>JAAGEH010000013.1:11489729-11651313 GCA_011751065.1 Lasiurus cinereus | reverse complement strand
AGGAGGTGATTTCTAATTTTAGAAAGCTGTACATCAAGCACCTGTTCTGGCGCTGCTTTGAGGTGACAGAGAACACAAACCTCACCCTTCGAGAGTTCTGGAAGAACCACTTTAACATTGTGATATGCCTCAGAATTGTTGATCAGGCCTGGCTGGGTGTTACAACGAGCACTTTGACCTCTTCATGGAAGAAGCTGTGGCCTGAGGCCGTGACCGAAAGGACCTTCGAAAGATTCGAACCCAAGGTGCCAGTGGAGGAGGAGATAGTGTCTATGCGAAAATCCATGGGCCTGGAGGTGATTGTGAGAGACATGAATGAGCTCGTCGAGGAGCACTCTGGCCTCACCACGGAGGAGTTACAAGAGTTGCAGTCTCAGCAACATGCGGAGGTTCCCCAAGAAATTGGTTTTGAGGGGGAGCCAGAGGTGGAGGAGATCTCTACAAGTGAGATAAAGGAGATCTTAGGAATGTGGGAGAGGGTGTCACACTTTGTGGAAAAGAAACACCCCGAAAAAGTTGCTACTGGTTTTGCATCGGAGCTATTCAATGAAACTTGCCTCACCCGTTTCAGAAACATTCTGAAAGGGAGGAAGAGGCAAACCTCCTTGGACACGTTTTTTTTTTAAATCGGCCAAAAATGCAAAGACCAGTAGCAATTAAGTTTAGTGAAGATTAGTTAAGTTACATTCAGTTTAGGGATAAAGTGTAGCATTAAGAGTGAAACGAGTAGGTAAATACACTTTATAAAACCAGTTTATTCCTTTACATTTTCTTTTATTATGTTTTTATACAATATTTGTCATTTATAAATACATTTATACATTTATAAATACATTTATAAATATATTTTTCTTATTCAAAAACACGTAACAAGAACAACTGGGGTGGCATTTTGGGGGCTGGAACGGATTAACTGCATTTCAATTGATTTCAATGGGGAAATTTGCTTTGAGATACGAGCAACTTGATATAAGGGCAAGGTTCCGTAATGAATTAAACTCGGATCTCGAGGTACCATTGTGTCTGTAATTTGAAAAAAATACTTATGTATACCAAATTTTAAGAATCAGTAGTGTTGAGAGAAAAGAGTAGTGCAGTTTTAACCTTGAGTCTTCCAAATATTGGAAAAACAAGAATAAGGGTAGGAGACATAAAGAATGTCAAAATAATCTAGCCAAGACTCATTACTCATTGTTTTTATTTACTTTTATTTATTTTTATTTTTTTAATTAAATCTTTATTATTTAGATTATTACATTTGTTTCTCTTTTTGCCCCTCCATAGCTCCCCTCCACCCGGCTCCCACCCTTCTCTCTACCCTTACCTCCCTCTCGTTGACCTCATCCATAGGTGTATGATTTTTGTCCAGTCTCTCCCTGTACACCCTCTTTCCCCCTGAGAATTATCATTTCCCTCCCTTTCTGTGCTCCTGATTCTATTATATTCACCAGTTTATTCTGTTGATCAAATTTTTAATTCCCTTAATTTTTAGATTCACTTGTTGATAGATACGTATTTGTTCATAATTTTTTATCTTTTACCTATTTCTTCTTCCTCTTCTAAAAGAGTACCTTTCAGCATTTCATATAATACTGGTTTGGAGTTGAGAAACTCCTTTAGCTTTTTCTTATCTCTGAAGGTTTTTATCTGCCCTTCAATTCTGAATGATAGTTTTGCTGGATAGAGTATTCTTGGTTGTAGGTTCTTGCTATTCATCTCGTTGAATATTTCTTGCCACTTCCGGCTGTCCTGCATCGTTTCTCTTGAGAAATCAGCTGACAGTCGTATGGGCGCTCCCTTGTAGGTAATGAACTGTTTTTCTCTTGCTTTTAATATTCTCTCTTTGTCTTTTGCTCTTTGTTTTTAAATTATGATATGTCTTGGTGTAATCCTCTTTTGATTCCTTTTATATGGGGTTCTGTGTGCTTCCTGGACTTGTAAGTGTATTTCTTTTACCAGGTTTGGGTAGTTTTCAGTCATTACTTCTTTAAATAGGTTTTCAGAATCTTGCTCTCTCTCTCTCTTCTTCTGGCACCCCCACAATTCTGATATTGGTACATTTGAAGCTGTCCCAGAGGCTCCTTACATTATCTTCACATTTTTGGATTCTTTTCTCTTCTTGCTTTTCCAGTTTAGTGTTTTCTGATTCTTTATATTTCAAATTTTTGACTTGATTCTTGCCTTCCTCTAGTCTGCTGTTAGGTCTTTGTATACTATTTTTTATTTCAGTCAGTGTATGTTTAATTTCTAGTTGGTCCTTTGTCATCTCTAGTTGGATCTGTTCCATCTCTAGGTAGATCTGTTCCAACTCTAGTTGGTTCTTTTTCATCTCCTCTTGGGTCTCGCTAACTTTATCCAACTTTTCTAGGATATTCTTGAAAAACCTTATAAGTGTGGTTTTAAACTCTATATCCAGTCGTTTGTTTTCCTCCATTTCTTTTGTTTGTGATCCCTTCCCTTGTCTCGGCATTTTCACTATGCCGGGAGAACTTCTGTGCTGTATTCAGGCTTATGATATCAGACTTGCAAAACTGCAGAAGCCTCTGTTGAGCTCAGGGCTTAAGGGACCCCCTTGCCTTCCAGTCGGCCCCGCCCTCCATGGCCCCTGAGTCTCACATGACTGGTTAATAGCTGGAACGGTCCCTGTGCGTGTGTGTGTGCTTTCTCTCGCAGTGCCTCTTGACTGCTGCCTTTCTGGCTCCCCTGCACTCTGGGACCATATGAGTCTGGGTCCCCAGGGTTTCGCCTGAAACCAGGGTTAAATGGAGTTAGAAGCGTCGCAGTTGGGAGGGTCTGTCTCCCGCCCACTCTCGAAAGCCAGCGTCACAATCAGCAGTCGGTCCCCTGTGCACAGTGCCGTGCGTACCAACAGACTTCTGATCCTTCGCGACTTCCCTAAATTTCCACGCACTTTTCC
Source organism: Lasiurus cinereus (assembly GCA_011751065.1). NCBI lineage: Eukaryota > Metazoa > Chordata > Mammalia > Chiroptera > Vespertilionidae > Lasiurus > Lasiurus cinereus. The sequence goes on along the minus strand of JAAGEH010000013.1, from coordinate 11,648,396 downwards.
CTTTTCACAGTCCAAACTTCCCCCATATGAGTTTCGGCTGGATCTGGGGTTCAGTGTCGTAGGATAAGGGGTTCAATGCCGTTGGGAGTCTCCCTCCAGAGAAATTCAGCCAGGTACTCCGTCACCCGCTCTCTCCACTCACACGTCCCCGTACCTCAGCTTTTTGCAGCTCCTCTGGGTCTCTGTGAGCCCCTCTCTTTCCTTTTCGTTGTAGAATTTCCACTCAGCCAGCTTTCCTGTGGTTCTGGATAATGTCCCTTCTGTCTTTTAGTTGTAGTTTTGAAATTGTTGTGCGAGGCAGCAATGTAGGTGTTTACCTATGCCGCCATTTTGGATTCTCCTCATTACTCATTTATTGAATACATAGTTGTGATAGGGTTGTCATACCATGTTATGGTAGACAGTAGGTGAAAGGAACAATATAAGCGTCTAGAACAAAAATTCCTTGAGGATTTGGAAAGGAGTGGGTAAAGGAACAAGAAAAAGAATGCACAAATGCCAGAGCATATAACACAGTGGTTCTCAACCTTTCTAATGCCGCGACCCTTTAATACAGTTCCTCATATTGTGGGGACCCCTAACCATAACATTATTTTCGTTGCTACTTCATAACTGTCATTTTGCTACTGTTAATGAATATATTTGTGTTTTCCAATGGTCTTAGGCTCTACAGCAGGGGTTTTCAACCTGTGGATCTCAACAGCAGTTCTCAACTATGTGTTGTCTAAAGTGAATTCAATTATCAAACTGTGGGCACTGATGGAGTAGGTTAAGGCAGATGTAAGGAGTCAGCAGGTACATATCCAAGATGCTTATAATGTAGTGGCGCTAAGAAAATTCTGGTGAAAAGAAAAGGAAAGAGGAATGGCATAAAAATAACCTTTATACTGAAGCAGCATTCTTTCTCAGCTTCAGGTGTCTTTGGTCTAAAGGCTTGTTGGTGATAATTATAAACAGCTGGATCAAGAATGTGGGGATAGATGCAAAATTCTTAGACTGAGACATTTCCCACAGAGGGATACTGCTCAAAGCTGTGATGTCAAGGAAGTATATTTCTCAAAAAGGTTATGATCATTGTGAAATGTTGCTGTGAAGTCATGAAAGGTGATCTTTTCCCGCTTTAATTATTTTAAAAAGATTTTTTTAATTATTATTTTTAAAAATGCATCTTTATTGTTGAAAGTATTATAGATGTCCTTCTAATCCCCTGCCATTGACCTCCTTTCCACTTTCACACCCTCCCCAGGCCTTCAGAACACTGTTATATGAGTCCATGAGTTTTGCTCATCCTATATAATAAAAGGCTAATATACAAATTGTCCCCTTGACTGGGCGTTAGACTGGGAAACTCCCCGTGGCTCCTCCCCCAGCCTGCCCAGCCTGATCAGCCCCGATCAGGGGCAGGCCAGCCAGACCCCACCCATGCACAAATTCGTGTACTGGGCCTTTAGTACGTGTATAAGTTGTTTGGTTTGATCTCCTCCCTCCACCCCCCTGCACACACACACACACTTCCCTCTGAGAATCCTCAGTCTGTTGCATACTGGAAGGTGATCTTTGGTAGTGAAGTTTTAACTAAGTGGTTAGGACACAAAAATATTGCAGTGGCTTATGGAGATGAGTGAGTAGCAAAAAAATAGAGGTAATAGATAGACCATCAATTCAAGAAGTTTGGCAATGAAAGGAAGAGGAGAAATGGGATGGAAGCTTGAAACATAGTGGGGTTGATTCTTTTTTCTTCAAGGAAGGTAGATGGATGTATTTGAAGGTAGAGAGAAAGGAGTAAATTGAGAAGGAGGTGTACTGAAGGTAACTTTGGAGAGGGGAAATAATCAAAAGATTAGGCTCCTTAAGAAAACTGAAGCCCAGCCTAAGTGACTCAATAATTGAGCATCAACCTATGAATCATGGTTCTATTCCTGGTCAGGGCACATGCCTGGCTTGTGAGCTCGAGGCAGCTGACCAATGATTCTCATCATTGATGTTTCTAGCTCTCTCTTCCTCTCCCTTCCACTCTGAAATCAATAAAAATATATTTAAAACAACCCTTCAAAATGAGTAAACTTTGAAAAAAATAAAGTTTAGTAATTTAAAAAACTGGACATGCAAGACAATGTAAATGTATGATTATTAGTTATTTTATTGAAAGTAGTTTTTAAAAAAAAATAAATTAACTTTGTTAAGGAATTAACAGATTTTACATTTAATGATTGATAATAAATGTGTAATTATTCCAGTTACCCTGTAATTTCAGCTGGGAAAATCTCTTTTCTGTTGAATATTAATTAAGAAAATGGTTTTAGCATAGGTAGAATAGCTGCTGAGACTTAATATCAAGACAGCTAGTTCAGTTATGTGTGAAATCATCCATTAAAAAATTGGATATGTTTTATGATGAAAGAAACTATACAAACAAAAAGGTTATACTTATTCAAACTTTCCTATTTTCAGGGGAAGTGAACTGTATAATGAAGATATCTGTATTTTCTAAGTTATATTTTAAGAACTTGTATGTCATCTTTGGCAAAGAATATATTTAGAAAGTTTCAAATTTAGGACACTAATCTTTATATTGTTCCACATGGAATTATAACGTTGTCAGCATGTACAAAAGAGCATGTGGAACCAGGTATCTTCAGTGAGTCTCTGGGGCTTGAAACCTGCAATAATAAAAATTTGAAAATTCAGTATCTGACTAGCATTAAGCAAATTATTCATTTGATAAAGATCAGATCATGTACTTTTAATAGAGTTTTTAAAAGCCTTTAAAATTCTTATTTTTAGCAGTACTTGTTTCATTTCACATCTGTTTTCATATGTTTATAAAAAGAATGAATGTTTTGTGTTTATGGTTGTCTAATTTCTGTTTTTGCAGTACGGCATGTTGCTTGCAAGTTGCTGTGTATGTGTGAAGGCTCAGCTGCTTCAGAAGAAGCTATTCACAGACGGATTTTGGTAAGTCCTAATTAAATGAGGACAAAGTACAGATGCAATGAGATAGTCATTACTCCATGAAAATGGTTGAAGTTAGTGTAAACTGAAAGAAGTTTATATCCTTTAGCATATTCATCTTTCCTTTTCTTTTTTTAAAAAATTCTTTATTGTTTAAAGTATTACATATGTCTCCTTTTCCCCCCATTGATCTCTCCCCAGCTGTTCCCACCTCCAACACTTGTCTCCCTCCCCCTCCTCGCCCCACTACTGTCCGTGTCCATCGGCTATGCCCATATGCATGTATACAAGACCTTTGCTCTCTTACCTCTCCCTTCCCCTGCATTCCCTCTGAGGTTGGATGGTCAGTTCGGTGCTTCTATGTCTCTGGATCCACTTTAGTTCACCCGTTTATGTTGTTCATTACATTCCACAAATGAGTGCGATCATATGACATTTATTGTTCTCTGAGTGGCTTATTTAACTTAGCATAATGCTCTCCAAGTCCATTTGTGCTGTTTCAAATGGTAAGAGTTTCGTCTTTTTTACAACAGCATAGTATTCCATTGTATAGATGAACAGTGGTTTATTTTATTTTATTTTATTTTATTTTTTCGTACCATGGTTTTTTAATCCACTCATCTTACTGATGGGCACTTAGGCTGTTTCTAAATCTTAGCTATTGCAAATTGTGCTGCTATAAACATAGGGTTGTATATATCCTTTATGATTATTGTTTCTGGTTTCTTGAGATCTATTGCTAGAAGTGGGATTATTGGACCAAACGGGAGTTCCATTTTTAAATTTTTGAGGAAACTCCATACTGTTTTTCACAGTGGCTGCACCAGTCTGCATTCCCACCAACAGTGCACAAGGGTTCCTTTTTCTCTACATCCTGGCCAACACTTGTTATTTGTTGATAATAACCATTCTGATAGGTGTGAGATGGTATCTCATTGTTGCTTTGATTTACATCTCTCAGATGATTACTGAATTTGAGCATGTGTTCATATGTCTCTTAGTCTTCTGTATGTCCTTTTTCAAAAAAATGTCTATTTAGGTCCTTTGCCCATTTTTTGATTGGGTTGTTTATCTTGCTTTTGTTGAGTTATATGAGTTCTGTATACATTTTGGAGATTAAACCCTTATCAGAGATAGCATTGGCAAATATTTTCTTGCATGCTGTGGGCTTTCTTGTTGTTTTGTTGATGGTTTCTTTTACTTTGTAGAAGCTTTTTATTTTGAGGTAGTCCCATTTCTTTACTTTTTCCTTAGTTTCCATTGCTCTAGGAGCTATATTGGTAAAGATACTGCTATGACATACTGTATTTCTGCTATTGTGCTGCATATGGATTCTTCTAAGATTTTTATCATTTCCCTTCTTATGTTTAAGTCCTTTATCCATTTTGAGTTTATTTTTGTGTATGGTGTAAGTTGGTGTTGTAGTTTCATTTTTTTGGATGTATCTGTCCAATTTTTCCAATACCATATATTGAAGTCTTGACTCTAACTCCATTGTATGCTATTTCCTCCTTTGTCAAATATTAATTGAGCATAATGGCTTGGGTTAATTTCTGGGTTCTCTGTTCTGTTCCACTGGTCTGTATGTCTGTTCTTATGACAGTACCAGGCAGTTTTGAGAACAATGGCTTTGTAGTATAGCTTGATATTTGGTATTGTGATCCCTCCAACTTTGTTCTTTCTCAGGATTGCTACGGCCTTTGTGGGTGTTTTTTTTTATTTATTATTATTATTCCATGTCAATTTTTGGAGAGTTTGTTCTAGTTCTGTGAAATATGCCCTTAATATAGTAATAGGGGTTGCATTGGATCTATAGATTGCTTTGGGTAGTATGGACATTTTAATGATGTTGACACTACCAACCTATGAACATGGTATATTCTTCCATTTGTTTATATATTCCTCTATATCTTTTTTCAATGTCTTGTAGTTTTCCAAGTACAAGTCTTTTACCTCCTGAGTTAAGTTTATTACCAAGTATTGTAATTTTTTGTTGCAATGGTAAATGCGATTTTTTTTTTTAGTTTCTCTTTCTGTGAGTTCATTATTGGTATATAAAAGAGCCATAGATTTCTGGGTGTTAATTTTGTATTGCCATATTCCTTTATTAAGTCTAATAATTTTTTGATGGAGTCTTTAGGATTTTCTATGTGCAGTATCATGTCATCTATGAATAATGATAGATTTATGTCTTGTTTTCCTAATTTGGGTACCTTTTATTTCTTATTCTTGTCTAATTGCTATGGCCAGCATTTCTATGTTGAACAGGAGTGGTGAAAGTGGGCATCCTTGTCTCATTCCTATTCTTACGGAAAATGCTTTCAGTTTTTGCCGATTGAGTATGATCTTGGCTGTAGGTTTGTTGTATAAGGCTTTTATTATGTTGAGATATGATACCTCTATTCCCATTTTGCTGAGGGTTTTTTTTTCAATAAAGGTGTTGTATTTTGTCAAATGTTTAATCTGCATCAGTTGATATGATTATGTGATTTTTATCTCTCAATTTGTTTAAGTGCATGTATTACGTTTATTGATTTGTGGACATTGTACCATCCTTGCATCCCCAGAATAAATTCTACTTGGACATGGTGTATGATCTTTCTGATAAAATGCTGGATCTGATTTGCTAGAATTTTGTTGAGAATTTTGGCATCTAAAATTGGGATATTGGCCTGTAATTCTCTTTCATTGTATTGTCATTATCAGGTTTTGATATGAGCGTGATGCTGGTTTCATAGAAGGAGCTTGGAAGGGCTCCTTCCTCTTGAATTTTTTGAAATAGTCTGAAGAGGATAGGTTTTAGTTCTTCCGTGAATGTTTGGTAAAACTCCTCTGTGAAACCGTTTGGCCCCAGGCTTTTTTTTGCTGGAAGTTTTTTGATGACTGCTTTAATTTCCTCCATAGTTTTTGGCCTTTTGAGATTTTTAGATTCTTCCTGATTGAGTTTTAGAAGGTTATATTTTTCTAGGAATATGTCCATTACCACCACGTTGTCAAGTTTGTTGGAATAGAGTTGTTCACAATCCTTTGTATTTTGGTGTGATCTGTTGTTTGTTTGTGTATTTATTTATTTTAATTTTAATAAATATTGTTCAGATTATATTACAATTTTTCCTCCCCCCCCATATTTTCCCTCCACCTGGTTCCCACCCCACCCTCTGCCCTTACCTCCCTCTCCATTGTCCTCATCCATAGATGTATGATTTTTGTCCAGTCTCTCCCTGAACCCCCCTCACTTCTTTCCCCCTGAGAATTATCAGTCCACTCCCTTTCTATGCTCCTAATTCTATTATACTCACCAGTTTATTTTGTTCATCAGATTTTCAATTCACTTGATTTTTAGATTCACTTATTGATAGATATGTATTTGTTGTTCATAATTTTTACCTTTACCATTTTCTTCTTCTTCTTCTTAAAGAATACCTTTCAACATTTCATATAATACTGGTTTGGTGGTGATGAACTCCTTTAGTTTTTTCTCATCTGTGAAGCTCTTTATCTGCCCTTCAATTCTGAATAATAGCTTTGCTGCATAGAGTATTCTTGGTTGTAGGTGCTTGCTATTCATCACGTTGAATATTTCTTGCCACTCTTGTCTGGCCTACTTAGTTTCTGTTGAGAAATCAGCTGACAGTCGAATGGGTGCTCCCATGTAGGTAATTAACTGTTTTTCTCTTGTTTCTTTTAATATTCTATCTTTGTCTTTTGCTCTTGGTATTTTAATTATGATATGTCTTGGTGTGGTCCTGTTTGGATTCCTTTTGTTTGGGGTTCTGTGCACTTCCTAGACTTGTAAGTCTATTTCTTTCACCAAGTGGGGGAAGTTTTCAGTCATTATTTCTTCAAATACGTTTTCAGTATCTTGCTCTCTCTCTTCTTCTGGCACCCCCATAATTCTGATGTTGGTATCCTTGAAGTTGTCCCAGAGCCTCCTTACACTATCTTCACATTTTTTAATTCTTTTTTCTTTTTTCTTTTCCAGTGGAGTGTTTTTTGCTTCTTTATATTTCAAATCTTTGACTTGATTCATACGATCCTCTAGTAGTCTGTTCTTAGGTTTCTGTATAATAGTTTTTATTTCAGTCAGTATATGTTTAATTTCTAGTTGGTTCTTTTTCATCTCCTCTTGGGTCTTGCTAAATTTATCCATTTTTTCTAGAAAAATCTTAAAAAACTTTATAACTGTATTTTTGAACTCTATATCCAACCGTTTGTTTTCCTCCATTTCTTTAATTTGTGATCTGTTCTTTAGTTTCCGCATATTTTGTTGCTTCCCTGAGTTGGTAGAGTAGCTTTGTGTGCTAGCTGTCCTATGTGGCCCAGTAGTTCTGCCTCCCCAGTTACCTGAGGTGAACACTGTTGGTACATCCCTTTGTGAACTGTGTGTACAGTCTTGTAGTTAATTCTTGATTGTTGTTGGTATCACTGGGGGTGAGGGGATTGACCTACAAGCCAATTGGTTGTGAGGATCAGCTGTGTCTGCTCTTGCAGGCTTACCTCCAGACCTCTGCCTTTTGGTTCCCCTGAGTTTCTGTGCACTCTAGGGACCCGTATGAGCCTGGGTCCCCAGGGTCTCGCCTGAAACTGGGGTTCAGTGTAGTTGGACCTGGATTTCAGTGCTGTTGTGAGATTCTGTTTTCCTCTTTCTAGCTGAAGCTAAGCACAATCAGCAGTCAGTGCTCTGTGTTTACACTTTTGCGCACACTTTCATGAGCCCCAGACTTCTGTCTTTTGCAGCTCCCCTAAGTTTCCATGCACTCCTTCCTTTTCACAACAGTCCAGACTCTGCCTAAGAGTCTCGCCTGGAGCTGGCGTTCAGTGCAGTTGGGATTTTCCCTCTCCTTCCTGCTAGAACAGTGGTTCTCAACCTGTGGGTCGCGACCCCTTTGAGGGTCGAATGACACTTTCACAGGGGTCGCCTAAGACCATTGGAAAACACAGGTATTTGCATTCTAATTCATAACAATAGCAAAATTACAGTTATGAAGTATGGTTGGGGGTCACCACAACATGAGGAACTGTATTAAAGGATTGCACCATTAGAAAGGTTGAGAACCACTGTGCTAGAGGAAGCCAGCCAGACTCTCCTCCGCCCGTCCTCTCCACAAGTGTGTCTGGTACCTCAGGTTTTTACAGTTCCTCTGAGTCTTTGTGAGTCCCTCTCTTTACTTCTAGTTGTAGAATTTTCACTCAGCCAGCTTTCCTTTGGTTCTGGATGGTGTCTGCTCTGTCTTTTAGTTGTAGTTTTGAAATTGTTGTGCGAGGCAGCAGTTTAAGTGTTCACCTATGCCGCCATCTTGGTTTCTCCCTTGGTGGGGTCTGTTGTTATTTCACCTCTTTAATTTCTGAGTTTGTTTATTTGCGTGTTCTCTCTTTGCTTCTTGGTGAGCCTGGCTAGAGGTTCATCAATCTTTCAACTTGTAACTCTATTGGGAGAAAGCAGGAGGTGACATTCCCCATTAACTCTTGAGTTATCAGCTTATATAGGATCTATTTTTCTGCTATGATAGAAGATTTATCTCTTATTTTCTAATATTAGTTTGTCTTACTCCCAATTTTGTTTTTTTATTAATTATACTATTTTTATTTATCTGATGGTTACCTTTTAAAACTTTAAATAACAAACTTTACATTTTTATTTTTATAACAGTTTCGGAGAGTATGTCTTTACTTTCCACTCAGAGAAGATATTAGTACCTTTATCATTATCTCTACCTTTCTTTACCTTAAACCTTTTAACTTATGTCACTTTTACCATTTGCATTTTGGCTTTCTTGATTCAAAGGATGAAAACTAAAAGGAGCAGTTTATTGGTTGTGACTACTACTTAATTCTGTGGATAATAATGATATTTCTCTTTATTTTCTTGCTCTCTTAATACTGTTTCCTCAAGTATTCTATTTGTTTAGTGTAATGTTCTTTTATGGTATTCATTCCCTCAATTGTTTGGTCATTGTAGCTCATATTTGATTTGAGATTCCATGATAGTTTTCTGTAAATTATGTGTTACACTATTTACCATAATCTGAATCCAGTGACTGATGGAGAAATAGGATTGGATTCTTCAATTGATGTGTGTTGTCAGTCACCTGGAATTCTATTTTTTTTTCCAGCCTAAGTGATTGTACTCACGATTCCTTTCTGAAAGAGAAGGGAGGAGATACCTCTTGGGGGGAAGCCCTCTGTCTGATAACTCCTACTATTCACATCCAGAATGTTTTTGCATTTTTTCAATTTTGTGCATTTTGGGAATGGTGATTTTATCTCATCTCTTTTGCTGTCTATTTTTTAAGAGGTTCCTCATTAATTTAGATCAACTAAAAATGCCCCTTATTTCCTGGACTCTTTAAAAATATATATATTTTTTATTGATTTCAGAGAGAAAGGGAGAGGATGAGAGAGATAGAAACATCAAGGATGAGAGGGAATCATTGATTGGCTGCCTTCTACTTGCCCCCTACTGGGGATTGAGCCCACAAACCAAGCATGTACCCTTGACTGGAATTGAACCCAGAATCTTTTAGTTTGCAGGCTGATGCTCTATCCACTGAATCAAACTAGCTAGGAACAAGATTCTTATTGAATAAGAAAAAATATATATATCTTTCCTCTTATTTATGGAGAATATTCTAGTATATAAATTCCTAGAATTAATATATACATAAAATATGATATACTTAATATAATGTATATAATATTACATATATCATACCCAGGGATTTATAGTCTATAAAGTTTATACTAAAACTAGAGGCCCGGTGCACGAAAATTTGTGCACTAGGTGGGGGTTTTTCAGCCCTGCCTGCCTCCTCTCACAGTCCAGGAGCCCTCAAGGGGATGTCCTATGATGGGAGGCAACCAGGCTGATCAGGGGAAGGTGCTGCCTCATCACCCCACTGCTGCTGCCACTGCCGCCTGCTGTGGTCATGGCCCTCGGCCCTTGCTTCTTAGTCCTGCCCCGTCCTCTGCCCACTGTTGGGTGGGGGGCGATCTGAAGCTTGGCTGGCTGGGGAAGGGCCTGTGGGAGGTTAAGGCACAGCAGGTCACACCCCATCCAGCTCTGTGGAGGCGTGGCATCAGTACCAGCCCATGTTGCTGCCTCTGTGGAAGGGGCAGCACTGGACCAGGACCATGCAACCATGCAGCCCCTTCTTCTGATGCCTCTGTGGAAAGAGCCGCAGTATTGGACTGGCCGGCGCCAAGGCCTCTCCTGTGCCACCTCTGCAAAAGGGACCCACGGCACTGGACCGCCTTGTACTGCTGCCTTGCCTGCACTGCCACTTCTCCTGTGCTGCTGTCCTTTGTTCCTCACAGCCACTGTGGCTTTGTCCGGAAAGACATCTGGAAGACATTTGGTCTATCTGGTCTAATTAGCATATTACCCTTTTATTAGTATAGATTATAACATATATACTAGATATACATTTACAGTATCCAAAATTTATAGTGTAATATATATACACATTCACACACAACCACACACTCACTGCATTTCTAGGGGCTTATAACATAAAGGTTGGCTATAGTGTGTGCTCAGTTCTTCATCTTCATTTAGTTCTTCTTTGCTTCCATAGCATTTGTATATATTTCATACAACTATTTATTTAGATGTCTGTCAGTGACAATACTGTGAGCTTCTTCAGGGTGCCTGGTATATAAAAGATAGTTAATAAACATTTGTAGGATTAATACAAATTTTATTAAATATATGATTTAAAAACTAGAACCCAAGTGTTGTTGACTTACAGTTTAATGCTTATCATATGACTTTCTTTATGTATGTGAGCATTAATTTTTCAGAATTTTGTCTTATCTAAATTATTTCAATGTTTTCTTTTTAATACTTCCTTAGAGAATGTCTTTTCAAGTACTAGTATATTAATTTTTTTAAATCCTCGCCCAATGGCCGAGACTGGTTTGGCTCAGTGGATAGAGCGTCAGCTTGTGGGCTGAAAGGTCCCAGGTTCGATTCCGGTACCTTGCTTGTGGGCACATCTCCACTGTGGGGTGTGCAGGAGGTGGCTGATTGATGTCTCTCTCTCATCGATGTTTCTGACTTTCTATCTCTCTCCCTTCCTCTCTGTAAAAAAATCAATAAAATATATTTTTAAAAAAATAAAAGAAATCCTCACCCAATGATATGCTTAGAAAGAGGAAGGGTGAGAGGAAGAGATAGAAGGAGAGAGAGGAAGAGAGAGGCATCGATGTGAGAAAGAAACATCAGTTGGTTACCTTCTGCATACTCCCTGATGGGGGATCAAACCTGCAACCCAGTTAGGTGTGCATTTTCAGTTGGAAACCTCTCAGTGCATAGTACACTCAACCAACTGAGCCACTCCAGCTGGGAAAGTCTATTAATTTTTTTATAAATATGCTTTTTAAAGAAATACATTTTTATTGATTTCAGAGAGGAAGGGAGAGGGAGAAAAACATCAATGAAGAGAGAGAATCATTGATTGGCTGCCTTCTGTGCACCCCACTCTGGGGATTGAGCCCACAATCTGGGCATGTCCCCTGAAAGGGAATCAAACCAGGACCTCCTGGGTCATGGGTTGAGGCTCAACCACTGAGTCACACTGGCCAGTTTATTAATTAAATAATATTTTTATTGATTTCATAGAAGAAGGGAGAGGGAGAAAGAGATAGAAACATCAAAGATGAGAGAAACATCAATCATTGACCAGCTGCCGCCTGCCCACCCCACACTGGGGATTGAGCTGAAACCCAGGCATATGACCTACTGGGAATCAAACTGTGGTTCACAGGTCAGAGGCTCAACCACTGAGTCATACCACCAGGCTATTTTTATTATTGCTTTTCTTAAGACCATTTCTCTTAAATTTTGGAGTTCAAATCAGAACACAGAATTAATAAATGCTGGTAACTTTTTGTTTTCTGTGGATTACACTACTGAATATGGACAAAAAATTAAATATTTTCTTCAGTACCCTCCTCAACCAGTTTGGAGGAGGTATGATTAAAAATAATATATTTTCTAATCTCTCTCTTACAGATGACTATGAAAACAGGAAAAGGGTGGATGGATGTTGGAAATGCTGTGATTGCTGATGAATTTTTTCAAGCTACTGTGGCTGTAAGTTACCACTCATTTTTAGCTGTGGCCATTATTTGTAATAGTTGTTATTCTCATTTTTACATAGTATTGTTGTTTTATTTTCTAGGGGTTGGAGCAATTATATGGCAAATTAATGCAGAGCAGCTTCACTGAGACCCAAGTGACTATGCAGAAGTTGGCTGTTGAAAGAAATCTTTTCAAAGTGCTTTCTTACCAAGCAGAGTCAGTAGGTATCATAGTCACCAGGGCCCCACAGTGAGGCATTTGGTATATGTAAATGCCAAAGCAATGATTAGAAGAAAGTCAGGTGTCATTGGCCTTTCATCTGTATCTATATATATAAAAGCCTAAGTGACCATTATGACCTAACAACCGGAACGACTGGTTGACTAGTTGCTATAATGTGCACTGACCACCAGGGGACAGGCGGTTAATGCAGGAGCTTCCCGCTGGTGGTTAGTGTGCTCCCAGAGCCAACCTCCTGTGGATCCTCCCCCCACCCCACTGGCTTGCCAATCTCCTGGGGTCCCTCCTCCCAGCCAGCTGCCCCAATAGGCCTTGATTGCCATCCAGGCTGAGGGACCCCACCTGTGCACAAATTCGTGCACTGAGTCTCTAGTAAGATTATATTTGACTTTTTAAATCTCTATTTTGTATTTGAAGGTAACATTACTGATGGTGATTGGTATATATGTGGAGTTGGATGAAGTTGAAAAGATTGATATATAACTAAACATCATTTTACCACTGCACATATCTATCAGCTATTTATGGCTGTAGCCTCTACTTGAAAGACCCATCTTTGTAAATCTCTTCTATTTATAGTCTGCCTAAAATATATGCCTAATAAGAGTCTTCTCATTTGTAATTGTTCTCAGTTGTTTGCTGATGTTTTCTAAAAGTCTACTGCTCTCAGTGTTCCAAGTTGTACTTTACCTCTGTTTTCTTTTGGATTTCCTCCTTTTGTCACCATATAGTTAGGTGTGCATTTTCAGTTGACTAAATGTTAGTTGTGATGAGTTTGTGTTCTATAATTATGTAATTCCAGAAATGAAAGAGATCTTAAACATCATCTAGTGTAATCTTTTATTATATTCATTGATACTTAGTGAGACAATTCATATACTATAAAATTCACACATTTAAAATGTACAGTTCAGTGGATTTAATATATTCACAAAATTATGCAATATTTGCCATAACCTAAGAGTAAAGCATTTTTATCACCCCAAAAGGAAACTCCTTACCCATTACCAGTCACTCCAAATTTCTCCTGATCCCAGCTTAGCAACCATTAATCTACTTTCTGTCTTTATAGATGTACCTATTCTGTACATTTCAGATAACTGAAATCATACAATAAGTATCTTTTGTGATTAATTTTTTTACTTAGCATGTTTTCAGGGTTAATCCATGTTGTAGCATATATCAGTACTTTATCTTTTTATTACCAAATAATGTTCCATCATATGGATATACCACATTTTTGTTTATGCATTCATCCATTGATGAACATTTGGATTGTTTTCCACTTTGGGCTATTTTGAATAACTAAAGAGAGGCCTGGTGCACGAAATTCGTGCATGGGGCAGGGTTGTCCCTCAGCCCAGCCTGCACCCTCTGAGACCCCTCGAGGGATGTCCAACTGCCCATTTAGGCCTGATCCTGGGATCAGGTCTAAATGAGTAGTAGAATATCCCTCTCACAATCCAGCACTGCTGGCTTCCAACTACTCGCCTGCCTGCCAGCATGATTGCTCCTAACCACTTCTGCCTTCTAACCTGATCAGCCCCTAAACATTGCCCTGCCAGCCTGATTAATACCTAACTGCTCCCCTGCCATCCTGATTGCCCCTAACTATTCTTCCATGCAGGCCTGGTCACCCCTAACTGCCCTCCCTTGCCAGCCTGGTGGCCTCTAACTGCCCTCCCCTGTGGGCCTGGTCACCCCAACTGCCTTTCCTTGCAGGCCTGCTCAGCCCCAACTGCCCTCCCCTGCAGGTCTGGTCCCCCCCAACCGCCCCCCCCAGGAGGGCTAAGTCCCCCCCCCCCAACTCTTCTTCCCTGCTGGCCTGGTTGCCCCCAACTGCCCTCCTTTGATGGCCTGATCCCTCCCCACTGCTCTCACCTGCTGGCCTGATTGCCCATAACTACCCTCCCCTGCCAGCCATCTTGTGGCAGCCATCTTGTATTCATATGGGGGCAGCCATATTTGACCCCATGGGGGTAGCCATCTTGTGTTTTGGAGTGATGGTCATTTTGCATATTACCTCTTTATTATATAGGATTCTATTGTGAACATTCATGTACAGATTGTTGTGTGCACATATTTTATACTAGAGTTCTGATGCATGAAATTCCTGCAAGGTGCTCAACACTCACAGCTGCAGTGGCTTGCCTCAGCCTTTGCAGCCGCAGCTTCAGCTTCATCTGGAAAGTTGTCTGGAAGGATGTTTGGAAGGTTGTTTGGCTGTCTGGTCTAATTAGCATATTATATTTTTATTATTATAGATTTCTTAGATATATACCTGGGAGTAGAATTGCTGAATAACATGGTAACTCTAATTTTAACTTTTTATGAAACTGTAATACTGCTGTCCACAGTGACTATGATTTTAAACTTCCACTAGTAGTGTATGAAGTCTCTCATTTTTCCATATCTAAGAGTTTTATAACTTTAGCATTTATGTTTATACCTGCGTTCAATTTCAAGATAATTTTAGAGTATGGTGTGAGATGGGGGTCTAACTTCTTTCTTTTGCATGTAGTTTTCTAGTTGTCTCAGCAACATTTATTTATTTTCAAAATTATCTCAAAGCTTGTATTTTTATTACATTCTATATTGTGAAGTTAAAATATTTTTATAAATTAAAATATAACTGACATACAATATTATATGAATTTCAGGTATACTAGTATAGCATATAATGATTCAACATTTATATACCTTATTAAATGATCATTGTGATAAATCTAGTTATTATGTTACTATTAGCTATGTTTTCTATGCAGTTCATTACATTCCCTTGACTTACTTATTTTGTAACTATAGGTTTGTACCCCTAATTATTTTATTTTATTTTACTTTATTATTTTATTTTATTTTATTTATTTTAATTGTTTAAAGTATTACAAATAGTAGTATACATGTCTCCTTTTTTCCCATTTGACCTTCCCCCAGCCTCCCCTATGCCCCTCCACATGCCTTCACCTCCTCCCAGAGCTTCCCTCTCAGGACTGCTTTCCTGGTGTCCCATAGATTTTGGATTATTTGTTTTCATTGTTGTTTGTTTCCAGGATGTTTTCTTATTTCTTCTTTGATCTTTCTGGTAACTAAATTAATGTTTAATAGCATGCTAGCCAGCCTCCCAGTGTTTGAATTTTTTGGATTGATTTTATTATAGTTTATTTCTAAATTTATGCCATTGTGATCTGAGAATGTGCTTGATATGATTTCATTCTTTTTGAATTTGGAGATACTTTACCTGTGTCCCTTTCTGTGGTCTATCTTTGAAAATGTCCCATGTGCACGTGAGAAAAATGTATATTCTGTAGCTTTGGGGTGGAATGTTTTGAAGATCTCAATTAAGTTCATATAATCTAGGATTGCTGTTTATTTGCTGATTTTTTTTTGTCTAGAGGATTTATCCAGTGATGTTAATGGAGTATTAAAGTCCCCTACTATGGTTGTATTGCTGTCAATCTCTCCCCTTATATCTTCCAAAAGTTTTTTTATGTATTAGGGTGATCCTGCATTAGGGGCATATATTTTTACCAGAGTTATGTCCTCTTGTATTGATTCCTTTAGAATTATGAAGTGGGCTTCCTTGTCTCTTGCTTGTTATGGCCTTCAGTTTGAGGTCTATTTTGTCCGATATAACTATTGCCACCCCAGCTTTTTTTTTTTTTCATTTCCATTTGTGTGAGAGATATTTTTCCATCCCTTTCCTTTAAGTCTGTGTGAGTCCCTTGTTCTGAGGTGGGTTGTAGACAGTGTATATATGGATCATGTTTTATTATCCATTCAGGCACTGGTGTCTTTTGATTGGAGCATTTACTCTATTTATGTTTATTGTTATTATTGATAGGTACTTGTTTGTAGCCATTTATATTCTTTATGCGCTTTTTTTCTTCTTCCCTTTTTATTCTTTTAACAATAGTCACTTTAGCATTTCTTGCATTGTCTGCTTGGTAGTGAAAAACTTCTTTAGCGTTTTATTGTGTTGCAAAACTCCTGATTTTCCCTTCAATTTTGATTAATAACCTTGCTATGTAGATTATTCTTGGATTCAGTTCCTTGCTTTGCATCTCTTTGTATATTCCATTCTATTCCCTTCTGGCTTGATGTGTTTCTGTTGAGAAATCATTTGGTAATCTGATGGGAGATCCTTTGTAGGTAACTTTCTGTCTCTCTCTTACAGCCTTTTAGATTTTCTCTTTGTCATTAACATTTGCCATTGTAATTATGATGTATTGTGGTGTAGGTCTTTTTGGGGTCATATTGTTTGGCCTTCTCTGCTTGTGTGACTTTTTTCTTCCCCATAACAGGTAAGTTTTCTGTCATTATTTATTTAAATAGATTCTCTATTCTTTGCTGCTCTTCTTGACCTTCTGACACACTTATTATACATATATTACTTTGTTTCATGTTGTCACAAAGCTCCCTTACATTCTCCTTCTGCTTTTTAATTTTTTCTCCAATTGCTGCTCAGATTTACTTGTTTCTCTACCTTATCTTCTAACTCAATAATTCAGTCCTCCACTTCTCATAGTCTATTGTTGAAACCTTCCATCGTGTATTTTATTATAGCTGTATCACTTTTGATTTCCTCCTGATTTTTGCATAAGTTGTTGATTTTCTCATCCATCTGGTTTATGAATTCTGACCATTACTCTGAATTCTTTTTCTGATATACTGCATACCTCAGTTTCATTTAGTTCCTTTCTTGGCGATTCCTCCTTTTCTTTCCTTTGGGGATTGTTTCATCGTCTACTCATTTTTTGCTATTACAGAAGGTCCAAATACTGAGTTGCAGGGGCCTGGGCCGAATGTAACAGGAGTGTCGTGCAACCCGAGCATCACTGAACATCTCTGGCACCAAGATGTGTGAGAATCAAAGTGCCCATGTGCACATGTTGAGAATAAAGAGTCACAGGCCTGTTAGGGTGCTGGGTTGCAGGCTCAACCTGTGTTGGTAGGATTTCCAATCAAGAGCAGCAGGATGAGAGTGCTCTATACCACTTTAGTGGGCCAGAAGGGGAGTAGGGAATGTGCTCTGGGCCCCAAGAATCTGCAGCTGGGATGGATGGAGTCTCGGTGTTCATGGCTTTGCAGTTGTGGTAGCAGGTCTTTGTCCAGAGTTGCTGTAGATTTCTGGTTTGCATCTGAGGCCAGTCTGGTTGATGGTGAGTCTGTGTTCTGAGTCCCAGCAATTCTTCCCTTTAAGATGGTATGGTTTCGGTGCCAGTGCTGGCATCCTGGGAGTGTTTACAGCTGTGGTGGTGTCTGCAGTCTAAGGTCACCTAGTATGCCAGCTTTTTAAAAGTCTTGCAGGATCTCTCTCTCTCTCTCTCTCTCTCTCTCTCTCTCTCTCTCTCTCACACACACACACACACACATACACACACACACACCACATCCACACACTCCCCTTTTGCTCCCTTACTCTCTCAAACTCTCTTCTCCACTGCTGCCCTGCCAGTCACCATCTTTTGCAGACCTTGTATGTCTTCTTGGGAGCAGTGCATATTTAGATTCTCTGCCCATTCTTTGGGTTGTTTGTTAATGTTGAGTTTACAAGTTCTTTATATATTTTGGACCTTACGCCTCTGTTGGAGCTACAGTTTGCGAGTATTGTCTCCCATCTGGTTAGCTGCCTCTTTGTTTTGTTGTAAGTTTCTTTGGCTCTGCAGAGGATTTTAGTGTGATGTAGTCCTATTTATTTATTTTTGCCTTTACTTCCCTTACCTTTTGGGTCAAGTTCATAAGATTTTTTCTACTACCTATATTTTCTTCTTTGTAATTATTGCTTTGTGTCTTAAATTTAGGTTTTTGATCCATTTTGAATTAATTTCTATACATGGGGACAAACTGTAATACAGTTTCATTATTTTTGCATGTGGCTTTCCAGTTGAGAAATCATTTGATAATCCGGTGGGAGATCCCAGTACCATTTATTGAAGATACTATCTTTACTCCATTGTGTCTTTCTGTCTCCTTTGCCCAAAATTATCTGTCCATATACATGTGATTTTATATTTGGGCTATCTATTCTGTTCCATTAATATTTGTGTCTGTTTCTCTGCCAATACCATATGTTTTGATTACCATAGCTCTTGTAGTAAAATTTGTATCAGGTAGTGTGATACCTCTTGAGTTGTTCTTTTTTTTCAGGATTGCTGCGGCTCTTCAGGGTCTTTTGTGGTTCCATACAAATCTGATGATTTCTCATTGTATTTTGTTAAAAAATGACATTAGTGAGTCAAAACTAAGATGGCAGCATAAGGTATGCTGCCTCTCACAACTACACAAAAACTACAACTAAAAGACAAAACATCACCCAGAACCACAGGATAGCTGGATGAGTAGAAGTTATACAACCAGAAGGAAAGAGAAAAGAGCATTGACATTTCCACAAGTGTGGAAAAGCTGAGGTACTGAGGCACGTGAATTGGGCTGGCAGCTGGCGACTGGGTGCGCTGTTTTTTTTCAACCTGAAGAGAGACACAAGCTCCCGATTATTCTGAACTCCAGTTTCTGGTGAGACTCTGGGGACCCAGATTCCTATGGGGAGAAGTTGGACTGTCTGTCATTGGGTTGGAAAATGAGTGTGGCTTTCTTGCAAAGGTGCACACAGGAATCATTGTTTACTGCGCTAAGGTGCGGGATGTAGGGATGTAAAAACTCGGAGATGCAGAGATAGTTGACTGGCAGCCATCACTGTTTGCCATGCCCTAGCCTAGTGATTCCCTGAGACCCAGTCCGACACAATTTACAAACCCACCCAAGCTCTGTGCAGTAGCTTTTGCATATAAATGGCCTGCCCTATCACAGCTTAACCTAACAAACTGTAGCTCTGGTCAGACAGTTCCAAAACCTCCAAACTCCAAGCAAAGAGGACATATCTGCGGGGTCCCAGTCCCACTGCTGCAGACCTTCCTTTCTCAGAGGCCACGGCATGGTCCCAGGGTCACAGGATCCCTGTCCCAGTGCTGCGGCCCCTCTTTCTGCAGAGGAGGCAGGAGAGGGGCCTGTGTGGCCCCGGAACCTCTGCAAAGGCTGGACAGGGTGCAACCCTAGTGCCTCAACCTCCCACAGCCCCTCCCCTAGCCTGACTGGCCCCAAATTGCCCCCCCCACACACACACCAGTGGGCATGGGTTGGGGCCAGTGCTAAGAAGCAGCGAGCCAGCTTCTGGTTGGGACACTCTCCCCGCCCTGCCCCTGCTCAGCCAGAAGCTGGGCTCACAGCTAGTGAGCACAGCAGAGGTGGCATGAGCCTCTCCTGCTTCCATGGCAAGTGGGCAGTAAGGAGCAAGGGGTCTTGGACTGTGAGAGCCCTGAACTGCGAGAGTGATGTCTGAGTTTCAGCTTAGGCACGATCCCTGGGGAGTCCTGGACAGTTAGAGGGCACAGGCCGGGCTGATGGCCCCTCACCCCAGTGCACTATTTCATGCACTGGGCCTCTATTTAGTCTTTAGTAATATCCTACTATGATCCTTTGTATATCAGTGATGTCTGTGGTGCCTTCTTTCTCATTTCTGATTTTGTTCATATAGGTATTTTCCCTTTTTTCCTTAGTGAGTCTAGCCAGGAATTTGCCAATTTTGTTAATCTTTTTTTTTTAAATCAGCTATTTATTAATTTTTGTTGTTATTGTCGTTAATCCTCATCCAAGAATATTTTTCCATTTATTTTTAGAGACTGGAGGTGAGGAAGGGAGACAGAGAGAAACATCCATGTGAGGGAGACACATCAATTGGTTGCCTCCCACTTGAGCCCAGACTACTACTGGGGATCCATTCTGCAACTGAGGTTCATGCCCTTGACTGGAATCAAACCTAGGACCCTTCAGTCCACAAACTAATGCCTATCCACTGAGCCAAATCAGCTATGGCTATTAATTTTTTTGTATAGTCTTTTTTTTCCCACTCAGTTTCTTTCAATTCTGTCTAATTTTTGTTACTTACTTTCTTCTGCTGACTTTGGATTGCTTTTGTTCTTCTTTTTGTAGTTTTTTAAGATGTGGTTAGGTTGTTTACTTACGATTTCTCTTGTTTCTTGAGTAGACCTATAATGATATAAACATGCCAGACATTTTGCCATGTTTTCTCTTCTTCTTATTTGTCTGTATATATCTTTTGATCTCATATTTAATTTCTTCTTTGACTCAGCCATTTTTAGTATTATGTTCTTTAATCTCCATGTATTTGTGGGTTTCATTACTTCTTTTTTTTGCAGTTCATTTCTAATTTTAAGGCATCACTGTCGTAGAATAACCTTAGGGCATAATTTCAATCTTCTTGACTTTGATGATGCTAGTTTTGTGACCCAACATATAGTATATCCTTGAGAATGTTCTAGGTGAATTGGAGAAGAATGCATACTCTGATGTTCTTAGATGAAAGGTTCTGTAAATATCAATTGTTTCCATTAGGTCTAGGGTTTCATTCAAGGCCAATATTTCTTTTATCAATTTTCTGTTTGGTTGATCTTTAGAGCTATCAATGGAGTATTAAGGTCCCCAACTATGATTATGTTTTTATCTACTTCTCCCTTTAGTTCTGTGAGTAGTTGTTTTTTATATTTTGCTGCTCTCTGGTTAAGTGTATATTTATTAAGAAGTGTTATGTTTTCTTGATGTAGTGTCCCCTTTATTATTCTAAAGTGTCCATCTTTGTGTCTTGTTATCTTTAAATTTATTTTGTCTCCAGCCAGAGTCACAAACTACCAACTGTAGGGCTCTGTCTGTGTGCTATCTGAGCTTTCGTCCCTTCTCATCTCCCTGTTTATTCTCAATTATCTACCTTTAGATGTTTCAAAGTGCAGGTCTCTCAGGCATGCCTCTGTGTTGAGCAGGTAATTCTTTTTAAAAATTTCTTTATTGATTACTGTGTTACATATGTGTCCTTATTCCCCCATTAACCATCATGCCCTCACACCCCTGTTGTCTGTATCCATTGGTTAGGCTTATATGCATGCATATAGGGCCTTTGGTTGATCTCTCCCCCTTATCCCCACTCTCCCCTGGTTTAATGGTCTGATTGATGCTTCTCTGCCTCTGAATCTGTCCTTGTTCATCCATTTATGTTGTTCATTATATTCCACAAATAAGTGAGATAATGTGATATTTATCTTTCTCTGCCTGGCTCATATCACTTAGCATAATGCTCTCCAGTTCCATCCATGCTGTTGCAAGTGGTAAGAACTCCTTCTCTTTTACTGCAGCATAATATTCCATTGTGTAGATGTACCACAGATTTTTAATCTATTCATCTATTGATGGGTATTTAGGCTATTTCCAAATCTTAGCTATTGTAAATTGTGCTGCTATGAACATAGGGGTGCATATATCCTTTCTGGTTGGTGCTTCTAGTTTCTTGGGATATATTCTTAGAAGTAGGATCGCTGGGTCAAATGGGAGTTCCATTTTTAGTTTTTTGAGGAAACTCAATACTGTTCTCCACAGTGGCTGCACCAGTCTGCATTCCCACCAGCAGTGCACAAGGGTTCCTTTTTTCTCTGCATCCTCACCAGCACTAGTCGTTTGTTGATTTGTTGATGATAGCCATTATGACAGGTGTGCGATGGTACCTCATTGACATTATGTTTTGCATCTCTTCGATAATTAATGACTTTGAGCATGTTTTCATAGAGCAGGGAATTCTTTATTGAATTATAGTTCGTTAACTTTTAATTTCATTTCACCAAGAATTTTTGATTATTCTAGCTTGGTAATGCATTTTGAAATAGGGAAGTGTGAGCCCTGCAAGTTATTTTTTTTTCCAAAATATTCTTGTCTATTTTGTGTAACTTAAATTTCCATATGAAATTTAAGATCAGCAAATCAGTTTCTGCAAAAAAGCCAGCTAGAATTTTGAGGGGAATTGTATTGAATCTATAGTTCAGTTTAGGGAGTATTGCCATCTTAAGACTGCTAAATCTTCTGATTTGCAAACATGGAATGTATTACCGTTTAGTTAGGTCTTCTTTAATTTTTGTTTGTTTGTTAATTTTTTTTAGTTAATAAATCTTTATTGTTCAAATTATTACAATTGTTCCTCTTTTCCCCCCATAACTCCCCTCCACTCGGTTCCCACCCCACCCTCTGCCCTTACCCGCCTCTCCACTCTCCTCAACCATAGGTGTACGATTTTTGTCCAGTCTCTTCCTGCATCCCCACAACATTTCCCCCTCGAGAATTGTCAGTCCACTCCCTTTCTGTGCCCCTGATTCTATTATATTCACCAGTTTATTCTGTTTATCAGATTTTTTATTCACTTGATTTTTAGATTCACTTGTTGATAGATATGTATTTGTTGTTCATAATTTTTATCTTTTTCTTCTCCTTCATTTTCTTAAAGAATACCTTTCAGCATTTCATATAATACTGGTTTGGTGGTGATGAAATCCTGTAGCTTTTTTTTTTTTTTAAATCTGTGAAGCTCTTTATCTGACCTTCAATTCTGAATGATAGCATTGCTGGGTAGAGTAATCTTGGTTGTAGGTTCTTGTTATTCATCACTTTGAATACTTCTTGTCACTCCCATGTGGCCTGCATAGTTTCTGTTGAGAAATCAGCTGACAATCGTATGGGTGCTCCGTTGTAGGTAATGAACTGTTTTTCTCTTGCTGCTTTTAATATTCTCTCTTTGTCTTTTGCTCTTGGCATTTTAATTATGATGTGTCTTGGTGTGGTCCTCTTTGGATTCTTTTTGTTTGTGGTTCTCTGTGCTTCCTGGAGTTGTAAGGCTATTTTTTTTTTTTCACCAGATGAGGGAAATTTTAGTTCATCATTTCTTCAAATAGATTTGCAGTATTTCCCTCTCTCTCTTCTTCTGGCATCCCCATAATTCGGATGTTGATATGCTTGAAGTTGTCCCAGAGGCTCCTTTACACTAACTTCATATTTTTGGATTCTTTTTCCTTTTGCTTTTCTGGTTGAGTATTTTTTGCTTCTTTGTATTTCAAATCTTTGACTTGATTGTTGTGATCTGCTTGTCTGCTGTTGGATCTCTGTATAATAGTTTTTATTTCAGTCAGTATGTGCTTAATTTCTAGTTGGTCCTTTTTCATTTCCTCGAGGTTCTCACTAAATTTATCAATCTTTTCTAGGAAATTCTTGATAAACCTTATCACTGGGGTTTTGAACTTCATATCTAGTTTTTACTTTCCTCCGTTTCTTTCATTTGTGACATGTTTCTTTGTCTCTGCATTTTCGCTACTTCCCTGAGTTGATAGAGTGGCTTTGTATGCTAGGTGTCCTACAGGGTCCAGTGGCACAGCCTCCCCAGTTACCTGAGGTGAGCGCCCTTGGTACACCCCTTTGTGGGCTGTGTGCAGAGTCTGTTGTAGTTAGGCCTTGATTATTGTTGGTATCACTGGGAGGAATTGGCCTCCAGGCTAGTTGGCTGTGAGGATCAGCTGTGTGTGCTGGGTGAACTTCTGTTCTGGAGACACCCTTATGAGACAAGATTTGCAAAAGCCTCTATGCTCAGCTTGGATGGAGTGCAGTCTCGGGGTGGAGCAGACAGCATTGGCCTCTTGTCAGCCCTGTCCTAAGAGGCCCTTGGGTCTCAGTGTCCCTTGGTAATCACTGCAAGCACCTCTGAGAGAAAACCACCCTCAAGTTTCACCCACTGCCAGATAGTCCAGTTTCTCCCTGAAAGAATCTGGGTCTGGGACTGGAGTTCAGAGCAGTTGGGAGTTTTGTCTCCCTCCCGCTTGAGAGATCCAGCCCTGTACTCAGTTGCCTGCCCTCTCTGTGCTCGCACCTCTGTACCTCTGTCTTGCACAGTTCCTCTGAGTCTCAGTGTGCTTTTCTCTTTCCTGACAGTCCAGTTTCATCCCGTATGAGTCTGGGTCCCCAGAATCTCACCCAGAACTGGAGTTCAGTGCAGTTGGGAACTTTTGTCTCCCTCCCACTTGAGAAAGCCACCACACACTCAGTTGCCAGTCCTCTCTGCACATGTGTCTCTGTATCTCTGCCTTTTGCAGCTCTTCTTAGTCTCACTGTGCTTTTCTCTTCCCTTCTAGTTGTAGAATTTCCACTCAGCCAGCCTTCCTGGGGTTCTGGATGATGTCTGTTTTGTCTTTTCATTGTAGTTTTGAAATTGTTGTGTGAGGCAGCAGTTTAGGTGTTTACCTATCCCACCATCTTGGTTTCTTCTCAGGTCTTCTTTAATTTATTTAAACAATTTTTTGTAGTTTTTGGTGTACAAATCTTGCAGTTCTTTTGTTAAATTTATTTCCAATTATTTTATTTCATTTTTATGTCAATTTATATAAAATTATGTTCTTAATTTTATATTTTGTTTACTCATTGTTAATGGATAGACAAACAATAGAGTTTTATATATTGTGCCCTATAATCTGGCTGAATTTGTTCATTAAGAGTTTTTATATATCAGCCGAAACCGGTTTGGCTCAGTGGATTAGAGTGTCGGCCTGTGGACTGAAAGGTCCCGGGTTCGATTCCAGTCAAGGGCATGTACCCTGGTTGCGGGCACATCCCCAGGAGGCGGCTGATTGATGTCTCTCTCTCATCGATGTTTCTAACTCTCTATCCCTCTCTCTTCCTCTCTGTAAAAAATCAATAAAATATATTGAAAAAAAAAGAATTTTTATATATCATATACAAGATCATATCATTTGAAAATAGGGATAATTTTATTTAGGAATTATACTTATGAGTGAATTTAACAGAAGTGTAAGACTAGTACACTGAAAATTATAAACCTGTTGAAAGAAATTAGGGGTAAGCTAGTACTGTGTCCTCATTTTAATGATGAGGAAACTGAAACCATAATGTTTAGGGATGTACATAATAAATATCAGAGTAACTCTTTTGGTTCCAAGATGAGATTGTACTAAACTGCCTTTCATTGCAGATGTTCACAGCACTTCAGAGTATGAGTTATTGTGAGCCTGTTTTAGGACAAAAACTGCTATTTAAAATAAAACTTTCTCTAATACAAGACCTATTCAAGTCCAGGAATCATCTATTAAACTTGGAATTATATCATCCTATCTAATAAAGAGGGCATATGCTAATTGACTGTCATGCCCACACAAAGATGGCAGTACCCACAGCCAATAAGAAGGAAATATGCTAATTGACTCCCACACTCTCAAAGATGGTGGTGCCCATAGCCACAAGATGGTGGTGCCCAGTTTGCTCAGCCTCGCTGGAGCGAGAGGCACATGCCTGCCTCTGGAGTCCCCCTGTCTCCACAGCCCTCCAGCTGCCCAGGGCTGGCTCAAGGCACAGCTAAGTCTCAGATGGTGGCTGCCCATCTGCCCAGGGTCGCCTGAAGCTCAGGTAACCAGGGCTGGCTGAGGTTTGTACTGCCAGCAGTGGCAGCAGTAGAGGTTTGATAGGGGTGTTGTCTTCCCCTGATCAGTGGGTTGCCTCCCACCCCTGACGGCTCCCAGACTGTGATAGGGGCCAGGCCAGGCTGAGGGACCCCCCGCCTCCAGTGCATGAATTTTCATGCATCGGGCCTCTAGTAATATAATAACATATGATTGTACAACAGTTTTAGCATTTCCAGAGAAAGTAAACTAATACTAGTCATACAGTGTCAATTCCATGTTACCTAAGATTCTTGCTGCTTATTTCTCTGTAATTTGATCTGGTTATTATGTTTAAATAGACTAACTAGTGTTGCTAAAAAAATTAGAAAACATATTAAGACTTATAAGTAATAGTTAAAATATGTTAAAATTGGCTTGTAGACATATAGCCTTGTTATTTCATTTTAGCCAATTATTGATAATTTTTACTTTCCCAGGCAATTGCTCAAGATGATTTTCAAAGAGCATCTACTTGTGTAATGCGCTGCAAAGATATGTTGATGAGGCTCCCTAAAATGGTGAGTGAAATTTATGAATTTATTCTTGAAGAGTTTGAAAATATGTTACATCAAGTTTTAGGAAGTATTATTGCTACTTTATGCAACCCTTCAGAGATTATATTGAAATCAGTTCCAGTTAGCTGATCTTTTAAATATTTTGCTTCCTTTTCTGTATACTAAAAAGGGTGTTTAAAAAAGCAATATGGATTATTTCTTAAAATTTCTTTGCTTTCCATTTATTGTGAAACCATTTTGATAATACTTCCTCCATATTTCATGCTATGTGATAAAAGAAAGAAAAAAAGTGATTATATTTCCCTGCTGTCAAGGTTGACAGCAGTTAGTCATATTGATGCCATACTATTTTTCTATATTGGGATTTGAAGGTGTGAGAAATTTGATAGAATAAATAAAGCCTGCTTCCCAGACTGGATCTTATAAAATTTCAAGAGTTGATAAGATTTTATTTTTCCACTTCATCTCACTCTTTCATTCTTTATCTCCTATTTCAATGCTGATGCCTATTTCAGGGTTTACTATCACAGAGGTAATTGATATTAAAGATATATTTGGATGTTAGGGAGAATGTTCTAGGGCTCCATAAATTGTACTTACTTGTGAGCTTGATCTTACTTTACCCCCAAATTCTGTGTTATAATTTAATTCAGTAAATATTTATATAATGCTAATTATATGCTATGTATTCTTTTCAGCTTAAAAAATTTAAAGAAAAAATTTTAAAAGAATTTTAATTGATTTTAAGAGAGAGAGGAAGAAAGAGGAAGAAAGAGGAACATAGATGTGAGATTAAAACATTGATTGGCTGCCTCCTGCCTGCCCCCAACTGAGGATTGATCACAACCCAGGCATGTGCCCTGATGGAGAATTGAACTGGCAGCCTTTCAGTGCACAGAATGATGCCCAACCAACTAAGCTACACCAGCCAAGAAAGCAATTTTATATATACAAAAGTATTGCCGAGACCGGTTTGGCTCAGTGGATAGAGCGTCGGCCTATGGACTGAAAGGTCCCGGGTTAGATTCCAGTCGGGGGCATATACCTTGCTTGCGGGCACATCTCCAGTGTGGGGTGTGCAGGAGGCAGCTGATCGATGTCTCTCTCACATCGATGTTTCTGACTTTCTATCCCTCTCCTCTCCTCTCTGTGAAAAATCAATAAAATATATTTAAAACAAACAAAAAACAAACACAAAAGTATTAACAGTAATAATTCAAAGAATATTGTATACCTTTTGCCCAGAGACCCCATTCAAATTTCTCAATACTGTACTTTATACAAAACTAGATCCTTGGTGCACAAAATTCATGCACGGGTAGGGTCCCTAGGCCTGATCAGCTATTAAGGCCAATGAGGGCCTTCCAGCTGCTGGCCAGGGCCTTCCTTCTGGCTGCCGGCTGGGGCCTTCCTTCATTCTGCGCTGCCCCCAAGTGGTCAGTGCATGTTGTAGCAAGTGATTGAACTCCTGGTCTTCTGGTCAGATTCCTTAGGGGACACATTGCATATTAGCTTTTTATATATATAGATGGGTTCAATCTAGAATTGCACCTGATCTCTAGTGTCTTTCAATCTGGAAAACTTCCTCACTTTTGCCTTGTTTTTCATAATCTTAGAAGTTTTGAAAATTATAGACCAGACATTTTGTAGAACATTACTTAATTGTTTTTTAGTTCTTAAATTTTTTTTTGTGAAGTATAAATGGCTGTATAATATTTTTAAATATCTTTTAATTGATTTCAGAGAAGAAGGGAGAGGGAGAGATACATCAATGATGAGAGAAAATCACCAATTGGCTGCCTCCTGCACACGACCACCTCTTCCCCCATTAGGGATCAAGGCCACAAATGGGCATGTTCCATTGACAGAAATCAAACCTCGGACTCATCAGTCCCCAGGCTGATGCTCTAGCCCAGTGGTTCTCAACCTTCCTAATGCCACAACTCTTTAATACAGTTCCTCATGTTGTGGTGAACCCCAACCATAAAATTGTTTCCATTGCTACTTCATAACTGTAATTTTTCTACTGTTATGAATCGTAATGTAAATATCTGTGTTTTCCAATGGTCTTAGGTGACCCAGCTAGCGGTTATCAAGCCTTTGTTCCCCAAAGTAATGCTTTGCAGCTTTTCCTCCCAGGTTTTCAACATGTATATTGTTCGCATTAATCATCATCTTTTGCCCTACATAGCAGGAGCTTATTCTTTTGTATTTCAGTGTTTTCAACAAACACCCAAATTTAGCTATTTGCCACCTCGTAAGTGCTCTAAAATAGGAGAAATAAAGTCAGGCACTTTGCATTTGTTCTTCTAGGAACCCCTGGACAGGTTAAAGCAAACAAATCCAATTCCTTGGAAACAAGGTCCACTCTGTTGTCTTAGGAACTGGGTACCCACAGCACAGACACAAGCTGCCATTTTTAAAACTGCAATTGTGTCAGAGATTGGGGTGGGGCAAAGGCAAAGTTAAAATGCCAACCAACTCACCTACTATATTTAAGTCACATTTTTATTGATTTGGCACTCACTTTGTTGCTCTAAACTTTTGACAATTTTGTATATTTTCAACATTTTTTTTTATTTATCGCCGTTTTATTCTTTTTTTAAATTAATTTTTTATACATATTTCCCCATTGCCCCCCCTCCCTCCCCGGCATACCCCAACTCTCCAGTGTCAATGTTCATTGGTTATGCTTATATGCATGCATACAAGTCCTTTGATTGATCTCTAATCTACCTCACCTAACTTTAATCTTCCTGCTGTAATTTCACACTCTGATGCTTTACTACCTCTGTATCTATCCTTTTGTTCATCAGTTTATAATGTTCTTTATTACCCACAAATGAGTGAGATCATGTGATGCGTCTCCTTCATTTACTGGCTTATTTCACTAAGAATAAGGTTCTCCAGTTCGAACCAGGTTGCTGCAAATGGTAAGAATTCCTTCTTTTTAATGGCAGCATAGAATTCCATTGTGTAGATGTACCACAGTTTTCTGATCCATTCATCTGCTAACAGGCACCTAGGCTGTTTCAAAACTGTGGCTATTGTAAATTGTGCTGCTATGAACATAGGGGTACATAAATCCTTTCTGATTGGTGTTTGTGATTTCTTAGGATAAATTCCTAAGAGTGGGATTACAGGGTCAAATGGGAGATCCATTTTTAGTTTTCTAAGAAAACTCCATACTGTTCTCCACAGTGGCTGCACCAGTCTGCATTCCCACCAACAGTGCACAAGGGTTCCTTTTTCTCTGCATCCTCGCCAACACTTGTCGTTTGTTGATTTCTTGATGATTGCCATTCTGACTGGTATAAGATGGTATCTCATTGTCGTTTTGATTTGCATCTCTCAGATGATTAGTGACTTTGAACATGTTTTCATGTGTCTCTTGGCCTTCCTTCTGTTGTCTTTCGAAAAGGTTCTATTTAGGTCCGTTGCCCATTTTTTTAGTGGATCGTTTATCTTCCTTTTATTAAGTTGTATAAATTGGCTGTAGATTTTGGAGATTAAACCTTTATCAGTGATAGCATTTGCAAATATGTTCTCCCATACAGTGGATTTTCTTGTTGTTTTGTTGATGGTTTCTTTTGCTGTGCAAAAGTTTTTATTTTGATGTAGTCCCATTTGTTTATTTTTTCTTTAGCTTCAATTGCCTTTGGAGCAGTATCAGTGAAGAAGTTCTTTCGGCATATATCTGAGATTGTGCTGCCTGTGGACTCCTCTAGTATTTTTATGGTTTCCCTTCTAATGTTTAAGTCCTGTATCCATTTTGAGTTTATTTTTGTATTTGGTGTAAGTTGGTGGTCCAGTTTCAATTTTTTGCATGTATCTGTCCAATTTTCCCAACACCATTTATTGAAGAGGCTATCTTGGCTCCATTGAATGTTCATGCCTCCTTTGTCTAATATTAGTTGAGCATAGTGGTTTGGGTGGATGTCTGGGTTCTCTATTCTATTCCATTGGTCTATATGTCTGTTCTTGTGCCAATACCAGGCTGTTTTGAGAACAGTTGCTTTGTAGCATAGCTTGAAGTCTGGTATTGAGATCCCACCTACTTTATTCTTCTTTCTCAGAATTGCTGTAGCTATTCATGGTCTTTTTTTGTTCCAGATGAATCTATGAAGAATTCTTTCTAGGTCTGTGAAATATGTCGTTGGTATTTTAATAGGGAGTGCATTGAATCTATAGATTGCTTTAGGTAATATAGACATTTTAATGATGTTGATTCTCCCAATCCATGAGCATGGTATGCTCTTCCATCTGTTAACATCTTCCTCTATTTCTTTTTTCAGTGTCCTGTAGTTTTCTACATATAGGTCTTTTACCTCTTTAGTTAGGTTTATTCCTAGGTATCTTAATTTTTTTGGTGCGATGATAAATGGGATTGCTTTTTGAGTCTCTCTTTCTATAATTTCACTATTAGTGTATAGAAATGCCAGAGACTTCTTAGCATTAATTTTGTATCCTGCTACATTGCCCAATTCATTAATTAAGTCAATTAGTTTTGGAATGGAGTCCTTTGGGTTTTTTATGTACAATATCATGTCATCTGCAAATAAGGACAGCTTTACTTCTTCTTTTCCAAATTGGATGCCTTTTATTTCTTCTTCTTGTCTAATTGCAATGGCTAATACTTCCAGTACTGTGTCGAACAGGAGAGGTGAGAGTGGGCATCCCTGTCTTGTTCCTGTTCTTAGGGGAAATGGTTTTAGTTTTTGCCCATTGGGTATGATGTTAGCTGTGGGTTTATCATATATGGCTTTTATGATGTTGAGGTATGCTCCTTCTATTCCCACTTTGCTGAGAGTTTTTATCAAGGAAGAGTGTTGGATTTTGTCAAATGCTCTTTCTGCATCAATTGATATGACTATGTGATTTTTATCTCTCAATTTGTTTATGTGATGTATCATCACGTTTATGGATTTGCGTATATTGTACCATCCCTGCATTCCTGCAATAAATCCTACTTCGTCATGGTGTAAGATATTTCTGATGTACTGCTGGATCCGATTTGCTAGAATTTTGTTGAGGATTTTAGCATCTATGTTCATGAGAGATATTGGCCTATAATTTCCTTTCATTGTGTTGTCTTTATCTGGTTTTGGTATTAGGGTGATGCTGGTTTCATAGAAGGTGTTTGGAAGTGTTCCTCCTTCTTGAATGTTTTTGAATAGTCTGAGGAGGATAGGTTTTAATTCTTCCTTGAATGTTTTGTAAAACTCTCCTGTGTAGCCATCTGGTCCCGGGCTTTTATTTGCTGGAAGCTTTTTGATGACTGCTTCAATTTCTTCCATAGTTATTTGACTATTGAGATGTTTGGATTCCTCCTCATTGAGTTTTGGAAGGTTATATTTTTCTAGGAAAATGTCCATTTCTTGCAGGTTGTCCAGTTTGTTGGAACAGAGTTGTTCATAGTATTTTTTAACAGTCCTCTGTATTTCCACAGGGTCTGTTGTTATTTCTCCTCTTTCATTTCTGATTTTGATTATTTGGGTCTTCTCTCTTTGCTTCTTGGTGAGACTGGATAGAGGTCCATCAATTGTGTTTATCCTTTCAAAGAACCAGCTCTTGGTTTTGTTGATCTTTTGAATTGTTTCTTTTGTCTCCAAGTTGTTTATCTCTGCTCTGATCTTCACTATTTCCTTCCTTCTGAGTACACTGGGCTTTTCTTGTTGCTCTTGTTCTAGCTCTTTGAGTTGTAGGTTTAGGTAATTTATTACCATTGTTTCCTGTTTTTTTGTGGTAGGCTTGTAGGGCTATGAACTTCCCTCTCAAGACTGCTTTTACTGTGTCCCATAAATTTTGTATTGTTGTGTTGTCATTGTCATTTGTTGCCATGATGTTTTTTATTTCTTCTTTGATCTCTCTGGTTACCCAGTCATTGTTTAATAGCACGCTGTTTATTCTCCATGTGTTTGATTTCTTTCTATTGTTTTTCTTATACTTGATTTCCAGTTTTATGCCACTATGGTCTGAGAAAATGCTTGATATGACTTCTATCTTCTTGAATTTGAAGAGACTTTTCTTATGACCCAACATATGATCTATCTTTGAAAATGACCTATGTGCACTGGAGAAGAATGTATATTCTGTGGCTTTGGGGTGAAATGTTCTGAAGATGTCAATTAATTCCATATGGTCTAGTGTGTCATTTAGGATTGATGTTTCTTTGCTGATTTTTTGTTTAGAAGATTTGTCCAATGGTGACAGTGGGGTATTAAGGTTTCCTACTATGATTGTATTGCTGTCAATCTCTCCCTTAATATCCTCCAAGAGTTTTTTTAATGTATTTAGGTGCTCCTATATTGGGTGCATATATGTTTACCAGAGTTATTTCTTCTTGTTGGATTATTCCCTTTAGTATTATGAAGTGGCCTTCTTTATCTCTTATGTCATTCACTTTGAGATCTAATTTGGCAGATATAAGTATTGCAACCCAGCTTTTTTTTTCATTTCCATTTGCCTGAAATACCATCTTCCATCCTTCACTCTCAATTTGTGTGCATCTCTTTTCCCGAGGTGGGTTTCTTGCAGACAGCAGATACATGGATCATGTTTTCTTATTCAATCAGTTACCCTATGTCTTTTGATTGGAGCACTTAATCTATTTACATTTAAATTTATTATTGGTAAGTACTTATCTGTTGCCATTTTCAGTCTTTACCCCCGAGTTCCTTCTTCGCTTCCTCTTTCTTTTTATTACAGTAGACCCTTTAGCATTTCTTGCATTGCTGGTTTGGTGGAAATATATTCCCTTAGTCCTTTTTTGTCTGTGAAGCTTCTGATTACACCTTCAATTTTGATTGAAAGCCTTGCAGGGTACTGTATTCTTGGATTCAGACCATTCCTTTGCATGACTTGGTATACTTCATTCCATTTTCTTCTGGCCTGATGACTTTCTGTTGAAAAATCAGTAGCCAATCTTTTGGGGTTTCCTTTGTAGGTAACTTTGTTTCTCTCTGGCCGCATTTAAGATTCTTGCTTTGTCGTTGCTGTTTGCCAATTTAATTATAATGTGCCTTATTGTCGGTTTTGTGGGGTTCATTTTGCTTGGGACTCTGTGAGCTTCTTGGATTTGTGTGGGTTTTTTCTTTTCTATATTGGGGAAATTTTCTGTCATTATTTCTTCAAACAGGTTCTCTAATCCTTGTTCAGTTTCCACTCTTTCTGGAACCCCAATTATGCGGATGTTGTTTTTTTTTTTTCATGTTATCCCAAAGTTCCCTTAGGCTCTCCTCTTGCTTTTTAATTTTTTTTTCTAGAAGCTGCTGTACTTGGGTATTTTTTCCTACCGTGTCTTCTAGGTCAGTTATGCGGTCCTCTGCTTCTTCTAGTCTGCTTTTGATGCTTTCTATTGAGTTCTTTAAAGCAGTGATGTTATTTTTTATTTCTTTGTTCATTTCTTCATGCTTCTTCATTTCTCTTGGCTCTCACTCAGATTGTCGATTTTGTCTTCCATTCTTTTCATCCACCTTATGATCATTTCTCTGAACTCTTTCTCTGGCAGGCTTATTTCTGCTTCTATTTCGTTTACTTCCTTTTCTGGTGACACCTGCCTATCTGTCGTATCTGGGCTGTTTCTTCTTCTGCCCATGGTTTTTCTTCTCCGGTTGTTTGGTTATGTGATTCTCTCTCTTACGTTGATTCAAAGGCACAAACTACAACATGACCTGGTGCAGCACACAAGTCATTGAGCAGAAATGTATTCACGATTTTAATAATCACCAAAAAGGTGACCACCAATGAAAGACAAATTAGGGGTAAGTAGAGAAAGAAGAAGAGGAAAATGAGGGAAAAAGAAAGGAAAGTAGTGCCCAAATAAGATTGGGAGAGGGAGAAAAAAAATAACTAAATGAACAAAAATAAATAAATAAAATTAAATAAAATAAATGAGAAGAAGAAAAAGAAAAGAGAAAGAGAAACAAAGTCAGAGAGAAAGAAAGTGGATAAGAGAGAAAAGGGGAACAAAATATAGATGTCAGGAGAAAGTCCAATAGAGCAGTCACTAATCCCAATAAAGGCCAGCAACCATTACCTAGAGATTAATACAAACTGCAAATAACAACTGGTATTTAGGGAGGTGAGGGAAAAGAGAGGTAGAATATCAAGCAAGCAAAAAGCAAAATAAAACAAGTAGAATAAGCTAAAACAATCTCAGAAAAAAGTTAAATTGATATAATCACTGTTCAGGCAAATAGGAAAAAAAGGACAGAGAAAAAACAACTTTTTGGCTAGTGAAGACAAGAAGGGAGAGGTTTGTATGGACTTGTAGTAGGGGATTTGAAATTAGATATCTAAGTGGGGTGAAATTTTAATCAGGTTAAGAGAAAGAATAGGGAGAATCTAAAGTTGGAAAAGGGAAATAGAAACAAGAGAACAAAATGTGGAAAGTTAGGTGGAAAGTGTTGGCATAAAGGTAGAGTTGAGTTGGAGTAAAATTATTCTAAAGGAAAGATGAAAATAGAATATAAAAACTCTAATCTTGAAGTAAAATAAAGAGAAAACAAAATGACACTTGTTTTTTTCCAAAAAGGTAAAAAACTAGTAGTAATAATACTAGTTGAAAACAAAATTGTAATAATTAAAAAGGTAAAATCAATTGTGGAGGAAAGAAAAAAAATAGTCTTTTAATTAAAATATGTAAAAATAAAAAAAATTAAAAAAAAGAAAAGAAAAAGAAAAAAAATAGAATGGTCATTCACTTCCACTATTATTCTGCTTGGCACTCCTGTTTCCCAGTAGGGAAGGTATTGCAGTTCCCTGTGTTGCACTGTTGACGTTTTAATCTCTTTATTCTTTTGTAGTTATTTGTGCGTCATCCACTGGGTGACAGTGTTTTGGAATTGATCTCTGAGGCAAAGCACAGGACCTCTGTAGGCTGTGCTCAGATCCTGCTACTCTGTGGTTCTCAAAGCCGGTTTGTGGGGATTTTGTGGGGACACTGTAATAATTCCCAAGCTATCCCTCTGCCTCAGATAAAAACGAGTCGTTTTCCAGTGCTCCCCTCTGTCAACAGCTCAGAGGGTTTTCCTCCACAATTAGGGATCACGCCCTGCCCACCTCCGCAGACCTCTCTAGAGGCAACTTTGCCGCAGCCCGGCTCCCACAGTGTGTGCGTGTCTGTTCTGAGGGGAAGGAGACCTCACCTTATCTCAGGCGAAATCTGACCTTTCTGTGTGCCGTGTGGATCTCTGAATCCGCCGCCCGTGTGTCTGCGCCGATTGGAGAGTGGTGTTCTGGGTCCCCCGCTGTTCGGTGAGTAATTTAGCCTCAGTGTTCAGACCGCCAAAGTCATCCACCTCCCTGGGCAGGATGGCGCGGTCTCCCTTTCAACATTTTTTTATAGCTTTTGCTGACTTTTGTCAGTGTTTCTTTGGAAGGTGAGGCTCTTTACCCTAATGTACCATTTTCTCTGATGTCACTGAATATTTTGATATTCTATCATTTGTATGAAAACTGTTTTCTCTCTGAAAATTTGTATAAGTACTAGAGGCCCAGTGCATAAAATGTGTGAACTGCAGGAAGGTTACCTCAGGTCAGCCTGTGCCCTCTTGCAGTCCAAGTGCCCTCTGGGGATGCAGAGGCGGGAGAGGCTCCTGCCACTATTACTTTGTTTGCCAGTGAGAGCCCAGCTTCTGGCTGAGTGGTGTTCCCAGTGTGGGAGCACACTTACCACCAGGGGGCAACTCCTGTGTTGAGCATTTGCCTCCTGGTTGTCAGTGCATGTCATAGCAACTGGTCATTCCACTGTTTAGTCAATTTGCATATTAGCCTTTTATTATATAGGATAACTAATACTTATTTAACATTATTCTTATTGCTTTATAAATACGATTTAATCTTCACAAGAACTTTTGAAGTGAGTTTTATTGTTATCCCCATTTTAGATAATGACTGAAGCAAAAAGGTGTTTAGCAGCTTGCCCCCCAAAATGCAGTAAATGATGAAAACTAGATTCAAACCTGGACATTATGGCTCCAAAGTCCCTGCACTTAACTACTATACTTTTTTAATCTTGTTTGCAATGTTTTAAAATTTTATGATATATCTTTTTACATTCATATGGATCTTTTTGCATTCATTGTGCTGGGCACATAGAAATCCATTGCAATATGGTAATTCTGTTGTTACTAACTCATTTTGTTGAAGATTTACTCTTCTATGTTTTCTCTTCCTAGAGCAGTAATCGGCAAACCATGGCTCGGGATCCACAAGCGGCTCACGAACTGCGGTTTGCCGCTCTGTTGACTGATGAGTTTGCCGACCACTGTGTTAGAGCTTCTACTTTCCAGATGTTAGATTTCATGTATTATTTTCTAATCTTATTGTCTTTTTCCTATTTTCCATCTCATTTTAATTTTATATTACTGTTTTGGTGATTTTCTCAATTTTATTTTCCAACAATTTTCATGAATTTTTCATTTTGATGCCATGCTTTTCATTTCTAGGTGTTCTTTTTATTTTTTTGTATTTCTTTTGCATAGAATTTTGTCTTTTTTATTGTCTAAAGTATTACATATTTATCCTTTCCCCCCAATTAGCCCCCCCTGGCCACTCACAACCCCAGGTTAAGCCCCCACTGCCCTAGTGTCTGTGTGCATTGGTCATATTAATATGCATGCATACAAGTCCTTTGGTTGATCTCTACCCACCCCCTCCCCTGATTTCTCTTTGAGGTTGGATGGTCTGTTCAGTGTTACCTTGTCTCTGGATGTATTTTTGTTTATCAGTTTATGTTGTTCATTATATCCCACATATGAGTGAGCTCATGTGTCATTTACCTTTCTCTGACTGGTTTATTTCACTTAGCACAATGCTCTCCAGTTTTACCATTTATAAATGGTAAAAGTTCCTTCTTTTTTTATAGCAGTGTAGTATTCCATTGTATAGGTGTACCACAGGTTTTTTTTCCACTCATTTACTGATGGCCACTTAGGTTGTTTCCAAATCTTAGCTATTGTAAATTGTGCTGTTATTAACATAGGGGTGCATATATCCTTTCTGATTGGTGTTTATGGTTTCTTGGGATATATTGCTAAAAGTGGGATTACTGGATCAAATGGGAGTTCCATTTTTAACTTTTTATTTTTGACAGTGGCTGCAACACTGCATTTCCACCAGCAGTGCACGAGGGTTCCTTTTTCTCCACATCCTCTCCAGCACGTGTCTTTGTTGATTTGTTGAAGGGCTTGATGGGGGAACCTCAGGCCACACCCCTTGGAGCAGGCCAGGGGACCTCAAGGCACAACCCCTGGTTCTGGGCCTGAGGACCTCAGGCCATGCCCCCTGCACATGGGGTTTAACGGGAGACTTCAGGCCCGGACCCCTGTCCACAAGGCTTGATGGGGAACCTCAAGGCAACCCCCTAGCCCAGGCTGGGGGACCTGAAACCGCGCCCTCTGTCTGGCAGGGCTTGACAGGTACCTCAAGGCATGCCCCGTACCCTGGCCTGGGCCTGGGGATATCAGGGCATGCACTCTGCCCCAGTGCTGGGCCAGGCAACCTGAGACTGACTG
The DNA here is from genome assembly GCA_011751065.1 of Lasiurus cinereus. NCBI lineage: Eukaryota > Metazoa > Chordata > Mammalia > Chiroptera > Vespertilionidae > Lasiurus > Lasiurus cinereus. Next base: position 11,610,760 of record JAAGEH010000013.1, on the reverse strand, counting down.
CAACCCCCACCTGGTGGGGCTTGATGGCAGTGTTGTTGGCCAGGTCTGGGTCTAGCCCAATGGGGGTGGGGCTAGTCTGGTCTGGGTCTTGCGTGATTACGAGGCACATGTGGGTGGGCGGGAACTTGACTCTGGCTCCCGTGGCACACCCTGGACTCAGACAGGAGGAAGATTTTCATATACATTTTACTAATTTTCTTTCATCTCTGACACTTCTATAATAGAGAAAGGGCAAATAGCAATATTTAAGTATTTCCTCTAGTTAATTCCCTTGTAATGTGTATGGATTTTGTGCATCAGGTCACTAGTCAGAGATAACATTGACAAATATGGTCTCCCATGCAGTGGGCTCTTTTATTGTTTTATTGATGGTTTCTTTTGCTGTACAAAGCCTTTTATTTTGATGTAGTCCCAGTTGTTTATTTTCTCCATAGCTGTACTTCCTTAGGAACTGTTTGATAAAGATACTGCTATGACATATGTCTGATATTTTGATACCTATGGAGTTTTCTATTATTTTTATCGTTTCCTGTCTTACATTTAAGTCTTTGAACCATTTTGGGTTTATTTTTGTGTATGGTGTAAGTTTGTTATCTAGTTTCATTATTTTGCATGTATCTGATCAATTTTCCCAGCACCATTTATTGAACAGACTGTCTTGACTCCATTGTATGCTCTTTTCTCCTTTGTGAAATATTAATTGAGCATAAAGGCTTGGGTCTATTTCTAGGTTCTCTGTTCTGTTCCATTGGTCTATACAGCTGTTCTTATACCAGTACCAGGCTGTTTTGAGAACAGTGGCTTTGTAATATAGATTGACTTCTGGTATTGTGATCTCTCCAACTTTGCTCTTTTCAGGATTGCTGTGGCTATTTGGGGCCTTTTCCATTCCAGATGGATTTTTGGAGAGCTTGTTTTGGTCTCTGAAATATGCCATTGGTATGTTCATGGTGATTGAATTGAATTTATAGAAATTGCTTTGGGTAGTATGGACATTTTAATGATGTTGATGCTGTCTCTTTTTTCAGTTTCCTTTAGTTTTACGAGTACAGGTCTTTTCTCTCTTTAGTTAATTTTATTCCTATGTATCTTGATTTTTTTGTTGCAATGGTTAATGGGATTTTTTTTCATTGTTTCTCTTTCTGAGAGTTCATTATTGGTGTATAAAAAAAGCCATAGATTTCTAGGTATTAATTTTTTATCCTGCTACATTGCCAAATTCATTTATTATGTCTAGTAGTTTTTTGATAGAGTCTGTGGGTTTTTTTATGGACAATATCATGTCATCTGCGAATGACAGTTTTACTTCTTTTCCAATTTGGAGGCCTTTTGTTTATTCTTCTTGTCTGATAGCTACAGCTAGGAATTCCAGTACTATGTTGAACGGGAGGGGTGAAAATGAGCATCCCTGTCTTGTTCCTGTTTTTAAGAGGAAAAAGTTTTAGTTTTTGCCTATTGAGTATAATGTAGGCTGTACATTTATAATATAAGGCTTTTATTATATTGAGGAATGATCACTCAATTCCCATTTTGCTGAGAGTTTTTATCAAGAAAGAGTGTTGGATTTTGTCAAGTGCCTTTTCTGCATTAGTTGATATGATTATGTGATTTTTGTCTCTCAGTTTGTTTATGTGATGTATCACATTTATTGATTTGTGGATATTGTACCATCCTTACATCCCCAGAATAAATCCCACTTGGTCATGTTGTATAATCTTTCTGATGTATTGCTTGATCCAATTTACTAGAATTTTGATGAGGATTTTAGCATCTATGTTCATCAAGGATATTGTTATGTATACTTCTTTTTGTGGTGTCTTTATCTGGTTTTGGAATTAGTGTAATATTGGCTTCATAGAGCTTAGAAGTGTGCATTCCTCTTGAATTTTTTGGAATAGTCTAAAGTAGATAGGTTTTAGTTTTCTAATGTTTGTAAGAACTCCCTTGTAAAGCCATCTAGACCAGGGCTTTTGATTGCTGGAAGATTTTTGATTACTGCTTCAATTTCTTTTGTAGTAATGGGCCTGTTCAGGTTTTTTATTCTTCCTGGTTGAGTTTTGAAAGCTTGTATTTTTCTAAAAATATATCCATTTTATCTAGTTTATCCAGTTTATTGAAATAGAGTTGTTCATAGTATTTTTCATAATCCTTTGTATTATGTGGGGTCGATTGTTACTTCACCTCTTTTATTTCTTATTTTGTTTATTTGGGTCCTTTATTTTTGCTTCTTGGTGATCTTGGCTAGAGGTTCCCCAATCTTGTTTGTCCTTTCAAAGAACTAGCTCTTGGTTTTATTGACCTTTTGTATATTTATTTTTAACTCTATGTTGTTAATCTCTGCTCTGATCTTTATTATTTCCTTAATTCTGCTTACTCTGGATTTTTCTTGTTGCTCTCTAATTATTTAAGATGTAGGGTCAGATAATTTATTAACATTTTTTTCTAGTTTTTTGAGGTAAGACTATAGAATTATGAACTTACCTCTCAGGATTGCTTTCACTGTGTACTTTAGATTTTTCATTGTGTTTTCATTGTCATTTGTTACCAGGATGATTTTTATTTTTTCTTTGATATCTTTGGTTAACCCAATCATTGTTTAATAGCATGGGATTCAGCTTCCAAATGTTTGATTTTTTTGCATTGTTTTTATTGTAGTTGATTTCTCATTTTGTGCTATTGTGGTATGAGAAGATTCTTGATATGATTTCTGTAACCTTGAATTTGAAGAGATTTTTGCCTGTGTCCCAATCTGTGGTCTATCTTTGAAAATGTCCAATGTGCATGTGAGAGGGATGTATATTCTGTAGCTTTGGGGTGAAATGTTCTGAAGTTGTCAATTAATTTAATCTGATCTACTGAGTCATTTAAGATTGATGTTTCTTTGTTGACTTTTTATTTAAAGGATTTATTCAGTGTTTTCAATGGGGTATTTAAGTTCCCTGCCATGTTTGTATTGCTGTCAACCCGTTCCCTTGATATCTTCCAGAAGTTTTTTTAATGTATTTTGGTGCTCCTATATTGGGTGTATACATGTTTACTAGAGTTATATCCTCTTGTTGAATTGCTCCCTTTAGTGTTATGAAATGGCCTCCTGAACTATTGCTATTGCCTTCACTTTGAGGTCTATTTTGTCAGATATAAGTATCGATACCAGGGTTGTTGTTTTTTTATATTCCAGTCACCTGAAAAATATTTTTCCATCTCTTCACTGTCAGTCTGTGAGAGTCCTTTGTTATGAGGTGCTTCTCTTGTAGATAGCATATCTATGGCTCATGTTTTCTTTCCCCCTTATTAATTAATTAATTTATTAAAATTTAATGAATATTTATTGTTCAAATTATTACAATTGTTCCTCTTTTTCCCCATAGCTCCCCTCCACCCAGTTCCCACCCCACCCTCTGCCCTTAACATCCCCCCCACTGTCTTCATCCATAGGTGTACAATTTATGTCCAGTTTCTTCTTGCACCCTTTATCCCCTGAATTTCCCCTGAGAATTGTCAGTCCACTCCCTTTATATGCCCCTGATTTTATTACATTCACCAGTTTGTTCTGTTCATCAGATTTTTAATTCACTTGATTTTTAGATTCACTTGTTGATAGATATGTATTTGTTGTTTATAATTTTTATCTTTATTTTTTTCTTCTTCTTCCTCTTATTAAAGAATAACCTTTAGCATTTCATGTAATACTGGTTTGGTGCTGAACTCCTTTAGCTTTATTTTTTTATCTGTGAAGCTCTTTATCTGACCTTCAATTTTGCATAATAGCTTTACTGGGTAGAGTAATCTTGTTGTATGTTCTGGTTATTCATCACTTTGAATATTTCTTGCCACTCCGTTCTGGCCTGCAAAGTTTCTGTTGAGAAATCAGCTGATAATCATATGCGTACTCCATGGTAGGTAACTAATTGTTTTTCTCTTGCTGTTTTTAATATTCTCTCTTTTTCTTTTGTTCTTGGCATTTTAAACATGATCTGTCTTGGTGTGTTCCTCTTTGGATTCCTCTTGTTTGGGGTTCTCTGCACTTCCTGGACTTATATGTCTATTTCTTTCACCAGATAGGGTAAGTTTTATGTCATTATTTCTTCAAATAGGTTTTCAATATTCAGATGTTGGTACACTTGAAGTTGTCCAAGAGGCTCCTTACACTATCTTCATATTTTGGATTCTTTTTATTTTTTTTCTGGTTGGGTTTATTTTTGCTTTTTCATATTTCAAATCTTTGACTTGATTCTTAGGATCCTCTAGTCTGCGTTTGAATCTCTGTATATTATTATTTTTTTTAGTCAGTGTATGCTTAATTTCTTTTTTTTTAATTTTTATTAACTTTTTATACATATCTCCCCATTGCCCCCCCTCACTCCCAGGCATACCCCAACCCCCCAGTGTCTATGTTCATTGGTTATGCTTATATGCATGCATACAAGTCCTTTGATTGATCTCTTATCTACCTCACCTAACTTTAATCTTCCTGCTGTAATTTCACAGTCTGTTTGAAGCTTTACTGTCTCTGTATTTATCCTTTTGTTCATCAGTTTATAATGTTCTTTATTATCCCCCAATGAGTGCGATCATGTGATGCTTCTCCTTCATTGACTGGCTTATTTCACTAAGCATAAGGCTCTCCAGTTCCAACCAGGTTGCTGCAAATGGTAAGAATTCCTTCTTTTTAATGGCAGCATAGAATTCCATTGTGTAGATGTACCACAGTTTTCTGATCCACTCATCTGCTGACGGGCACCTAGGCTGTTTCCAAATTGTGGCTATTGTAAATTGTGCTGCTGTGAACATAGGGGTGCATAAATCCTTTCTGATTGGTGTTTGTAATTTCTTAGGATAAATTCCTAAGAGTGGGATTACAGGGTCAAATGGGAGATCCATTTTTAGTTTTTTGAGGAAACTCCATACTGTTCTCCACAGTGGCTGCACCAGTCTGCATTCCCACCAACAGCGCACAGGGTTCCTTTTTCTCCGCATCCTCGCCAACACATGTCGTTTGTTGATTTGTTGATGATTGCCATTCTGACAGGTGTAAGATGGTATCGCATTGTCATTTTGATTTGCATCTCTTGGATGATTAATGACTTTGAACATGTTTTCATGTGTCTCTTGGCCTTCCTTCTGTCGTCTTTTGAAAAGGTTCTATTTAGGTCCGTTACCCATTTTTTTATTGGATCCTTCATCTTCCTTTTATTAAGTTGTATAAGTTGGTTGTAGATTTTGGAGATTAAATCTTTATCAGTGATAGCATTTGCAAATATGTTCTCCCATGCATTGATCTTTCTTGTTGTTTTGTTGATGGTTTCTTTTGCTGTGCAAAAGTTTTTATTTTGATGTAGTCCCATTTGTTTATTTTTTCTTTAGCTTCAATTGCCTTTGGAGCAGTATCAGTGAAGAAGTTCTTTCGGCATATATCTGAGATTGTGCTGCCTGTGGACTCCTCTAGTATTTTTATGGTTTCCCTTCTAATGTTTAAGTCCTGTATCCATTTTGAGTTTATTTTTGTATTTGGTGTAAGTTGGTGGTCCAGTTTCAATTTTTTGCATGTATCTGTCCAATTTTCCCAACACCATTTATTGAAGAGGCTATCTTGGCTCCATTGAATGTTCATGCCTCCTTTGTCAAATATTAGTTGAGCATAGTGGTTTGGGTGGATATCTGGGTTCTCTATTCTATTCCATTGATCTATATGTCTGTTCTTGTGCCAGTACCAGGCTGTTTTGAGAAGAGTTGCTTTGTAGTATAGCTTGAAGTCTGGTATTGAGATCCCACCTACTTTATTCTTTTTTCTCCGAATTGCTGTAGCTATCCATGGTCTTTTTTTGTTTCAGATGAATCTATGAAGAATTCTTTGTAGGTCTGTGAAATATGCCGTTGGTATTTTAATGGGTAGTGTGTTGAATCTGTAGATTGCTTTGGGTAGTATGGACATTTTAATGATGTTGATTCTCCCAATCCATGAGCATGGTATGCTCTTCCATCTGTTAACATCTTCCTCTATTTCTTTTTTCAGTGTCCTGTAGTTTTCTGCATAAAGGTCTTTTACCTCTTTAGTTAGGTTTATTCCTAGGTATCTTAATTTTTTTGGTGCGATGGTAAATGGGATTGCTTTTTTAGTTTCTCTTTCTATAATTTCACTGTTAGTGTATAGAAATGCCACAGACTTCTTAGCATTAATTTTGTATCCTGCTACATTGCTGAATTCATTTATTAAGTCAATTAGTTTTGGAATGGAGTCCTTTGGGTTTTTTATGTACAATATCATGTATCAGCTTTATGATACCAGATGTTCAAAGCCGCAGAAGCCTCTGTTGAGCTTGGGAGGGGTGGAGTCTCAGTCTCAGGGCTTAAGGGACCGCCTTGCCTTCCAGTTGGCCCCGCCCTCCATGGCCCCTGAGTCTCACGTGACTGGGCAATGGCTAGAGCGGTCCTTGTGCGTGCGCCCACAGTGCCTCTAACCACTGCCTTTCCGGCTCCCCTGCACACCAGGACCACACGAGTCTAGGTCTCCAGGGTTTCGCCCAAAACAGGGGCTTAGTGGAGTCAGAAGTGACACAGTTGGGAGGGTCTGTCCCCTGCCCACTGGCGAAAGCCAGCGGCACAATCAGCAATCTCCCTTTTCACAGTCCAAACTCCCCCCGTATGAGTTTCGGCTGGATCTGGGGTTTAGTGTCATAGGATAAGGGGTTCAATGCCTTTGAGAGTCTCCGTTTCCCTCCCGCCAGAGAAAGCCAGACAGGTACTCCGGCACCGGCTCTCTCCTCGCGCGCGTCTCCGTACCTCAGCTTTTTGCAGCTCCTCTGGGTCTCCGTGAGACCCTCTCTTTCCCTCTAGTACTAGAACTTCCACTCAGCCAGCTTTCCTGTGGTTCTGGATGAAGTCCGTTCTGTCTTTTAGTTGTAGTTTTGAAATTGTTGTGCCAGGCAGCAGTGTAGGTGTTTATGCCGCCATCTTGGATTCCTCCCCTTTCTCACAGTACAAAGTTTTAGCGATACTATTAACTATTTTCCATGTGCTGGACATTACATCACTGTCCTTTATTTATTTTATAACTGAAAATTTGTACCTTTTGTTCTCCTTTACCCTTTTTACCCATCTCTCTATCTCTCTTCCCTCAGGCAACCTACCAGTTTGTTCTCTATACAATAAAACCTTGATAAAGTCAACTAATTCAGGCTAGGGATATGTCCATTAAAGCCTAAAATTTATTATATATTATAGGTTTTCCAAATGCATGTGTAAAAAAATTGACAAATTAATTTAGTTTACCTGCTTTTACTTATATAGACACATTTGTGCCATTAAAATTAAATATGGTCCTAATTGATTTTGCTCAATAGATAGAGCATTGGCCTGTGCACTGAAGGGTCCAGGTTCCATTTCAGTTAAGGGCATGTACCTTGGTTGTGGGCACATCCCCAGTATGGGGAGTGCAGGAGGCAGCTGATCAATGTTTCCCCCTCATCGATGTTTCTAACTCTCTATCCCTCTTCCTTCCTCTCTGTAAAAAAAAAAATTCAATAAGATATATTTAAAAATTATGTATATATGAAGTTTAATTTCACAGAAAAGTTTTCTGTATGTATTATAGCAATTTTAAATTTATACTGAATAGGTCTAGTAAATGGGTGTATTTACCAGTCACTGCAAGTAAGTGCACATGGCTGGGGCATGGCTTAGCACATGTGGGAACATCAACAAGCATTAAAACTGCTGCAGAAAGTCAGGCCACAGACAACAGAACAAATTACCATGTGAGATGTGGTGTGATCACGTGCTAATCATTCTCTGAACATCATTTATGAACAGTGACTCCTGGATTTAAATATGTAGACTATAGTTGTAGATATGTAATATTTATATTGGCGAAATTACTACAGTGTTTTTTCCAACATATGGCCTATTCACTAACATTTTAAAAAAATAATTTAATTGCCTGGCCAGTGTGGCTCAGTTGGTTGAGTGTCAACCTATTAACTAGGCGGTTGCGGTTCCATTCCCAATCAGGACACATGCCTGGGTTGCGGGCTCGATCCCCAGTGAGGAGCATGCAGGAGGCAGCCAATCAATGATCCTCTCTCATCATTGATTTTTTTTTTATCTCTCCTCTATTCCTCTTTGAATTCAATAAAAATATGTTAAAAAACTATTAATTTAATAATTAATAGTTAATGTAACAAAAATTATAACCTGTTAATTTAATTATAAGCAAATTTGGTTAAAAGCAATTAATTTTCACATATGACATATGGACTAGAAATTTTGTTCCATCAGAAGTCCACTAAATCAAGGTCTGCAAAATTGAAAGTTTGCTGTATATATTACCCTGTTTGTTTTGCTTTCTTCATTTCTTTTGTTTTATTTTTAGGTTCCATATACAAGTGAAATCACATCATATTTGTTGTTCTCTGAAGTAGTATTTCAATGAGCATAATATCCTCTATGTCCATCCATTTTGTCACAATTAGCAGGATTTCATTCATTTTTTTATTGCTGGGTAATATTCATACTAGTGGCCCGGGGTACAGATTCATGCACTAGCAGGGTCCCTCAACCTGGCCTGTGGGGATCGGACCCAAACCAGCTCTCTGACATCCCCTGAAGGGTCCTGGATTGTGAGAAAGTGGTTCTTGGGTGACGCACCCCGGAATCGGGCTCCCTCCTCTCTGGTTCTGGGTGTGTCACCTGAGTACCGCAGCTACCAAGTCACTGCAGTTTGGCAGCTTCTGCATTGAGCATCTGCCCCCTGGTGGTCAGTGCATGTCATAGCTACCGGTTGGAATGTCTGCCCCCTGGTGGTCATTGTGCACCATAGCTACCAGTTGGACGGTCAGACCGTTGCTCAGGCTTTTACATATCCTGTCTTCCTTATGCACTCATTTATTCATGAACACTTAGTTAGCTTCCATATCTTGGCTATTGTAGATAATGCTGCAGTGAACACAGGTGCATTTTATTTGAATTAGTGTTTTTGTTTTGTTTGGATAAATACCAAGAAGTGGAAGAATTGTTGGGTCATATCGTAATTCTGTTTTTAGCTTTTTGAGGAACCTTCATACTGTCTTCCATAGTGGCTGCACCAATTTACAATTCAATCAACAGTGCATGAAAGTTCTCTTTTTTTCCACATCCTCACCAACATTTATTTCACAGCATCCTATTATTTCAGAGTTGCAGTAGCTTATTTTCTCTCTTAGAAGATATTGACAAATTTTTCTCCCCCGTATTTTTTCTCTGCATAATCTGTTTTCTCCAAAGTGACTTTTTCTGTTTGTGTGTTGTGTGTGCTCAGTCTTTGCCTTTCTATTAGATGCTTTCCTCAGATGTACGATGATCATTGGCTGCTTATCTTTAATAATGAAACACTAAAAATATAATTGAAAGCTCTGTTCCTGGGTTGTCTTCTCTGTAATGTGGTCTTAATGAGATGCTCTGTAACGTGAGCTATTTGCTGAGTTCAGTGTCCTTGGATCTTTTTTCTTCAGCTGGCCAAATTTCTCATAAAAGGCTCTTAGAGATCCAATACCTGGTTTCTTGTGTTCTGGATATTGAGGAGGAGGGAACAAAGATTTGAGTCTATTCAATATGTAAATATTTACTTAATCTTTTTTCAGTATAGCATTTCTACCTTCAATTATGTCTGATTTCCCCAATTTCAGAGACCTTCTATTTTGCCCTCTGCAGACTATTGCTAGAATCCTGGAGAGACAGTTGCTTGTCTGATGGAATGCGAAAGGAGACTTGAAGTCTAAATACTTTTTAAACATACCTTCAACCAATTTTCATGTTTTCAGCCTCACCTTTATAAGGTACCTGGGGTGCCAGTTGCTGAAATTTGAAAGGAGGATATGGCAATATAAATTGGGTTGCTTCTCAAATTTCCCATTGCTAGTATAGCATTCTACTTTCTCAGGTCTACTAGGTTAATTACTAATTTATTAATTTTTTCCAGCCTCTAAACCTATGTTGCTCTTGGTCTGCTGTCTTACCCTACTAGGTTTGTGCCTTTTAAAAAACTTTTGCTTAAGAGCATAAAAGGAATAAAATACTAGGGAACATACACTGAGTGGCCAGATTCTTATGAATGCATAATAATCTGTCCACTTTGTGTGTGTGTGTGTGTGTGTGTGTGTGTGTATTAGAGGCCTGGTGCATGAATTTGTGCATGGGTGGGGATGAGTGGGGTCCAGCCAGCCTGGCCAGGGGGAGGTTGGCTGGCCTGCCTGCTGGTCAAACTCCTGGTCGAGGGGACAATTTGCATATTAGCCTTTTTATTATATAGGATATACACTGAGTGGCCAGATTATTATGTGTTCAGAGATCATAATAATCTGGCCACTCAGTGTATTTACCCTAGAAGGTGAAATACTTGTACACTGAAAACTAAAAACAAAATGATGAAAGAAATTAGAACAGTCACAGATAAATGCAAAGACATCCTATGTTTATGTTTTGGAATACTTAATATTGTGAAAATGTCTATAGTATTCAATTCTATTTGTAGGCTCAATGTCATCCCTATAAAATCCCAATGGCATGTTGGCAGACAGAAAAATCCTAAAACCTAAAATTCATATGGAATCTCAGAGGAACCAAATAGCCCAAAACAATCTTTTTAAAAAAAAATATATTTTATTGATTTTTTACAGAGAGGAAGGGAGAGAGATAGAAAGTCAGAAACATCGATGGGAGAGAGACATTGATCAGCTGCCTCCTGCACGCCCCACAGTGGAGATGTGCCCACAAGCAAGGTACATGCCCCCAACCGGAATCGAACCTGGGACCTTTCAGTCCGCAAGCCGACACTCTATCCACTGAGCCAAATTGGTCTCGGCCCAAAACAATCTTGAAAATTAAGAATAAAGTTGGAGACCTTATACTTCCTGATTTTAAAACATATTGTAAAGCTATAGCTATTAAAACATTATGGTCATAAAGACCAGCAGAAACAGTATAGAAAGTCCAGGCATACACTTTGCTTGTATAAAAACTCTTTAACAGAGGTGCCAAGGCCACTCATTAGAGAAACAACAGTCTTTTCAATGAATGTTGTTGGTAAAATTGGATGTTTGCATGCAAAATAATAACATTTGAGGTCCTGGTCTGGTTAGAGCACTGTATCGATAGACCAAAGTTGTGGGTTTGATTCCTAGTCAGGGCACATAAAAGAAACAATCAATGAATGTATGAATCAGTGGAAAAACAAATGGATGTTTTCTCTGTCTGTCTCCCGCCCTTTCTTCCTCTCTCTTTCTAAAATAAATAAATAAAAATTAAAAAATAATAAAGTTACATCCTTTCCTACATCATGTAAAAAATTCATCACTAAGTGGATTAAATACCTATATATAAGACTCAAAACTATAAAAGTTCTAGAAGAAAACAGCGGGGAAATTTTGACATTGGATTTGGCATGATTTTTCAATATGCACCAAAAGCACAGGCAACAAAAGTAAAAATAGACAAAAGGAATGACATCAAACTTAAAAACTTCTGCACGGCCTAGCTGGAGTGTTTTAGTTGGTTGAGCATCATCCCGTGCACTGAAAGGTTACCAGTCAGGGCACAGACCCAGGTTGTGAGTTCAATCCCCAGTCATGGTGCATATGGGAGCAACCGATGTTTCCTCACATAGACGTTTCTCTCTCCTTTTCTTTCTCTCTCTCTAAAATAAATAAAAAAAAACTTTTGCACATTAAATGAAACAATCAAGAGAGTTTGAAGACAATCTGTGGAATAAGGGAAAGTATTTACAGACCATATATATGATAAGGATTTGATATCTAGTATAGACAAAGAATTTTAACCTTAACAATGAAAACAAATAACCTGATTTAAAAATTGGCAAAAGACCTGTATAGACATTTCTCCAAAGAAGATATACAATTGGACAACAAGTGTATGAAAACATGTAAATATTACTAATCCTTAAGGAAATACAAATTAAAATCATAATGAGATATTACTTCACATCTATTACGATGGCTGCTGTTTGAAAAAGAGAAAATACCAAGCGTTGATGAGGATATGGAACAATTAGAACCCTGAGTACTATTGGTGAGAATATAAAATGACACAGCCACTATGGAAAGTAGTATGCCAGTTCCTCAAAAAATTAAAAATATAATTATTGTATAACCCAGCAATTCCACTTCTGGGTGTGTGCAAAAGAACTGAAAGAAGGTTCTTGAAGATATTTGCACACCTATGTTCATTGCAGCATTATTCACAATAGCCAAGAGGTGGAAGTGCTCAAATGTTTATCCACAAATGAATGGGAAAAAAGATTTCTTATTCAGCCTTCATAAAGAAATCCTGTCAAATGCCACAACATGGATGAGCCTTGAGTACACAATGCTAAGTGAAATAAACCAGTCAGAAGAACCAATATAGTGTATAATTCCACTTATATGAGGTATCTGAAATAGTCAACTCCAGAAATAGAAAGTAGAATGGTGGTTGCCAGTGATTGGAGGGAGAGGCAAATGAGAAATTGTTCAATGGGTAAAGAGTTTCAGTTTTACATGATGAAAAGTCTAGGGATCTGTTACACAACAATGTGAATATAATTAACACTATTAAATTATACACTTAAAGTGATTAGATATAAATTTGTCATGTTCCTTTTACCACAATTTAAATAATATATTTTTCTTTATTAGTATTTTACAGGGGTTTCAGGAGAGAGCAGAGTAATGGTGTGTTCTCAATGTGACATCTTTAAGAGGAACTTGATACTGGCCTTTTTGTTTTTTCTGCTTTTTGTTTCTCTGTTTACATTTCTCAACATTCTTGTGGGTTTGATGAATCCTAGGGAATTTTTAGAATTACATTTTGGTTTATCTGTATTATTCTTGAATGATGTTTTTAGAAGGGCACCAGTCATACTGGATTTAAGGCTCACCCTAATCCACTATTACATCATCTTGATTATATTGCCAAGACCCTCATTCCAAATAAGGTAATATTCATTAGTTCCAAGTGGACATGAATTTGGGGGAACATTTTTCAACTCACTATTGTCTCTTTTTAAAAATTGGTTTGAGAGAGAGAGAGAGAGAGAGAGAGAATGAACTATCGATATAAAAGAGAAACATTGATCAAACCCAGAATATTGGTATGGCTCTAATTTGGAATTTGCATTTGTTATCTTTTGTTGTATGGGTTGATGGTCCAACCAACTGAGCCACAGCAGCCAGGTCAACCCACTACAATCTTGATTGATCAGGTCCTTCTACTTTGTTTTTCAATATTGTCTTAGCTGTTCTTGGCCTTTAATTCTTTCATATTCATTTATGAGTCAGCTTGTCAAGTTTGGTGTAAAACTATTGGGATATTGATTGAAATGGCATTGGACTGCCTGTCCAGTGTGGCTCAGTAGTTGAGTACCAACCTATGAACCAGGAGGTCATAGCTCAATTCCCCAGTGCAGAGGGATGCAGGAGGCAGTCAATCAGTGATACTCTGTCATTATTGACGTTTCTATCTCTCTCTCCCTTTCTGAAACCAATAAAAATATATTAAAATAAAAGAAATGGCATTGGATTAATTTATTAATTTGGAGAGCTTCATTATCTTTATAATAATGAGTCTTCCTATCCATGAATGGGATATAACCTAATTTATATAATCTTTAATGTATTTCAATATACTTTTGTAATTTTCACATTCCATTGTTATTGTAAGTAATATTTTAAAGGTTATATTTTGAGAGAGAATCCAAGATGGCGGCATAGGTAAACACCTACACTGCTGCCTCGCACAACAATTTCAAAACTACAACTAAAAGACAGAACGGACATCATCCAGAATCACAGGAAAGCTGGCTGAGTGTAAGTTCTACAGCTCGAAGGAAAGAGAGGGGCTCACAGAAACCCAGAGGAGCTGCAAAAAGCTGAGGTACGGAGATGTGCACGCTGAGAGAGCGGGTGCCGGAGTACCTGCCTGGCTTTCTCTGGCGGGAGGGAAACAGAGACTCCCAACGGCATTGAACCCCTTATCCTATGACACTAAACCCCAGATCCAGCCGAAACTCATACGGGGGAGTTTGGACTGTGAAAAGGGAGAGGTGCATGGAAATTTAGGGGAGTTGCAAAAGATCAGAGGACTGGTGGCGTGCACAGCAGTGCGCACAGAGGACAGATTGCTGATTGTGCCGCTGGCTTTCGCTAGTGGGTGGGAGACAGACCCTCCCAACTGTGCCACTTCTGACTCCATTAAGCCGCTGTTTTGGGCGAAACCCTGGAGACCTAGACTCATGTGGTCCTGGTTGCAGGGGAGCTGGAAAGGCAGCAGTCTAGGGGCACTGCACAAGTGTGTGCACGCAAGGGACTGCTTCAGCGATTACCCAGTCACGTGAGACTCAGGGGCCGTGGAGGGCGGGCTGACTGGAAGGCAAGTTGGTCCCTTAAGCCCTGAGACTCCACCCATCCCAAGCTCAACAGAGGCTTCTTCGGTTTTGCAAGTCTGATATCAGAAGGCTGAATTCAACACAGAAGTTTCCCTGGCATAGTGAAAATGCCGAGACAAGGGAAAGGATCACAAACAAAAGAAATGGAGGAAAAAAAAAACGACTAGATAGAGAGTTCAAAACCACGCTTATAAGGTTTTTCAAGAATATGCTAGAAAAGATGGATAAACTTATCAAGTCCCAAGAGGAAATGCAAAAGGACCAACTAGAGATGCAAAAGATCCAACTAGAGATGATGGATAAATTTAGCGAGTCCCAAGAAGAGATGAAAAAGGACCAACTAAGAGACACTAACTGAAATAAAAAATATTATACAGAGTCCTAACAGCAGACTAGAGGAAGGCAAGAATCAAGTCAAAAATTTGAAATATAAAGAAGCAGAAAACACTCAACTGGAAAAGCAAGAAGAGAAAAGAATCCAAAAATGTGAAGATAATGTAAGGAGCCTCTGGGACAGCTTCAAGAGTACCAACATCAGAATTGTGGGGGTGCCAGAGGAAGAGAGAGAGCAAGATACTGAAGACCTATTTAAAGAAATAATGATTGAAAAATTCCCACATCTGGTAAAAGAAATAGATTTACAAGTTCAGGAAGCACACAGAACCCCATATAAAAGGAACCAAAGAGGACCACACCAAGACATATCATAATTAAAATAGCAAGAGCAAAAGACAAAAAGAGAATATTAAAAGCAGCAAGAGAAAAACAGTTCATTACCTACAAGGGAGCACCCATACGACTGTTAGCTGATTTCTCAACAGAAACGATGCAGGCCAGACGGGAGTGGTAAGAAATATTCAACATGATGAATAGCAAGAACCTACAACCAAGAATACTCTATCCAGCAAAGCTATCATTCAGAATTGAAGGGCAGATAAAGAGCTTCACAGAGAAGAAAAAGCTAAAGGAGTTCATCAACTCCAAACCAGTATTATATGAAATGTTGAAAGGTACTCTTTTAGAAGAGGAAGAAGAAAAGGGTAAAAAGATAAAAAATTATGAACAACAAATACATATCAACAAGTGAATCTAAAAATGAAGTGAATTAAAAATTTGATCAACAGAATAAACTGCTGAATATAATAGAATCAGGAGCACAGAAAGGGAGTGGACTGATAATTTCAGGGGAAAGGGGGTGAGGGGTGTACAGGGAGAGCTGGACAAAAATCATACACCTATGGATAAGGTCAATGGGAGTGATGTAAGGCCAGAGGAAAGGGTGGGAGCTGGGTGGAGAGGTGCTATGGAGGGTAAAAAAGAGAAACAAATGTAATAATCTGAATAATAAAGATTTAATTTAAAAAAGATTATATTTTGATATTTTTGTCATTGGTGTATAAGAATTCAGTTGTATACTAGTAAATGCTTATTTAATAACTTCTCTGAATTTTCTTATTAATCCTAATTTTATCTGTACAATTCTTTGGATTCTTTTAATTTGCATATTTTACTGTTTCTTTGGTTCTATTGCTATTTATTTCACTTTACAAATTACTAGAGGGCAAAACAAGTTTCTTTAATATGCTTCATAGAGTTAATGGACATTAAATGTGTATTGAAAGATATGACAGAAGATTTTTAGGTGGAAAGAAAACTTTTGGTATCTTGTAGACATAGGATATATAACAGATGAGTAAATATGCCTTCATCATGATGGGGTTACTAGTAAAAGACCTTTAAGTCCAGAGAGTTGAGTTATTTTATTTGGTTGATAGAAATGTACTGTTAGAAAACTCATGATTTTTAATTCTAAAGGTCAGTAAAACTATTTAGGGTATTTTTTATTTTCTTGAGGTTTAGACAAGGGACCTGTTAATATAGGTCAAGAAATCTTATAATGACAGGAAATGGTCAGATAAAGGTTGGAGAAGCACTAACATAGTATTTTTTAAAGGAATTGATTAGTTAAGTTAACCAGCTCTCTTTTTTTCTTAGACATTTTTCCTGTATCCCAAAACTAGATTAGGAATTATTTTAAGGTGTTGACATGAAAGCAGAAGATAATACAGTATTGTTCAGAAGCAGATAAAGTTTTTTTAAATATATATTTTTATTGATTTCAGAGAGGAAGGGAGAGAGAGATTGAAAACATCAATGATGAGAGAGAATCATTGATCAGCTACCTCCCACAGATTGCTTACTGGGAATCGAGCTCACAGCCTCGACATGTGCCCTGATGGGGAATCAAGCCATAACCTTTTGGTTCTTAGGTCAACACTGAACTACTGAAAATTGTGTCATAGAGGACCAGGAGAAATAATTAATCAATTTTGTTGATTATTACTGAGATAATCTGAGGATTAGAGAAAGTTGAGTGAGGGATGGATTAGAAGGTAAATGTCTTAAAGCCATTAGGGAAGAAATCCAGGCAATTATAATTCAACTAGAGGTCCAGTGCATGAAATTTGTGCACGGGGTAGGGGGTGGTTCCTCAGCCCAGCCAGCATCCTCTCTAATCTGGGACATCCCTCTCACAATCCAGAACTGCTGGCTCCTTACCACTCACCTGGCTGCCTGCCTGCCTGATTGCCCTTAACCTCTTCTGACTGCCAGCCTGATAGCCCCCTAATCACTGCCCTGCCACACCAATTGATTGCTGCTTCCCTGCTGGCCTGATCGCCCCCAACTCCCCTCCCCTGCTGGCTATCTTGTGGGAGCCATCTTGTGACAACATGGTGGCAGCCATCTTGTGATGATGTGAGGGTGTTGCTCGAGGGCATGAAGGCCACCTAGGCTTTTATTAGTATAGATTATTACTACACTATTATAATTGAACCCATAAGTGTTTAAAAGAAAACAAAATCATGAAGAAAAATAGCTTGGAATTTGTGACTGGAAAAATAATAGGAGGTTGATTTTACTGAATTTTATAAAAAGCCAATTTACAAAGTAATTTGCAGAACATGAAGTTATCTAGTTAACTAAAAATCAGCCTTGTAACAAAGTTAGTGATCAAACTCATTTTCAGCAGCAACATATAATTGAGTATAAAATCATTTTATATCTCATTTTGTCATTGTAATGTAGATATTCAGTTGGAGCTATCATTTTTGGGCCAGGAGATGTAACAGTGGCTGGAGGTTCTAGAAATCCCATGGGTCCTCGAGATCATAGAATGTATTAGTAAAAACCAATATGCAATGGACTTATAGCTCTACCATCTTTGTATTTTTATTTCCATTATATATTGCTTGCACAATGAGATGTTAGCACTCCATAGGAAGCCACACACACACACACACACACACACACACACATTACACACACACACATTTGAATTTACCTTTATTGTTGAAAGTATTATATATGTCCCCCTTTCCTCCCCCTATTGATTCTCTCTACCCCACTCCCATCCCCTCCCCAGGCCTTTACTGCACTATTGGCTGTGTCCATGGGTTATGCATATCCTATATAAAAAAAGGCTAATATGCAAATTGTACCCTTGACTGGGAGTTCAACCAGGAGTTTGACCAGGGTTGGGGCCAGCTGGCCAACTGCCCATAGCCCCTCCCCCTGGCCGGTGGTGGCAGTGGCAGGTGGCTGGGGGAAGGGAGGCCCCAGCTGACAACTGGCAGCCACTAGGGACCCTACTTGTGTACGAATTTCATGCACTGGGCCTCTAGTTTCTAAATAAGTCTTATGATTAGATAAGTGCTTTGGACACATTTCAGAACTTTAGAATTTTTTAAACTTGCCTTGATTTTTGGAAAAAAATTTTTTTTCCTCCATTCAGTGGTGAATTTTTTGGTGTTGAATATACTCTCTAATCTAGTGGTCAACAACTTTTCAGACCTCACGGACCACCAGTGGTCTGTGGACCACCGGTTGGCAATGGTTGCTCTAACCCCAAAGCCTTTTACTGAATTTGACAACCTACAAAATAATTTTACCCTGTTATTTTGCTGGGCAATGATTAGATTTTCCACTTGTTGTTATTAAAAGACCTTTCAAGTTCCATTAGTAATATATCATATTTTCCATACATAACTAGTTCCCCAATCTGAATATTTTGTAGCTCCTCTTTAAATAAATTGAGAGGTTTTGATAAGGAAGAATGGGTTGTTTTTTTAAATATATTTTTATTGATTTCAGAGAGGAATGGAGAGGGAGAGAAAGAAACACATCAGATATGAGAGGTAATTACTGATTGGCTGCCTCCAACCCTGGACATGTACCCTCCCAGGAAATTGAACTGTAGTCCTCTGGTTCATAGGTTGATGCTCAACCACTGAGCCATACTGATTGGGTTTGTCTGGGAAGTTCTTTATCTGTCCTTTGATTTTAAATGATAGCTTTGCTGGGTAGAGTAATCTTGGTTGCTTTTCATCACTTTGAACATTTTGTGCCAATCTCTTTTGGCCTGCAAAGTTTCTGCTGAGAAACAGCTAATACTTTTATGGGAACTTCCTTGTAGATAACTACTTTTTTCTCACTGCTTTTAAGATTCTGTTTTTAATCTTTGGCATTTTAATTATAATGGGTTTTAACGTGGGCCTTTTTGGGATCATCTTGTTTGGGACTCTCTTTGCTTCTTGGACTTATATGTCTATTTTTTTCACCAGGTTAGGAAACTTTTTAATTATTAGATTTTTCAAATAGGTTTTCAATTACTTGCTCTCTTTTTCTTTCTTCTGGCACCCCATGATGCAAATGTTGGTATGCTTGAATTTGTCCTAGAGGCAATTTAAACTATCCTTATTTTTTGGATTTTTTGTTTGTTTTGATTAGGTGTTTTCTGCTTTCCTTTTTTTCCAAATCATTGATTTGAAACTCTGCTTTATCTTCTTTACTGTTGATTCCCTGTAACATATTCTTCATTTCAGTTATCGTTTTCTTCATTTCTGACTTTTAAAATGTTTTCTGTTTCCATTTTTATGTTTCCTACCTCTTTGAAGTTCTCACTAAGTTCTTTTAATCTTCTCCTAAGTTCATTGAGCATCCTTATAAACAGTGTTTTGAACTCTACATCTAGTATATATCCTGTCTCTATTGTATTTAATTATTTTTTTGTAGTTTTGATCTGTTCTTTCATTTGGAATTTGTTTCTTTGTCTCCTCATTTTGGTTGCCTCCCTTTGTTTGTTTCTGTGTATTACGTAGAGCCTATTAGGTGCAGCCTCCTTAGTCACCTGAGCTGGGCATTCCAGGTGCAACTCTCCATGTCAGCTGTCTGTACTCTCCTATTGTAGTTGAGCCTTGATTGCCATTAGCATGCCAATGGGATGAATTTATTCCAGGCTAATCATTTGCAAGGACTGGCCCCAACTATAGCAGACCAGCTGCTGTGCCAGGGCCTGACCTCAAGGAGCAGGACTCTCTTCAGTGAGACTCTGATGTTTACTGAGTTCACTCCTTGAGTGCACTGCTTCTGGAGGTGGTTGGGTGGTTCTCCAGAATGTTCTGAAACTGTCTACCAGGTATGCTAGCTCTGGTGCCTACTGGGGATTTAGGTCAAGATCTGTCACCACCTGACGTGAGCTACAGAGTGAGCTGCTACTTCGGTTGTGCTTGGAGGTGCCTGGGAGAGGTCAAGCTGTGGATGAAGGCTGGCTGCTGCTAGTGTTGGACTTAGGGCTTTTTAGCAAGAGGTACAGGGCACACCGAGGCCAGATGCTGCTTGTTTGGGGTTTGTGGACCTTTGAGATATTTTTGGAGTGTCTGCAAACAAGCCATTTATATGGAAAAGCCACTGAAAATGGCTTGGCAGGACCTGCAAGTTGGATAGGGCGAGGTATTAGGAAATCATTAGGGCTGGGTGAACAGTGTTAGGTTGATGGAGACTCAGATAAGGAACTTATCTGCTGGTTCTGTTGGGGGAGGGCTATACAAAGGAATCCCCACTGGTTTCACATCCCGAAAATATGGGACTTCTCTCCCTGGCACTGGAACTCTGGTCAGGGAGGCCTGGTGTGGGGATGGGACCCTCCATTCTTAGGGAGGACCTCAGCAGCTCAGATATCCCTCCTTATTTTTTAAAAGTTTTAAGTTCTTTATTGTTTAATGTATTATTACATCTATCTCCTTTTCTCTCCATTGACCACCCCAGCTGCACCAATCTCCAGCACATTCCCTCACTCTCCCTGCCATCTATGTCCATTGGTTATGCTCAGATGCATGCATGCAAGTCCTTTGGTTGATCTTTTTCTCCCTATTTTTAGGTACCACATGTGGCTGTGGAATCAGCCTGTTCCACAACTCTGTCCCTTCTACCAGTCTCAATGTGACTGATTCTGTATGTCTAATTTATAGGACTTCTGTTCAGCTAGATATTAAGTGTTTCTGAATAATGGTGGTTCTGTAGTTTAGTTGTAATTTTGATATGGTTGTGGAAAGATGCCAGTACTACATCTACATATACTTTCTTAATATTAAGGAAATCATGAATCTGATGTAACTTTTTTTTAAATTGCAGACTGAATATCTTCTCATTCTCTGTTACAACTTTGGAGTAGAAACCCACATGCTGAATAAATATGAAGAAA
Organism: Lasiurus cinereus; assembly: GCA_011751065.1. Classification (NCBI taxonomy): domain Eukaryota; kingdom Metazoa; phylum Chordata; class Mammalia; order Chiroptera; family Vespertilionidae; genus Lasiurus; species Lasiurus cinereus. The sequence continues at coordinate 11,589,809 of JAAGEH010000013.1, read as the reverse complement.
GTTGTTACTGGCTTAGGTAATATAAACAAAAATAACGAATGTAAATTTAAGAATATTATAAAGTTCATTTAAGTTTAAACATTGACTTAAAAAGCCAACATGCTACATTTATGTACTGCTTTAACATGTACTAGTTATTATTCTTACATGCTGCTAGTGATCAAAAAATGTATGTTAAATGATTTCTAGTTAAATGGATATTTTTTCCATTGAGAGTAAAAGGGAGGGGGAGAGACAGAGAGAGAAAAACAGATGTGAGAGATATATTAACTGGTTGCCTCTTGCATGGCTCTAACCAGAGCTGGAAATCAAGCCTGCAACTGAGGTATGATGGATGTGCCCTTGATTGGAATCAAACCTTAGACCAGTCTGTGGGCCAATGTTCTAACTACTGACCAAAGGGGCCAGGGCTATTCTATTCTTAATATAACATAAGAGTATGCTCTCCTTCTATTCCTCCTTTGTATCTTCATGAAGATTATGAAAATTTTTTTCTTTGCTTTGGGACTTATTGTTGTCTGCCAATCCCACAGAATAAGGGTGGGAAAGGTGGGAAAAATGGGATCAGCTAAAATTATTAGTTCTAAATGATTTTGATATTTTAATATCCATCAAGTAAGTATATATTTAGCACTTACTATATGCTCAGTACTATGCTAAAATTTGTACTGTTGTGTTGAATATAGAAAAATCAAGGGAATACTACAAAAAATATAGCAACTATATGCACAAACTATATCTTTTACTAAATATGTAGGCCAAGCACAGATTGACACATGGTAGATACTCAATAATTTCTAGTTAAATGATTTTATGTGAAAATGTGTTTTTTTCTGGAAATGTTACATAGGTGCTTTGAATATATGGTGATTACAAAATAAAATGTATCAAATCAATTCAACAAAATTTTCTTTCTTAGTACAGGGTTAGTTCTGGTTGTTTGGAGATATTCCCATGATCAGTTTAAATATTGGTGAAATTTACATTTGCCATTAATAAATGGAAATTTGGTCATTAAGATAATAATACTCATAGACATATACATGTTTAACAAAATATTTATACAAATAACTTGTTTATGTAAAAGACTTTAGAGCTCAAAGATTGATCAAGTTCTGTAAAGAAATATGCTTCCATTTTGCTATACATTTAAAATGGATGCGGAATGGTATTGAATGTAAACTGGTTGGAAAAAACAACAACAACAGAACCCTGCCTACCCTGGCTAGTGTCACTCAGTTGGTTGGAGGTTATCAGGTATAGATAGGTGGCATGTTTAATTTCCTATCAGGGCACATACTTAGGTTGTGGGTTTGATCCCCAATTCGGGGTGCTTATAAGAGACAACCAATTGATGTTTTTTCTCACATTGGTTTCTGTCTCTCTTTCTCTCTGTTGCCTCCCATTTGCCCTTCCTCCCTCCATCCCATTTTCCCCTCCTCTCTCTAAAATCAATAAAAATCATGTCCTCAAATGAGTATTAAAAAAAAACAACACATGCCTGACAGAACAGGCTTATGCAGTTAAAAGAGTTATATTTGTCTCGATTTAGAATGCTTCACATAAGTGGAATACACCTTAATTGTTTTAAAATTTAAAATAACATTTTAATATATTTAATTATTTAAAATATACCAAAGGAACTAAATAGTTTAGCATAGGATTTACAACAGGTTTCCTTTAAAGGAACAACATTTCTTTCTATCTTTTTATTAATTAAAGTATTACATATGTATCCTTATTGCCCCATTGCCTTCCCTCCCTAGCCCCCCACCCCTGCCAACTCTTCCCCAAACTGCCTGTTGTCTGTGTCCATTGGTTAGGCTTATAGGCATGCATACAAGACCTTGGGTTGATCTCTCCCCCTTACCACCCCTCCCACCTCCTATTTCCCTTTGAGGTTTGACTGTCTGATCAATGCTTCTCTGTCTCTGGATCTGTTTTGTTCATCAGTTTATGTTTTTCATTATATTCCATAAATAAGTGAAATCATGTGATATTTCTCTTTCTCTTATTTTGCTTAGTATAATGCTATCCAGTTCCATCCATGCTGTGTTGCAAATGGTAAGAACTCCTTTCTAATGCAGCTTAGTGTTCCATTGTGTGGACATACCACAGTTTTTAATCCACTCATCTGCTGATTGGCACTTAAGCTGTTTCCAGATTTTAGCTATGTTAAATTGTGCTGCTAAGAACATAATGGTGCGTATATCCTTTCTGATTTGTGTTTCTAGTTTCTTGGGACATATTGCTAGAAGTGGGATCACTGGATAAAAAGGGAGTTCCATTTTCAGTTTTTTGAGGAAACTCCATATTATTCTCCACAGTGGCTGCAACAGTCTATAGTCCCACAAGCAGTGCATGAGGATTCCTTTTTCTCCACATCCTCACCAGCACGTGTCCTTTGTTGATTTGTTGATGGTAGCCATTCTGACGGGTGTGAGATGGTATCTCATTGTCATTTTGATTTGCTTCTCTTGGATGATTAGTGACTTTTTATAAATCTATTTCTTGATTAAGGTATTACATATGTGTCCTTATTCCCCCATTATCCTCCACCCCCAATTCAGGCCCCCAACCTTCTGTTGTCGGTGTACATTGATTAGAGTTATATGCATGCATATAAGTCCTTTGGTTGATCTCTCCTGTAACTTCACTGATGTTTGACCTTCTGATTGATATTTCTCTCTCTCTGGATCTGTTTTTGTTCATCATTTTATGTTGTTCATTATACTCTACAAATGAGTGAGATCATGTGATATTTATCTTTATCTGCCTGGCTTATTTCTTTTAGCGTAATGCTCTCCATCTCCATCCATGTTGTTGCAAATGGTAAGAACTCTTTCTTTTTTACCACAGCGTAGTATTCCATTGTGTAGATGTATCACAGTTTTTTAATCCACTCATCAGCTGTTGTGCACTTAGGCTGTTTCAAAATCTTAGCTATGGTGAATAGTGCTGCTATGAACATAGGGGTGATATATCCTTTTTGATTGGTGTTTCTAGTTTCTTGGAATATATTCCTAGAAATGGGATCACTGGGTCAAATGGAAGTTGCATTTTTAGTTTTTTGTGGAGACTCCATACTGTTCTCCACAGTGGCTGCACCAGTCTGCATTCCTACCAACAGTGCACAAGGGTTCCTTTTTCTTCACATCCTCCCCAGCACTTGTCATTTACTGATTTCTTTTGGTTGCCATTCTGACAGGTGTGAGATGGATTTGCATCTCTCTGATGATTAGTGACTTTGAACAAGTTTTCACATGTTTCTTGGCATTCCTTCTGTCTTCTTTCAAAAAGATTCTATTTAGGTCCATTGCTCATTTTTTTATTGGATCATTTATCTTCATTTTATTAAGTTGTATAAGTTACCTGTAGATGTTGGAGATTAAACCTTTATCTGTGATCATATTTCCAAATACGTTCTCCCATACAGTGGCCTTTCTTGTTGTTTTGTTGATGATTTCTTTTGCTATGCAAAAGCTTTTTATTTTGATGTAGTCCATTTGTTTATTTTCTCTTTAGCTTCCATTGCCCTAGGAGCAGTATCAGTGAAGAAGTTCCTTCGGCATATGACTCAGATTTTGCTGCCTGTGGATTCCTCTAGTGTTTTTATGGTTTCCCAACTTATGTTTAAGCCTTGTATTCAATTTGAGTTTATTTTTGTGCATGGTTTAAGTTGGTGTTCTAGTTTTATTTTTTTGCATGTATCTGTCCAATTTTCTCAACACCATTTATTGAAGAGACTGTATTGACTCCATTGTATGTTCATGCCTCCTTAGTCACATATTAATTGAGCATAGTGGTTTGGGTTGATATCTGGATTCTCTATTCTATTCCATTGGTCTATATTTTTGTTCTTGTGCCAATACCAGGCTGTTAAGAGAACAGTTGCTTTGTAATATAGCTTGAAATCTGGTATTGAGATCCCAACTACTTTATTCTTTCTCAGGATTTCTGTGCCTATTCGGGGTCTTTTTTTTATTCCGGATGAATCTTTGGAGAGTTCTTTCTAGGTCTGTGAAACATGAAGTTGGTATTTTAATGGGTAGTGCATTGAATCTATAGATTGCTTTGGGTGATTTGGACATTTTAATGATGTTGATTCTCCCAATCCATGAGCATGATATACTCTTCCATCTGTTTACGTCTTTCTCTATCTCTTTTTTTCCTTTTTTAAAAATATATTTTATTCATTTTTTACAGAGAGGAAGGGAGAAGGATAGATAATTAGAAACATCGATGAGAGAGAGACATTGATCAGCTGCCTCCTGCAAGACCCCACTGGGGATGTGCCTGTAACCAAGGTAAATGCCCCTGACCAGAATCGAACCTGGGACCTTTCAGACCGCAGGCCGACACTCTATCCACTGAGCCAAACCAGTTTCATCTCTCTTTTCTTCAATATCCTATAGTTTTCTGCATATAGGTCTTTTACCTTCTTATTTAAGTTTATTATAGGTACCTTAATTTTTTTTGGTGTGATGGTAAATTGGATTGCGTTTTTAGTCTCTCTTTCTATAAGTACACAATTAGTGTATATAAATGCCATAGATTTCTTGGCATTAATTTTGTATCCTGCTATATTGCCAAATTCATTTATTGAGTCTACTAGTTTTTTGATGGAGTCTTTCCGTTTTTTTTTTTTTATGTACAGTATCATGTCATTTGCAAGTAAGGACAGCTTTACTTCTTCTTTTCCAATTTCGATGCCTTTTATTCCTTCTTCTTGTCTAATTGCAAAGGCTAATATTTCCAGTACTATGTCGAACAGGAGTGGTGAGAGTGGGCATCCCTGTGTTGTTCCTGTTCTTGAGGGAAATGGTTTTAGTTTTTGCTCATTGAGTATGATGTTAGCTGTGGTTTTATTATATATGGCTTTTATGATGTTGAGGTATGAACCTTCTATTCCCATGTTGTTGAGAGTTTTTATCAAGAAAGGGTGTTGGATTTTGTCAAATGCTTTTTCTTCATCAATTGATATGACTCTGAGATTTTTATCTCTCAATTTGTTCATGTGATGTATCACGTTTATTGATTTGTGGATATTGTACCATCCTTGCATTCCTAGGATAATGGTGTATGATCTTTCGGATGTTCTGTTGGATCCGATTTGCCAGGATTTTGTTGAAGATTTTGGCATCTATGTTCATGAGGGATATTGGCCTGTAATTCTCTTTAATTGCATTGTTTTTATCTGGTTTTGGTATTAGGATGATGCTGCCTTCATAGAACATGTTTGGAAGTGTTCCTTCTTCTTGAATTTTTTGGAATAGACTGAGAAGGATAGGTTTTAATTCTTCCTTGAATGTTTGGTAAAACTCTCCTGTGTAGCCATCTGCTCCCGGGCTTTTGTTTGCTGGAAGCTTTTTGATGACTGCTTCAATTTCTTCCATAGTTATTGGCCTATTGAGATGTTTAGATTCTCCCAGATTGAGTTTTAGAAGGTTATATTTGTCTAGGAATATGTCCATTTTCTCCAGGTTGTCTAGTTTTTTGGAATAGAGGTGTTCATGCTATTTTTAAATAATCCTTTTTATTTTGATGGGGTCAGTTGTTATTTCTCCTCTTTCATTTCTCATTTTGTTTATTTGGGTCCTCTATCTTTGCCTGTCAGTGAACCTGGCTAGAGATCCATCAATCTTATTTATCCTTTCAAAGAACCAGCCTTTGGTTTTCTTGATTGTTTGAATTCTTTCTTTGGTCTCTATGTCGTTTATTTCTGCTCTGATCTTTACTATTTCCTTCCTTCTGCTTATACTGGGCTTGTTGCTCTCTTTCTACCTCTTTGAGTTGTAGAGATAGGCAATTTATTACCACTGTTTCTAGTTTTTTTGAAGTAGGCTTGTAGAGGTATGAACTTCTCTCTCACGATTGCTTTCACTGTGTCCCATAGATTTTGTATTTTTGTGTTTTCATTGTCATTTGTTGCCATGATGTTTTTTATTTCTTCTTCATCTCTCTGGTTACCTAATCATTGATTAATAGCATGCTGTTTAGTCTATGTGTTTGATTTCATTGTATTGTTTTTAGTGTAGTGGATTTCCAATTTTATGCCACTGTCATCTGAGAAAATGCTTTATATGATTTCTATATTCCTGAATTTGTAGAGACTTTGCCTATGACCCAACATATGGTCTATCTTTAAAAATGACCCATGTGTACTTGAGAAGAATCTATATTCTGTGGCTTTGTGGTGAAATGTTCTGAAGATGTCAATTAATTCCATGTGGTCTAGTGAGTCATTTAGGATTGATGTTTCTTTGCTGATTTTTTTGTTTAAAGGAGTTGTGCAATGGTGATAGTGGGATATTTAAGTCTCCTACTATGATTGTATTGCTGTCAATCTCTCCCTTGATATCCACCAGGAGTTTTTTTATGTATGTAGGTGCTCCTGTATAGGGTGCATATATGTTTGCCAGAGTTTTTCTTCTTGTTGGATTGCTCCCTTTCATATTATCAAGTGGCCTTCCTTATCTCTTGTTATGTACTTCACTTTGAGATCTAGTTTGTTAGTTATAGGTATTGCTACTCTAGTTTTTTTTTTTCATTTGCATTTGCCTGAAAAACTGTTTTCCATCTCTTCACTCTCAGTTTTTTTTTTTCCCCATGAGGTGTGTTTTTCTTATACAACAGATATATGGGTCATGTTTTCTTATCTAATCCATTACCCTATTCTTTTTATTGGAGCATATAATCCATTTATATTTAAAGTTATTGATAGTACTTTTTTGTCGCCATTTTTATTCTTTACCCCTGTGTTTCTTCTTTGTTTCCTATTTCTTTCCTTTCTTTCTTTCTTCTTTTTTTTTTTTTTTTTTTGAGAAACCCTTTAGCATTTCTTGCATTGCTGGTTTTGTGGTAATAAATTCCCTTAGGCCTTTTATTGTCTGTGAAGCTCCCGATTTCACCTTCAATTGTGATTGATAGCCCTCCTGGTTATTCTTGAACTCAGACCATCCTTTGCATAACTTTGTATCTTTCATTCTATTCCCTTCTGGCCTGATGAGTTTCTGTTGAGAAATCAGTCACTAGTCTCATTGAGGTTCTTTTGTAAGTAACTTTCTGACTTCCTCTGGCCACTTTTAAGATTCTCACTTTGGAAGAAACCAAGATGGTGGCATAGGTGAATACCTAAGCTGCTGCCTTGCACAACAGTTTCAAAACTACCACTAAGAGACAGAACGGACACCATCCAGAACCATAGGAAAGCTGGCTGAGTGAAAATTCTACAACTAGAAATATACAGAGGGACTCATTAAGACTCAGAGGATCTGTAAAAAGCTGAGATATGGAGACATGCTCCTGGAGAGGACAGGCAGAGGAGGATCTGGCTGTCTTCCTCTAGCAAGAGGGAGACAGAAAATCCCAACTGCACTGAACCTCAGCTCCAGGCAAGACTCATAGGGGGAGTCTGGACTGTTGTGAAAAGGAAGGTGTGCATGGAAACTTCGGGGAGCTGCGAAAGACAGAAGTCTGGGGTCTTGTGAAATTGTTCGTGAAAGTGTGTACACAGAGCGCTGACTGCTGATTGTGCCGCTGGCTTCCTCTCGGGGGAGGAAAGCAGAACCTCACAACAGCACTGAAATCCAGGTCGTGAATTGCACTGAACCCCAGTTTCAGGTGAGCCTCTGGGGACGCAGACCCATACGGGTCCCTAGAGTGCACGGAAACTCAGGAGACCCGAAAGACAGATCTGGAGGCAAGCCTGCATGCGCAGACACAGATGATCCTCACAACCAATTGGCTTGGAGGTCAATCTCCCCCCACTGATACCAGCAGCAATCAACAATTAACTACAACAAGTCTGTACACACAGTTCACAAAGGGGTACACCAAGAGTGTCCACCTCAGATAACTGGGGAGGCAGAGCTTCTGGGCCATAAAGGACAGCTAGCACACAAAGCTACTCTACCAACCCAGGGAAGTAGCAAAATATGTGGAGACAAAAGAACAGATCACAAACGAATGAAATGGAGGAAAACAAACAACTAGATAGAGAGTTCAAAACCATGGTTATAAGGTTTTTTAAGAATTTCCTAGAAAAAATTGATAAATTTAGCCAGACCCAAGAGGAGATGAAAAAGAACCAACTAAAAATTACATAAACACCGACTGAAATAAACAGAAACCTAGCAGCAGAGTAGAGGAACACAAGAATCAAGTCAAAGAATTGAAATACAAAGAAGAAAAAACACTCCATTGGAAAAGCAAAAAGTGAAAAGAATTAAAATACGTGAAGATAGTGTAAGGAGCCTCTGGGACAACTTCAAGTTTACAAACATCCCTTGGGGGTGCCAGAGGAAGAGAGAGAGCAAGATACTGAAAACCTATTTGAAGAAATAATGACTGAAAACTTCCCACATCTACTGAAAGAAATAGACGTACAAGTCCAAGAAGTGCACAGATCCCCAAACTAAAGAAATCCAAAGAGGACCACACCAAGAGGCATCATAATTAAAATACCAAGAGCAAAAGACAAAGAGAATATTAAAAGAAGCAAGAGAAAAACAGTTAATTACCTATAGGGGAGCACCCATTCGACTGTCAGCTGATTTCTCAACAGAAACTATGCAGGCCAGATGGGAGTGGCAAGAAATATTCAAAGTGATAAATAACCAGAACCTACAACCACGATTACTCTACCCAGCAAAGCTATCATTCAGAATTGAAGGTCAGATAAAGAGCTTCACAGATTACAAAAAATTAAAGGAGTTCATCAATACCAAACCAATATTACATGAAATGCTGAAAGATATCCTTTAAGAAGAAGAGGAAGAAAATGGTAAAGGTAAAAATTATAAACAAGTGAATCTAAAAATCAAGTGAATTGAAAATCTGATGAACAGAATAAACTGTTGAATATAATAGAATTAGGGGCATAGAAAGGGAGTGGACTGATAATTCTCCGGGTGAAAGAGGACAATGCGGGGGAGGTAAAGGCAGAGGGTGGGAACCAGGTGGAGGGGTATATGGGGGGGAAAAAGGAACAATTGTAATAATCTGAACAATAAAGATTTATAAAAATTTTTTAAAAAGAAATTCAAGTGCTAAATAGAAAAGATTTTTACTTTGTCATTGGTCTTTGCTAATTAAATCATAATGTGCCTTTGTGTCGGTCTTTTGGGGTTCATTTTGCTTGGGACTCTGAGCTTCTTGGATTTGTGTGGGTGTGTTCTTTCCTATATCAGGGTAGTTTTCTTTTTTTGTTTTTAATTTGTGTTTATTGATTTTTTACAGAGAAGAAGGGAGACAGATAGAGAGCTATAAACATCGATGAGAGAGAAACTTCAATCAGCTGCCTCTTGCATGCCCCCTACTTGGGATGTGCCCACATCCAGGCTACATGCCTCTGACCAGAATCAAATCTGGGACCATTCAGTCCACAGGCCGATGCTCTATCCACGGAGCCAAACTGGTTTTGGCAGCGTAGTTTTCTGTCATTGTTTCTCCAAACCGGTTTTATATTTGTTGCTCAGTTTCCTCTCCTTTTGGAACCCTTATTCTGCAGATGTCATTTTGATTCATGTTGTCCCCAAATTTCCTGAGGCTCTCCTCCTGGTTTTTAATTTTTTTTTTAGAAGCTGCTCTACTTGGGTATGTTTTCCTACCTTGTCTTCTTGCTCACTGATGCCATCCTCTCCTTCTTCTATTCTACTTTTGATGCTTTCTATTGAGTTCTTTACAGCAGTAAGGTCATTTTTTCATTTCTTGTTGGTTCTTCTTCATTTCCTCTTGGTTCATACATATATTGTCGAATTTGTCTGCCATTCTTTTCTGCCACCTTATGACCATTTCTCTGAATTCTTTCTCTCTCAGGTTGCTTGCCTCCATTTCATTTACTTCCTTTTCAGGTGATACCTGCTTTTCTTTAATATGCTGGCTGTTTCTTTGTCTAACATGATCTCTCTTCTGCAGGTGTCTAGTTATGTAGTTCGCTATCTCCTGCATTGATTTAAAGGCAAAAAAATACAACACAATTCATTTCAACACACAAGGCACTGAACAGAAATATATTCACAATATTAATAACCCCAAATAAAGGTGTCCCCATAGAATGGTGAATTAGAGGATAGGAAGAAATGAAGAATAGAAAAATAAAAAGGAGTGCAAAAATGAAATTGGCAAAAGGAAAAAACAGTAAGAGAGAAAAGAAAGAGAATAAGAAAGTAGAGGGGAAAAAACTATGTATATGGGGAGAAAAATTCATTAGAACAGCCACTAATCCCAACAAATGCCAGCAGCAAGTACGTGGAGATGAATGTAAACTACAAACAACCATTAATATCAAATGAGACGAGGGAAAACACAATCAAAAAAATAAAAAAACAAAAAGAATAAGCAAAAACCATCAGCCAAACAAACATAAAAAGTTGATATAATGAACAATCAAGCAAACAATAACAAAAGGACCTAGAAAAAAATTTTTGGATAGTGACAAAAGAGAAGAGAGAGGTGTGTATGGACTTGGAGCAGGGGATTTGAAATTAGATATATAAGTAGGATTCAATTTTAGCAGGGGTAAAAAGAAGAAATAGGGATAATCCAACACAGGAATAGCATAAGAGGAAAAGGAGAACAAAATGGGAAAACTAGGAAGAGAGTGATGGAATAAAGGTAAAGTTGAGATAAAGTAAAATGATGCTAAAGGAAAGATAAAAACAGAATGTAGAACACTAATCCCAAAGTAAAATAAAGAGAAAATAAAATGACAGTCTTTTTTTAAATGGTAAAATAGTAGTAGTAATAATGATGATTGAAAATAAAATTGTAATAATTAAGAAGGTAAAATCAAGTGAGGAAAAAAGAAAAAAATTAGTTTTTTAAGTAATAGATGAAAAAATTAAAAAAGTAAAAATAAAAATGTACATTAGTGAAGGTCATTCTCTTCCTCTACTGTTCTGTTTGGCATACCTGTTTTCTAGTCAGAACAGTATTGAAGTTCCCTGAGTTTCACTGCTCCTCAGTTTTTTTTGTTGTTTGTTTGTTTTTTTAAATATATTTTATTGATTTTTTACAGAGAGGAAGAGAGAGGGATAGAAAGTCAGAAACATCAATGAGAGAGAGACATCGATCAGCCCCTTCCTGCACGCCCCCTACTGGAGTTGTGTCCACAAGCAAGGTACATGCCCCCAACTGGAATCGAACCTGGGACCTTTCAGTCCGCAGGCCGACGCTCTATCCACTGAGCCAAACCAGTCTCGGCTGCTCCTCAGTTTTGTAGGCCAGTCCTGAGTTTTAAGCAGACAGTATGTCTTTATTTCTTATATTCCTTTGTTTGTGTTTGCACAAGATTTAATTTGTGATTCAACCCCTGGGTGACAGTGGTTCTGGATTAACTTCCAGGTCTAGAAGTCCTCTCTTAGATGTGTTTAGATTTTGTTTTCCGTGGGGCACTTAATGCCGGTTTTTTGGGAGTGGTTTGCCCCAGAGTTGGTTCCTTGATGGATATTCCCCGCTCTGATCCCCTGGTTCCAGAAAAACAACTTTCCCCTGCAGTCCTTTAGGGTGACCCCAATTGCATGGTACTATGTATTGGGGCTTAGTTACCAGAAGCAAGGATTTAAAGAAGAAAAAAAAAAACCAGAGTATGTGTGCAAACTTCGGGGCTGTGCACAAGTCTGTTCAGTCTTTCTTTTCCCCTTGGCTCTAAGCAGCCAGGACACTTTTAAAATTTTTAGGTTGTCCTTTTGCCTCAGATAAAAATGGGTTGCTTTTTAGATTTCCCTTCTGTTAACATCTCTGAAGACCCCCTTCCACATTCATGGTCACACCAACCTCAAACGCCACGGATTTTTCTAGACAGAGACTTTCCCAGGACATCCAATTCCCTTTGTGCATGCGTTTCTCTGTACTGCTGGGACCACAGACCTCACCTTATTCCAGGTGAAATCTGACCTTTCCGTGAGGGAGTGTAGAGCTCCTCTGAATCCATGTGCTTGTGGCAATTGGGGACTGGTATTCTCAGGCTCATAGCTATTCAGTGCGTACCATAGTTGTAGATTCCCCAGGCTTTTCAGGCATCCTGTAACATCCACTTTCCCCTTCAAGATGGTGTGTTCTCCGTGTTGAGCTGGTTGCTCCGGGAGGGAAACTAGCAGCAATGGGGGCTGCCCATCCAGCAGTCCCCCACCTTCTCCTGGAGTATATCTATCCCTTAACTCGCCAACAAACCCTCCCAGTGCCACTCTCAGCTGTTCTCTTTGTCTGCTCAGGGACAAGGAAGGCTTGGGACATGTCTGTCTCTTCTGCTGCCATTTTTTTTTTTGTATTCAGTCTTGAATAGCCTTAGGCAGTTGTCAATAGGTGGGTGAGAAATTTTCCAACAGGGTGTGGTAATTGCTTCTGCTTGGAGGCTAACTGTTATTTTCATTCTCTCTCTCTTTTTTTAGTTGATTTTTTATTATGTTTCTTCATATTTGGCATTGCTATAAATGGCTAACATTTACTGCCAATTCTGTACAAATGTGTGCTTTGGTAATACCAGAAACACAAATTTAAATGAAAAATAAAAGTTAAACATTTCTACACAACATTTTATAGTCTGACATTTCACTGTGTAGGTAAAAAGACTTTTTTTTTACTAGAAATTATTATTCAGCATGAATTAAAAACTACAACTTTTATTTTTAAACAGGAGTTACTAGTTTAAATTTTTACACATTTACATAGAATAATATAGATCTGTCCTCATTATATAGCATTTGTTTGATATACAAAATAGAATGTTGATACACTTGAATCTATATGTAGTTAAGCAAGTTACTTCTAGAGGGTATTTTCCTACAGCCATTCATTAGAAAATAAACTCCTTCTTTCAGGCATTTCCTAGAGAGAAGCTAACGCTTTACCAAAAGACCTGGTCACTAATTCTCCTGGACCAGGCTGATTGATAATAGGCAAGAAAATGATGAAACTTCTACTCCGAGTGGTTAAAGTATCCTCCTTATATTCTGATTTATTTTTCCTTTCAACTCTCAACCCAGGCACATAAATACACATTCATCTATAGCTACTGTCTGAATGAGCTACCAAGATCGAAGACCACTGAGGGCTGCCATGGTCCTTGACTTCTGACAGATCTAAGTGCAATAACACTGTTCATTCCATGGAGATGCAATTTTAGGGTATTTGACGGAGAATAAAAATGATACGACTTAATGATAATAGGATGTATAGATAAGTCACTGCTTATACTTATCCCCCCCTATTCTGAAATGAGATTGGCTTTCCTTTACATGCATATTCAGAATCAATCCTGTGCTAATTACCAAGCTCTCCATAGTTTTCCCTGAGGGTGACATTTTCTTTTTTTGGAAGAAGGTAGGTACTCTTTTAGGTTCCCCTCCTATAGTCTTAGACAATGGGTATATATACCCCACAAGCACTTGCATCCCACAGCAAGACCTAAAAACACCAAGAAGGTAATTTTTCCTCAATAGTAATTAAAAATACTTTTCAGTATTTCTTGGGAGTCACGTAGGCCTGTTACCAACTCTCACTAACATTATAAACTTAAATAGGTTGGGATAAAAAGATACCACATACATCAAAAATGAAATTACTTTCAAATAGCACCACCTTCTTTTCACTTAAATCCATAATTACACTCAGGGGAACAACATAATTAAGATAACTTCCTTTTCACATATTAAAAAAGGACACAGCTTATTTTTCTATCTAATGTACAGCCTCCTATAATTTTATGAATGGCAGTTGATTTCTTTTTAACAAAAAAGTGAGCATATCATTTTTTCATTGACCTCTGTTTTTTAAGAACTGAGGATGCTGGGACTACATTATGATTAATGTCTGATGTGCTTTCTGGTTTTAATCATATAACATTCTGTGAATGAGTAATTTACCTTTCAGAAGTTCTTTTTGATTCTTAACTGTCATCCTATATAATAAAGAGGTAATATGCAAATTGACCATCACTCCAATACACAAGATGGCCACAAGGGGGAGGGCAGTTGGGAGGGACCAGGTCTGCAAGGGAGGACAGTTAGAGGCGACTAGACTGGCAGGGGAAGGTAGTTAGGGGACACTAGTTAGGCACGGTAGGGCAGTTAGGGACAATTGGGCTGGCAGGGCAGGGCAGTTAGGGGTGACCAGGCTGACAAGGGAGAGAAGTTAGGGGTGACTGGGTTAGCAGGGGAGGGCTGTTGGGGGCGACCAGGCCTGCAGGGGAGGATAGTTAGGGGTGACCAGGCCTGCAGTGGAGGGTAGTTAGGGGCAATCGGGCCTGCAGGGGATCAGGTAGGCATTGATCATGTTGGCAGGGTAATGGTTAGGGTGTGATCAGGCTAGCAGGCAGAAGCAGTTAAGGGCAGTCAGGCAGGCAGGCAGGTGAGCAGTTGGGAGCCAGCAGTCCTGGATTGCGAGAGGGATGTCTGACTGCCTGTTTAGGCCTGATCCCACCAGACATTCCTTGAGAGGTCCCATATTGAAGAGGGTGCAGGCTTGGCTGAAGGATTCACCCCTACTCCCGTGTATGAACTTCATGCACCAGGCCTCTAGTCTATTATAATAAAAGTGTAATATGCAAATTGACCAAATGACCAAATACCAGAATGACTGTCCAGAAGGCATGCTATAACATGCACTGGTGCCAGGCCAGCCAAGGCTAGTGCAATGCAATTGGTCGGGGGGCCCCACCATCACCCCACTATTGCCCCACAGAGGGAGGCTGAGGCCACCTGGCCAACAGGCATAGAGAGAGACCCGGTTGGCAGCGGGTGGGTGGGGTCTCCCTTTGTGGGGCAATCAGTCTGGAGTCCCAGGCCACCAGCCGGCAACACTGTGGTGGGTATGCAGGGCTGACAAATGATTGCCCTGCAGAGGGAGGCCCAGGCCAACCAAGCAATCGTACCCCACCCCACGTCTGTTGCCCATAGAGGGAAGCGACTGATGGGGGGGGGGGGATGCAGTGCTGCACAGATGGTAAGCAGTAGCAGTGGAGGGGTGTGAGGGTGGGGCCAGCTGCTGACAGTCAGGGGAAGGCCCTGATTGCTGGCCAGGCCTAGGGACCCTATCTGAGGGGTCCTGGATTGTGAGAAGGGTGCAAGTTGGACTGAGGGACATCTCCCCGAATGCATGAATTTTGTGCACTGGGCCTCTATTTGATGATAATTATCAAGCGGTATTTCTTAGGCACCAAAATTTCACATCCAGCTTGGTTACAAACAAGCTTAAAATACTTGGAACCAAATTAAACCTTTACAAAAGGAACATCCCTTTAGAGAGCACTCAGAAAGCAAATTATTACATTTTTTGTTAAGTAATTTCTCCAAATCATTCTCTTAATGGGCCTCAAAACTCCACAGTGTGGGGTAAGGGGTTCTCTAATAGGGTGGGGCAACTGTCTTCCCCCCAAGCAAATACTACCTGTATAGCAAAGGTCTGCTTGAGAAAGATGTCCTCTGCAACATGAGAGAATGACTCAGCACAGGAAACCTGGGTATCTGTCTTCCAAACTCTAACCCCAGAACCCCCTTTCTCACACAGCTCCAGTCCACTCTGCCCTCCTTCTGCCAGAGCATAAGGTGAATGGATGTACATTGTCCCTTTAAGAAGGTGCCTGCATTTCTAGCTGTCTCTTAACTGGCAGACAAAATCCTGCTGCTTTTCACAGCAAGATGTTATGTGTGCAACTTTCTCAGTTCTGGTGCTCTCTCCTGGGGGCCCCCGATTTGGGTTTAGACCCTACAGTTCTCAGTTGCAACTCCCTTCAGCTGAGATATGTCTTCAGAAATCCAGCTGCTATCTGTTGGATACCTGCCAGCCCTTTTATGCCTCCACTCTTCCTACCAGCCTCTATTTTCCATCCTTGGTTATCAGGGTTCTCACCAGCTAGTCTTCCACTTATTATTCAGGATTTTTTTTTTTTTTTGTATTTTGGTTGTAATTCCAGTTTGGTCCTGGGAATGTGTTTGTGCAGCATCCACTTACTCTGCCACCATTTTTAATCCCCTCTCTTAGTCATAATCTTAATCATGGATGACTTTTAAAATTTTTCTAGTAGTTCTTTGTAATTCATTCCTTGGAACTACTGGCTGATAAGTACTTAGAAGGTTTACTTTTTTCTTTTTGCTGTAAAAAGACCTATTTTCTAATTATGGCAAATTAAATTTAGGGGAGAATATTGAAAATGAAAGGGCAATACCCATGGTTATAATAAAAATAATGTTTAAAATTTTTATGCTACTTAAGGAAATTACATAAAAATACATTATATGGAAAGAAAAGTCCCTCATAATCCCACACTCACAAATGCTCAGTAGTAACATTTTACATTATGTTCTTTATTTTTTCCAAAACCAATTTTAAAAGCTCTTTTAATGACAAGCAAAACATAAGAATCCTTGCAATGTATTTGGAGGATTTAAGGAATTGAAGATTTTTTCAACATGGACTGGAAATAAGGTTAATGGAACAAAACAAAGCCAAAGAATATATATAGGAAAAAAATTGAATTTGTAATCTTTTGTTATATTATTAACAGCAAAATTGGGAAAATGACAGAAGATCCTTGAATTGGACAAAATCCTGGAGAATTGGATAATGCCCTGAAGGTGTTCTGTAAAAAATAATCTAACATTGATCTTAATAAATGAAATTCAAATAATCCTACTTCTTTAAGTGACATGTCAGAAACTGAGTGTTATAAATTTCTGAAAAGGAGAGTCCTTTATCATTTTTTTTAAAAAATGGGAGTATTTCTTAACCCCTTGTGTGAGAGTTCTGTGCTGCCTTTCTTTCCTCATAGTTCAAAGAATGCATGATGCATGATTTCTTCTTTCTCCTTATGAGACTATTATACAGTTCATATTACCTTAAAACACACACACACACACACACACACACACACACACACAGTAGCCTAAGTTTAGAGTTGTTGGATTTTCTGAATGTGAATAAAAGGTTGGGTTGGCTGGTAGTCTGTTACAGGGAGAGTAATTATTGAGCTCCCTTTCTAACATTACTTTTAATTTCTCTAAAACTAATTTAAACCTGTCTCAGTTGGTAGCTAATATGAATTGCTTACTATTAGTTGGGAATAGTTTTTACTCTGATGTAGTATCCTCAAATGGGAAAAGAAGTGTATTTCTTTCCTGCTTCTATAATACTTTTTTATATATCTCATGGAATCAGAAGGAGAATTGAGCAAAAATTATGTTTTGTTTTCTAAATTCCTAGCACTTAGAATTAATGAACCTAGATTGCATAATTTCCATGCTGGATTTAAAAATAACTCTTATGTTTAGGATAAGGAGAATGTTTATGAGATTTAAAAAATTTACCAATATTTAACCTTTATATGGGTATATCACCAGAAGTTTTCTAATAAGAAGTATAGGAAATAACAAAGTAAATATAAATGTAGTTATGTGCACAAATATTAATTGCTCAATATATGGGCCCAAGGACAGTTTGTATCTGTTTTAATGCTACTTAATATTCATTCCTTTATTTTGCTTCTGTTCCCTTGAGATTTCGACAGTATTATCCATAGTGAGGCACTGAGATTTAAGGGAAGATTACAGAGCTAGCAGTAGAAAAATGTGTTACTAGTCAACTGGGTGACTTTGTGTCACTCACTTAACTAGCATGTTCTGAGATGTCCTAATCTGAAAAATGGGTGCACTTGTACTGAAGATGACAAATAACATAATAGTACTTTGAAAAATTAAGGGTATTATATATATTCATAGACTCTGAAAAAAATTATCCTATATAATAAAAGCCTAGTATGCAAATTGACCGAATGGCAGAACAACCTGTCACTATGAAGCACACTGACCACCAGGGGGCAGACACTCAATGCAGGAGCTGCCCCCAGCCTGCCGACCCCAAGCCAGCCAAGATGAGTGTGAGCAGGGGCCCCTCAATTGCCCTGCCAGTTGCCCCACAGAGACCAGTGATGGCAGCAGAGGGTGGGGCCAGCAAGCAGGTAGTGCTAGGCTGGCCAAGGTGAGTGTGAGCAGGGGGCCCCAATCACCCTGCCAATTGCCCCACAGATCAGCCCTGAACGCCAGCCAGGCCTAGGGACCCTACCTATGCACGAATTTCGTGCACTGGGCCTCTAGTTAACTATAAGATGATTAAAGACACCTGTTTTAATGGGAAATTGAATGTATTAGCATCATCTTGTGGAAATATAATGAATTGTATAATAGCAATTTTAATAAGAAGACAATTTACTATAAATAATACTAACCTTTCTAGTGCCGCTTACCCTTTAATACAGTTCCTTATGTTGTGGTGACCCCCAACCACAAAATTATTTTTGTTGCTACTTCATAACTATAATTTTGCTACTGTTAATGAATTGTAATATAAATATCTGTGTTTTCTGATGTTCTTAGGCTCTACAGCAGCAGTTCTCAACCTGTGGGTCGCAACCCACAGGTTAAGAACCACTGCTAGAGCTACAAGAAAACTTACAGATCATCTAGTTCATTAATTTAGAAACTATGTTCTGTGGTACCCTAGGTTTCTGTCAGAGGAGATTCACAATCTCCTTTAAGAGGTAGAGGATACTTATCCACAATTCTCTAAGATCCCTATTTTGCTGGAGAGAAGTTAAGTTTTAATCAATTTCCAATGTAGTACGTCCTTATAAGATTTTGCTTGAAAAAATGATTCTCCTGTTTATAGTATGAAAATGACTGATACACGTATTTCCTTTTATACAGATAAGGAAATAGAAATTTAGAGAGATTAAAATATTATACAAGTTCACCTACCTATGGCACTAGTTTTCCAGTATTTTAGGATTAGTCTCTTTCTAAATGTCAGTAGTGATGTCCCCTCTTTGATTCTTGATTTTAGTAATTTGAGTCTTCTCATTTTCTTGATCAGTCTACCTAAAGGTCCGTCAATTTGTTGGATTTTTTCAAAACACTAAATTTTGTTTTTTTTTTTTAATTTTTCTCTATAGTTTTTCAATAACCTATTTCATTAATTTCTACTGTATCCTTTATAACTTTTCCTCCTCTATGCTTGCTTTATGTTTATTTTACTCTTTTTTATTTTCCTAAGGTAGAAGGTTGATATCTTTCTTCTTTATTAATGTTGCTGTTTATAGTTATAAATTTTCCCCAAGCCATTGCTTTAGTTCCATCCCATAGTTTTGGTATATTGAGTTTTCCTTTTCATTCAGCACAAGGTATTTTCTAATATCTCTTGTGTTTTATTTTTTGACCTACTGGTAATTTAGGGGTATGTTGTTTAAATTTCCATATGCCTTCCTTTTCTTTCTTATTTCTAACTTAATTCCATATATGAGGAGAACATACTTTATATTATTGTAATCCTGTTAAATCTGCTGAGGGTTTTAAAAGCCTAGAGTATGTTGTATACTTTAAAAGCCTCGAGTGTGATGATGTTTTATGTACACTTGAGAATAATGTATAAGTCTGTCATTTTGGGTAGAGTGGGATATAGATGTTTGTTAGGTTAGTAGGTTTATAGTACTGTTTAAGTCTTCTGTATCCTTTTTGATGCTCTGCCTAGTTGTTCTATTATTGAAAGTGGGGTATTGAAGCCCACAGCTATCATTGTTGAGTTATGTATCTGCCCACTTTTGTCAGCTTTTGCTTCATGTATTTTGGGCCTCTGTTTTTAGGTCCATATGTTTATAGTTGTTATATCTTCTTGATGGATTAGCGCTTTTATAATTATAAAAATCCTTATCTCTAATAATATTTTTTATTTAAGTCAATATCTAATATTAATTTAAGCACTCTAGTGCTTTTATAGTTGCTATTTACATGGTATATTTTTTGATGTCTTTTATTTTCTGTTTGTAATTTTTAATCTAAGGTGTATTATTTTGTTGACAGCATATTATAGTGACTCTGCTTATATGAGGAACCTGGAATATGCAATCATAGAGATAGAAGTAGAATACTAGTAGAGGTTACCAGGGACTAAGAAGTGTGGAAAATGGAGAATTATTTTGTAATGGGTATAGAATTTGTTTGGAATGATGAAAACATTTCTAGAAATGGATAGTGGTGATTGTTGCACAGTATTGAGAACATACTTAATGTCCTTGAATTGTACACTTAAAATGGTTAAAATGGGTAAACTTTGTTATGTATATTTTGCCACAATAAAATAAGCTATTGGTAAAAAAGGAATGATATTCTCATGTATGCTGCAACATTGATGAACCTTGAAAATATCATGCTAAAGTAAAATAAACCAGACATAAAAGGAAAAATATTGTATGATTCCACTTACATGAAATATCTAGAACATGCAAATTCATAGAGACAGAAAGTGGATTAGGAGTTACCAGAGGCTGGTTTGTGGGAGGGAGAGAAGGGAGTTAATGCTTGGGTGATGAAAATGTTTTGGAAATAGGTAGTGATGTTGGTTGTACAACACTGTGAATGTAATTAATGTCACTGAATTTTATACTTAAAATGATTAGAATAAATATTTTATGTTATATGTATTACCACAATAAAAAATAAATTCGTTAATTTTCAAAAAATATCCACTTAAGGCAAAGGAGATATAGTAAAGGAGGAAAAGAGATGTCATGTGATGTATAGAAAACAAAAAGCAAAATATCCAATAGAAATATTAATTCCATTAAATATGAATGGATTAAATAATACAATCAAATGGCAGAGATTTTCAAACTGAATTAAAAAACAAGATACAACTATATGCTGTCCCTGTTCAGAGTTTTCCATCTTGTTGTCTTTTCATGGCTTTCTAGGGCTCATCCCTTTATCCTCATAAGCTGCTTATTTGTCAAGATTGTGTTTAAGCCAGCAAATTATATTTTCACCCCTTTCCATTGGTTGTGTGTTTTTCTTATAGACTGTTTTTACAATTCAGTGAATTTATTATTTTTCTCTGCATTCAGCTAGGGGTTAGGAACTATTAGGTTCTTTTTTTTCTGGCCATGCCTGAGAGGGCAGTCTTGGGTATGTGCATAATTTTCAAGACCCCCAGGTATGAGTATGGTTTTATTATTTTAAAGACAAGTTTTAGAGCAGTTTTTAGGTTTACAACAAAATTAAGAAGGTACAGAGTTTTCTCACATACTCACTGCCCACACACATACATAGCCTCCCCCATAATCAACATAACTCACTAGAATGGCATATTTTTTTTTACCAAGGATGAACCGACATTGACACAACATAATCACCCAAGTCCATAGTTTACCTTTTGACTTACCTTTGTTTTTATATATGTTATCAAATGCATAATGACATGTACTTACTATTATAGCATTTTAGGATCGTATAGAATAGTTATGCTAACCTAAAATAAATCTCCGTGCTTGGGCTATTCATTCCTTTCTCCCCCCAATCTCTCTTAACCTCTGATCTCAGTATTCACACTTTTGTCTTTTATGGAATATCATATGGTTGGAATCATACAATATATAATCGTTTCAGATTTGCTTCTTCCATTCAGTAATATGCACTTAAGGTTTCTCCATGTGTTTTCTTGGATTGATATCACATTTTTTGTGCTGAGCAATATTTTATTGTGTAGATGTACCACAGTATATTTTTCTCTATTTACCTACTGAAGGGTGTCTTGGTTTCTTTTAACTTGTGGAAATTATAAATAAAGCTGCTATGAACATCCATGTATAGGTTTTTGTATGGATATAACTTTGATTGTGTCATCTGTGGACAAAGGCAGTTTTATGTCTTGCTTCCCACTTTGTGTATTTTTTAATACTTTCCTGAGGACATGTTCCTCCCCACCTCCTAATTCTAGAGAAAGAGGTAGGGAGAGAGAGAGAAAGAGAGAGAAACATTGATGTGAGAGAGAAACATCAGTTGGTTGCCTCTTGCACACCTCCCTGATTGGGTATCGAACCTGCAACCTGGATATGTCCCCTGACTAGAATTGAACCCAAGACCCTTCAGTTCATGGGATGGCACTCTAACCACTGATCACCCCTAGCCAGGGCTGTGTGCCTTTTATTTCCCATTTGCCTTATTGCACTAGCAAGGATTTCTGGTACAATGTTTCAAAGGAGTGGTGAGAGGGAACATCCTTGCCTTGTTCTTCTTTAAAGATTTTTATTGATTTCAGAGAGGAGAGGAGAGGGAGAGAGAGATAGAAACATCAATGATGAGAGAGAATCATTGATCATCTGCTTCCTGCACACCCCACACTGGGGATCAAGCCCACAATCCAGGCATGTGCCCTGACCAGGAATTGAGTCGTGACCTCCTGGGTCACGCTCAACCACTGAGCCATGCAGGCCAGGTTTTAAATAAATATATTTTATTGATTTTTTACAGAGAGGAAGGGAGAGGGATAGAGAGTTAGAACATCGATGAGAGAGAGAGACATCGATCAGCTGCATCCAGCATGCCCCCTACTGGGGATGTGCCCGCAACCAGGATACATGCCCTTGATCGGAATTGAACCTGGGACCTTTCAGTCCGCAGGCCGACGCTCTATCCACTGAGCCAAACCAGTTTCGGCTGCAGGCCAGGTTTGTTCTTGATTTTAATGGGAAAGTATGGTATTACCTGTATATTGCTTGTAGATAATCTTTATCTCATTGAGAAAGTTCCTTACTCTTCCTAGTTTAATAGAAGTTTTGAGCATGAATGGGTGTTGGATTTTGTCAGATGCTTTTTCTGTATCTTTTCATATGATCATGTGATTTTTCTTTTATAGTCTACTAGAGGCCCAGTGCATGAAAATTCATGCACTGGAGGTGGGGTCCCGCAGCCCGGCCTGCCCCCTCTCACATCCGGGACCCCTTAGGAGCAAGAGATGACCCGGCAATCAGGGGAAGGTGACGCCCCATCTCACCTCTGCTGCTGCTACTACTGACGGTGCAAGCCTTGGCCAGCCCTGGTTTACCTGAGCCTCGGGGGGACCCTGGGCAGTTGGGTAGCTACCATCTGAGGCTTGCCTGTTCCTTGGGTCATCCCTGGGCAGCTAGGAGTCTGAGGGGACTGGGGGACTCCTGGCAGTGCTGAAGGGACTGGGCACCACCATCTCTTTGCTGTGGGTGCCGCCATCTTTGAGGATGGGGCAGTCAGTTAGCATATTCCCTCCTTATTGGTTGTGGGCACCACCATCTTGGCGACAGTGTGAGGGTTCATTAACATACTACCTCTTTATTAGATAGGATTGATGTGATGGATTACATTAATTGCTTTTTAAATGATGAACCAGCCTTGAATACAGTTGATAAATCCCGCTTTGGCATGGTGTATAATTTTAAAAAAATTCTTATTTGAATTTAATTTGCTAAAATTTTGTTGAGGATTTTTACAGCTATGTTAATGATAGATACAGGTCCATGGATTTTTTTTTTCTTGTAATGTCTGTCTGGTTTGGGTGTTAGGGTAATGCTGGCCTCATAGAATCAGTAGGAAGTATTCCTTCTGCTTCTATCTTCGGATAGATTCTATCTTGTAGAGAATTGTTAGGATTTCCTCCTTAAATGTTTGGTAGAATTCACCAGTGAACCCATCCAGGTCTGATGATTTCTGTTTTGGAAGGTTGTCAATTTTTTATTCAATTTCTTTAATAGATATGGGGCTATTCAGACTGCCTATTACTTTTTATGTGAGCTTAGGCCACTTGTGCCTTTCAAGGAATTGGTCCATTAAATCTAGGTTATCAAATTTGATTGCATAAAATTGTTCATAGTATTCTTTTTTTAAAATTTAATTAATTAATTAATTTATTTATTTTTATTTTCATAGTATTCTTTTATTACTCTTTAAATTTAATGGATTCTGTAGTGGCCTCCTCTTTCATTTCTGATAGTAATAATTTGTGTCTTTTCTCTCTTTTTCTTGGCATGGCTAGAGGCTGATTTTTTTTTTTTTTACTGTCAAATATCAGCTTTTGATTTTTTCAATTTTCTCTATTGATTTCCTGTTTTCATTTTTTAAAATTTCTTCTTTTTTATTATTATTTTCCTGCTTACTTTGGATTTAATTTGCTCTTCTTTTTCTGATGACTTAAGGTGGAAAATTAGATTATTGATTTTAGGTTTTTCTTTTCTAATTATATGCATTCAATGCTATACACTTCCTTCTAAGGACTGTTTTTGCTGCATGTCACACATTTTGATAAATTGTGTTCTTATTTTCATTTACTTCAAAGAAATTTTAAATTTCTCTGAAATTTCTCTTTGTACCCACATGTTATTAAGAGGAGTATTGTTTAATCTCCACATATTTTGGAATTTTCCATTATCTTTCCATTACTGGTTTCTAGTTTAATTCTACTATGGTCTGACAGCAAACGTTGTATGATTTCTATAATTCTAAATTTGTTAGAGTGTGTTTTGTGGCCCAGAATGTGGTCCGTCTTGGTGAATATTCCATATGAGTTTGATTATAATGTGTATTGTGCTGTTATTGGATATGGTAGTCTTTAGATGTCAATTATGTCCAATTAATTGCTGGTGTTTTTGAGTTTAACTATGTTATTACTGATTTTGTTCCTGCTTATCTTTGTCCATTTTTTAGAGAGGGATGTTGAAGTCAACAATGAAAATACTAAATTCATCTGTTTTTCCCTCTGTCCTATCATTTTTTTGCCTCCCATAGTTTGACACTGTTGTTAGGTTCCTACACATTATTAATTGTTATGTCTTCTTGAAGAATTGACCCATTTGACATTATGTAATGCCCTCTTTTATCCCTGACAGTCCTTCTGACTTTGAAGTTTACTCTGTCTGAAATTCATATAACTACTACTGATTTCTTTGGATGTGTTACTATAATTTTTATTTATCTGTTTACTTTTAATCTCTGGTTCTTTATACTTAAAGTGGATTTCTTATAGAGAACATATTATTGGGATATTTTGTTAATAAATATACCAGAGACCCAATGCACAAAAATTTGTGCCAGAGTAGGCCTTGCTGGCACGGGCTTCCCTCAAGTACCTGGGACCCAGGCTTCCCTCCTCCAGCTGCCAGCAGGCACCCACACCCAGCCTGGCTTCTCTTCCGCCACCTGCAGGCACCTGGGCTGGCTTCCTTTGGGATGCCCATAAGCATCAGGGACTCTGGCTGGCTTCCCCCGGGCCACTCGCAGACAACCAGAACCCAGGCTGGTTTCCCTCCAGCCCTGGCTTTGTCAGGAAGGATGTAAGGAAGACATCTAGTCTAATTAGCATATTATCCTTTTATTATTGTAGATATTTTTACTTATTTCAGAGAGGAAGGGAAAGGGAGAGAGATAGAAGCATCAATGATGAGAGAGAATCATCGATTGAATGCCTTTTACATGCCCCCTACTGGGAATTGAGCCCGCAACCCCAGGCATATGCCCTAATGGGGAATTCAAGAGGTGACCTCTTAGTTCCTGGCTGGATGCTCAACCACACAGCCACACCCGGCTGGGTGGGTTATGCTTTTTGTATACAATCTGAGAATGTCTTGTCTTTCACTAGGTGTATTTAGACCACTGAAATTCATAGTTGGATTAAAGTATACCATATTTATACTCTTTTCTATTTGTTGTCCTTGTGTTTTTTTGCCTATTGTTGTCATCCACTTGTTTTCTTCCTTTTGTGATTTTAGGTATTTTATTTATTATTATTTTGAAAAAATCTTTTACTTGTTGAAAGTATTACATAGGTCCCCCTTGTTCCTCCATTAACCTCTTCCAGCCTGCTTCCGTACCCCATACAAGCCCTCACCACCCCATTGCTGTGACCATGAGTTATCTATTTATGCATACAAGTTTATTGGTTCATCTCTTCCCACTAACCCTCCCCTACCTTCCCTCTGAGGTTCAATAGTCTGTTTATGCTTCTATGTCTCTGGGTCTAGTTTTGATCATCAGTTTATTTAGTCCATTAGATTCCACATATGAGTGAGATAATGTGATACTTACCTTTGACTGACTTATTTTGCTTAGCATAATACTCTCTAGGTCCATCCATGCTGTTGCAAATGGTAAGTGTTCTTTTTTATTGCCGTGTAGTATTCTATCATGTAACTGTACCACAGATTTTTTTTTTTATTCACTCATCTGCTGATGGACACTTAGGCTGTTTCCAAATCTTAGCTATTGTAAATTGTGCTGCTATGAACATAGGGGTGAATATATTTTTTCTGATGAGTGTTTTGGGTTTCTTAGGATATATTCCTAGAAGTGGGATTACTGGGTCAAATGGGAGTTCCACTTTAATTTTTTGAGGAAAATCCATACTGTTTTCTATAATGGCAATCCTAGTCTATATTTCCACCAGCAGTGTATTAGACTTCCCACTATTTCCACAACCTCGCCAATACTTGTCATTTGTTAGTTTGTTGATGATAGCCATTCTGACAAGTGTGAGGTGATATCTCATTGTCATTTTGATTTACATCTCTCAGATGATTAGTAACAGCAATTTTTCAAATGTCTCTTGGCTTTCTATATATCCACTTTGGAGAAGTGTCTATTTGCCTGTGTGTTTTTTTTCTCTATTTTAATATTGTATTACATGTATACATATCTCCCCATTGCCCCCCTCTCCCAAGCATACCCCAACCCCCCAGTGTCTGTGTTCATTGGTAATGCTTATATGCATGCATACAAGTCCTTTGGTTGATCTCTTATCTACCCCACCTCTCTGTAAACTTCCTGCTGTAATTTGACAGTCTGTTTGATGCTTTACTGCTTCTGTGTCTATCCTTTTGTTCATCAGTTTATAATGTTCTTTATTATCCACAAATGAGTGAAATCATGTGGCGTTTCTTCTTCATTGACTGAATTATTTCACTAAGCATAAGGCTCTCCAGTTCCATCCAGGTTGCTGCAAATGGTAAGAATTCCTTCTTTTGAATGTCAGCATAGAATTCCATTGTGTAGATGTACCATAGTTTTCTGATCCACTCATCTGCTGACGGGCACCTAGGCTGTTTCCAAATTGAAGCTATTGTAAATTGTGCTGCTATGAATATAGGGGTGCATAAATCTTTTCTGATTGGTGTTTCTAATTTCTTAGGATATATTGCTGAAAGTGGGATTGATGGGTCAAATGGGAGTTACATTTTTAGTTTTTTGAGGAAACTCCATACTGTTCTCCACAGTGGCTGCACCAGTCTGCATTCCCACCAACAGTGCACAAGGGCTCCTTTTTCTCTGTATCCTCGCCAACACTTGTCGTTTCTTGATTTGTTGATGATTGCCATTCTGACAGGTTTAAGATGGTATCGCATTGTCATTTTGATTTGCATCTCTCAGATAATTATTGACTTTGAACATGTTTTCATGTGTCTCTTGGCCTTCCTTCTGTCATCTTTTGAAAAGGTTCTATTTAGGTCCGTTGCCCATTTTTTTATTGGATCATATATCTTCCTTTTATTAAGTTGTATAAGTTGGCTGTAGATGTTGAAGATTATATCTTTATCAGTGATAACATATGCAAATATGTTCTCCCATACAGTGGTCTTTCTTGTTGTTTTGTTGATGGTTTCTTTTGCTGTAGCCCCATTTGTTTATTTTCTTTTTAGCTTCCATTGCCTTTGGAGCAGTATCAGTCAAGTAGTTATTTCGGCATATGTCTGAGATTGTACTGCCTGTGGATTCCTCTAGTATTTTTATGATTTCCCATCTAATGTTTAAGTCCTGTATCCATTTTCAGTTTATTTTTGTATTTGGTGTAAGTTGGTGATTCAATTTCATTTTTTTGCATGTATCTGTCCAATTTTTCCAACACCATTTATTGAAGACGCTATCTTGGCTCTATTGTATGTTCATGTCTCCTTTGTCAAATATTAATTGAGCATAGTGGTTTGGGTGAATATCTGGATTCTCTGTTCTATTCCATTGGTCTATATGTCTGTTCTTGTGCCAGTACCAGGCTATTTTGAGAACAGTTGCTTTGTAATATAGCTTGAAATCTGGTATTGAGATCCCACCTACTTTATTCTTCTTTCTCAGGATTGCTGTGGCTATTCTCAGTCTTTTTTGTTCCAGATGAATCTATGAAGAATTCTTTCTAGGTCTGTGAAATTTGTCGTTGGTATTTTAATGGGTAGTGCATTGAATCTATAGATTACTTTGGGGAGTATAGACATATTAATGATGTTGATTCTCCCAATCCATGAACATGCTATGCTCTTCCATCTGTTTACATCTTCCTCTATCTCTTTTTTCAGTGTCCTGTAGTTTTCTACATATAGGTCTTTTACCTCCTTAGTTAGGTTTATTCCCAGGTATCTTAATTTTTTTGGTGCGATGGTAAATGGGATTGCTTTTTTAGTCTCTCTTTCTGTAATTTCACTATTAGTGTATAGAAATGCCACAGATTTCTTGGCATTAATTTTTATCCTGCCACATTGCCAAATTCGTTTATTAAGTCATTTAGTTTTGGGATTGAGTCCTTCGGGTTTTTTAAGTACAGTATCATGTCATCTGCAAATAAGGACAGCTTGTACTTCTTCTTTTCCAATTTGGATGCCTTTTATTTCTACTTCTTTTCTAATTGCAGTGGCTAATACTTCTAGTACTATGTCAAACAGGAGAGGTGAGAATGGGCATCCCTGTTTCGTTCCTGTTCTTAGGGCAAATGGATTTAGTTTTTGCCCATTGAGTATGATGTTAGCTGTGCGTTTATCATATATGGCTTTTATGATGTTGAGGAATGATCCTTCTATTCCCTTTTTGCTGAGAGTTTTTATCAAGAAAAGGTGTTGGATTTTGTCAAAGGCTTTTTCTGCATCAATTGATCTGACTATATGATTTTTATCTCTCAATTTGTTTATGTGATGTATCACGTTTATTGATTTGTGGATATTGTACCATCCTTGCATTCCTGGGATGAATCCTACTTGGTCACGGTGTATGATCTTTCTGATGTACTGCTGGATCTGATTTGCTAGAATTTTCTTGAGGATTTTGGCATCTATGTTCATGAGAGATATTGGCCTATAATTCTCTTTCATTGTGTTGTCTTTATGTGGTTTTGATATTAGCGTGATGCTGGCTTCATAGAAGGTGTTTGGAAGTGTTCCTTCTTCTTGAATGTTTTTGAATAGTCTGAGGAGGATAGGTTTTAATTCTTCCTTGAATATTTGGTAAAACTCTCCTGTATAGTCATCTGGTCCCAGGCTTTTGTTTCCTGGAAGCTTTTTGATGACTGCCTCAATTTCTTAAAGAGTTAATGGACTATTGAGATGTTTAGATTCTTCCTGATTGAGTTTTGGAAGGTTATATTTTTCTAGGAATATGTCCATTTCTTGCTGGTTGTCCAATTTGTTGGAATAAAGTTGATCATGATATTTTTAAACAATCTTTTGTATTTTGGCGGGGTCTGTTGTTATTTCTCCTCTTTCATTTCTGATTTTTTAATTTGGGTCCTCTTTATTTGCTTCTTGGTGAGCCTGGCTAGATGTCTATCAATATTGTTTATCCTTTCAAAGAATCAGCTCTTGGTTTTGTTGATCTTTTGAATTATTTCTTTGGTCTCCATGTTGTTTATTTCCACTCTGATCTTTACTATTTCCTTCCTTTTGCTTACACTGGGCTTTTCCTGTTGTGCTCTTTCTAGCTCTTTGAGTTGTGGGGTTAGGAAATTTATTACCATTGTTTCCTGTTTATTTGCAGTAGGCTTGTAGGGCTATGAACTTCCCTCTCAAGACTGCTTTCACTGTGTCCTATAAATTTTATTGTTGTGTTGTCATTGTCATTTTTTGCCATGATGTTTTTTATTTCTTCCTTGATCTCTCTGGTTACCCACTCATTGTTTAATAGCGTACTGTTTAGTCTCCATGTGTTTGATTTCTTTATATTGTTTTTCTTATAGTTGATTTCCAGTTTCATGCCACTGTGGTCTGAGAAAATGCTTGATATGATTTCTATCTTCTTGAATTTGAAGAGTCTTTTCTTATGACCCAACATATCGTCTATCTTTGAAAATGACCCATGTGCACTGGAGAAGAATGTATAATTTGTGTCTTTGGGGTGAAATGTTCTGAAGATGTCAATTAATTCCATCTGGTCTAGCAAGTCATTAAGGGTTAATGTTTCTTTACTGATTTTTTGTTTAGAGTATTTGTCCAGTGCTGACAATGAGGTATTAACATCTCCTACTATGATTATATTGCTGTCAATCTCTCCCTTAATATCCTATAGGAGTTTTTTTTATGTATTTAGATGCTCCTACATTGGGTGCATATATGTTTACCAGAGTTATTTCTTCTTGTTGGAATGGTTCCTTTAGTATTATGAAGTGGCCTTCTTTATCTCTTGTTATGTCCTTCACTTTGAGATCTAATTTGTCAGATATATGTATTGCAACCCCAGCTTTTTTTTTTTTTCATTTACATTTGCCTGAAATACCATCTTCCATCCCTTCACCATCAGTCTGTGTGCATCTTTTTTCCTGAGGTGGGTTTCTTCTAGACAGGAGATATATGAATCATGTTTTCTTATCCAATCGGTTACCCTATGTCTTTTGATTGGAGCATTTATTCCATTTACATTTAAAGTTATTATTGATAGGTGATTATCTGTCGCTCTTTTTAGTCTTTACCCCTGAGTTCCTTAACTTCACTTCCTATTTCTTTTTATTACAGCAGACCCTTTAACTTTTCTTGCATTGCTTGTTTGGTGCTAATATATTCCCTTAGTCCTTTTTTGTCTGTGAAGCTTCTGATTGCACTTTCAATTTTGATTGAAAGCCTTGCAGGGTACAGTATTCTTGGATTCAGACCCTTCCTTTGCTTGACTTTGTATATTTTCTTCCATTCCCTTCTGGTCTGATGAGTTTCTGTTGAGAAATCAGTTGCTAGTCTTCTGGTGGTTACTTTGTAGGTAACTTTCTTTTCCTTTCTGGCCGCTTTTAAGATTCATGCTTTGTCATTGGTGTTTCCCAATTTAATTATAATGTGCCTTGGTGTTGGTTTTTGGGGTTCATTTTGCTTGGGAATCTGTGAGTTTCTTGGATTTGTGTGTGTGTTTTCTTTTCTATTTTAGGAAAGTTTTCTGTCATTATTTCTTCAAACAGGTTTTCTATTCCTTGCTCAGTTTCCACTCTTTCTGGCATCCCAATTATATGGATGTTGTTTTGTTTCATGTTTTCCTAAAGTTCCCTTAGGCTTTTTTTCCTACCATGTCTTCTAGCTCACTGATGCGGTCCTCTGCTTCTTCTAGTCTACTTTTGATGCTTTCTATTGAGTTCTTTATAGCCATGATGTCATTTTTCATTTCTTCTTGCATTTCTTCTTGCCTCTTCTTTATTTCCTCTTGGCTCTCCTTCATTTTCTCTTGGCTCTTACTTACATTGCTGATTTTGTCTTCCATTTTTTTTATCCACCTTATGATCATTTCTCTGAACTCTTTCTCTGGCAGGCTTACTTCTGTTTCTATTTGGTTTACTTCATTTTCTGGTGATACTTGCCTTTCTATCATATGTGGGCTGTTTGTTCGTCTGCCCATGGTCTTTCTTCTTTGGTTGTCTGGTTATTTAGTTCTTTCTCCTACACTGATTCAAAGGCACAAACTACAACACGACCAGGTACACTACACAAGGCACTGAACAGAAATATATTCACGATGTTAATAACCACAAATAAGGTGACCACCAATGAAAGACATATTAGGAGTAAGTAGAGAAAGAACTAGAGGAAAATGAGGCAAAAAGAAAAGAAAGCAGTGCCAAAACCAAATTGGAGATGGGAGAAAAAAAATTAAAATAAACAAATAAAAAGGAGAAGAAGAAGGAGGAGGAGGAGGAGGAGGGGGAGGAGGGGGAGGAAGAGGAGGAGGAGGAGGAGAAGAGAAAAAAAAGTCAGAGAGAAAAGAAAGAGGATAAAAGAGAAAAGGGGAAGAAATATATACATTTGAGGAGAAAACTCCAATGGAACAGCCACCAAATCCAACAAATGTCGGCAACAAGCACATGGAGATTAATACAAACTACAAATAACAACTAATATCAAGGGAGGTGAGGGAAAAGAGAGGTAAAAAACAAACCAAGTCAAAGCAAACAAAAAGCAAAATGAAAAAAGTAGAATCAGCTAAAACAATCTCACAAAAAAATACAAAAATTGATATAATCACCATTCAGGCAAACAGCAACAAGAGGACATAGAGAAAAACAACTCTTTGGATAGTGAAGACAAGAAGAGAGAGGTTTGTATGGACTTGGAGTAGGGGATTTGAAATTAGATATTTAAGTGGTGTGAAATTTTAACCAGAAAGAATAGCGAGAATATTAAGTTGGAAGAGGGAAAGAGAAACAAGACAACAAATGGGGAAATTTAGGAGGAGAGTGTTGGCATAAAGGTAGAGTCGAAATAGAGTTAAATTATGCTAAAGGAACGATGAAAATAGAATGTAGAACTGTAATCTTATAGTAAAATAAAGAGAAAACAAACTGACGCTTTTTTTTTCCCAAAAAGGTAGAATAGTCGTAGTAGTAATACTAGTTGAAAACAAAAATGTAATAATTAAAAAGGTAAAATCAATTGAGGAGAAAAGAAAAAAAATAGTTTTTTAATTAAAATATGCAAAAATAAAAAAATTAAAAAAATTAAAAAAAAGAAAGAAAAGAAAAAGAAAAAAAATAGAATGGGTAGTAGTGGAGGTCATTTACTTCCACTATTATTCTGCTTGGCACTCTTGTTTCCCAGTCGCGAGAGTATTGCAGTGCCCTGTGTTCCACTGCTGAGATTTTTTTTTAATTTTTTAATTAATTTTTATTAATTTTTTATACATATCTCCCCATTGCCCCCCCCTCCCTCCCAGGCATACCCCAACGCCCCAGTGTCCGTGATCATTGGTTATGCTTATATGCATACAAGTCCTTTGATTGATCACTTATCTACCTCACCTAACTGTAATCTTTCTGCTGTAATTTCACAGTCTGTTTGATGCTTTATGATTTTTGTCCTCCTGAGAATTATCAGTCTTCTCCCTTTCTGTGCTCCTGATTCTATTATATTCACCACTTTATTCTGTTAATCAAATTTTTAATTCACTTAATTTTTAGATTCACTTGTTGATAGATATGCATTTGTTGTTCATAATTTTTTGGCTTTTACCTTTTCCATCTTCCTCTTCTAAAAGAGTACCTTTCAGCATTTCATATAATACTGGTTTGGAGTTGATGAACTCCTTTAGCTTTTTCTTCTCTGTGAAGCTCTTTATCTGCCCTTCAATTCTGAATGATAGCTTTGCTGGCTAGATTATTCTTAGTTGTAGGTTCTTGCTATTCATCACGTTGAATATTTCTTGCCACTCCCGTCTGGCCTGCATCGTTTCTGTTGAGAAATCAGCTGACAGTCGTATGGGTGCTCCCTTGTGGGTAATGAACTGTTTTTCTCTTGCTGCTTTTAATATTCTCTCTTTGTCTTTTGCTCTTGGTATTTTAATTATGATATGTCTTGGTGTGGTCCTCTTTGGATTCCTTTTATTTGGGGTTCTGTGTGCTTCCTGGACTTGTAAGTCTATTTCTTTGACCAGATATGGGAAGTTTTCAGTCATAATTTCTTTAAATAGTTCTTCAGTATCTTGCTCTCTCTCTTCTTCTGGCACCCCCACAATTCTGATGTTGGTACGCTTGAAGCTGTCCCAGAGGCTCCTTACATTATCTTCAAATTTTTGGATTCTTTTCTCTTCTTGCTTTTCTAGTTGAATGTTTTCTGATTCTTTATATTTCAAATTTTTGACTTGATTCTTGCCATCCTCTAGTCTGCTGTTAGGACTCTGTATAATATTTCTTATTTCAGTCATTGTCTCTAGTTGGTCCTTTTTCATCTCCTATTGGATCTCACTAAATTTATCCAACTTTTCTAGCATATTCTTGAAAAATCTTATAAGCGTGGTTTTGAACTCTATATCCAGTCGTTTTTTTCCCTCCATTTCTTTTGTTTGTAATCCCTTCCCTTGTCTCGGCATTTTCACTATGCCGGGAGAACTTCTCTGTTGAAATCAGCTTTATGATACCAGACGTGCAAAGCCGTAGAAGCCTCTGTTGAGCTTGGGAGGGGTGGAGTCTCAGGGCTTAAGGGACCGCCTTGCCTTCCAGTCGGCCCCGCCATCCACGGCCCCTGAGTCTCATGTGACTGGGTAATCGCTGGAGCATTCCTTGTTCCCGCACACCTGCAGTGCCTCTAACCCCTGCCTTTTCGGCTTCCCTGCGCACCAGGACCACACGAGTCTAGGTCCCCATGGTTTCGCCTGAAACAAGGCCTTAGTGGAGTCAGAAGTGGCACAGTTGGGAGGGTCTGTCTCCTGCCCACTCGTGAAAGCCAGCAGCACAATCAGCAATCTTTCCTGCGCGCAATGCTGTGCGTGCCACCAGGCCTTTGATCTTTTGCGACTCCCCTAAATTTCCGTGCACTTCTCCCTTTTCACAGTCCAAACTCCCCCTGTATGAATTTCGGCTGGATATGGGGTTTAGTGTTGTAGGATAAGGGGTTCAATGCCTTTGAGAGTATCCGTTTTTCTCCTGCCAGAGAAAGCCAGCCAGGTACTTTGGCACCTGCTCTCTCCGCGCGCGCACACGCGTCTCCGTACCTCAGCTTTTTGCAGCTCCTCTGGGTCTCCGTGATTCCCTCTCTTTCCCTCTAGCTGTAGAACTTCCACTCATCCAGCTTTCCTGTGGTTCTGGATGATGTCCGTTCTGTCTTTTAGTTGTAGTTTTGAAATTGTTGTGCGAGGAAGCAGTATAGGTGTTTACCTATGCCGCCATCTTGTCATCAATCTGAGATGTGTTTTAATCTCTTTATTCTTTTGTGGTTATGCGAGAGTCCATTTGTCTGTCATCCACTGGGTGGCAGTGTTTCGGAATTGATCTCTGAGACTAAGCACAGGACCTCTCTAGGCTGTGCTTAGATCCTGCTACTCTGTGGTTCTCAATACCGGTTTGTAGGGATTTTGCAGCCGGGACACTGTAATAACTCCCAGGCTGTCCTTCTGCCTCAGATCAAAATGAGTTGTTTTCTAGAGCTCCACTCTGTCCACAGCTCTGAGAGTCCCCTTCCATACTTAAGGATCACGCCCTGTCCCACATCCGTGGATCTCTCCAGAGGTAGCTTTCCCGCAGCCCGGTTCCCACAGTGTGTGCGTCTCTGTTCTTTGGGACAGGAGACCTCACCTTATCCCAGGCAAAATCTGACCTTTACGTGTGTCATGTGGAGCTCCTCTGAGTCTGTGTGTCTGAGCCGATTGGAGAGTGGTGTTCTGGGTCCCCTGGCTGTTCGGTGGTTGCTGTCGCTGCAGCTTTCAGACTGCCGTAGACATCCACCTCCCTTTGCAAAATGGTGTAGTCTTCGTGTTCACGCTGGTGGCTCCAGCAGACAAAAACCCTGTGGCAGTGGGGCTGCCTGGTCAGGGGAGCCCCGTCCAGCAGTCCCCCACCTTCTCCTGAAGGATAGCTGACTCTTAACTTGCCAACAAACACTCCCAGTGTGACTCTCAGCTGCTCTCTCTCCCTCTGCCCAACGACAAGGCTCCGTTATTCCACTGCTATTTAAGAGACCCCCCACTCAGAGTTTTTAAACAATCCACCCAATTCTGACTAATTGCCTAAGGAAGCCATCTGACTTCTGGGGAGGTGATCAAGCTCCCCCTTCCACTCACTTGGAGTGGACCTGACTGACTGGGGCCCCTACCTTACTGATTCTGTCTGCATGTCCAGAAGTGTCTGTATACTCTCTCCAGATGCCTGTCGGGTCCTGGGCTGACGTCTGGGACCACCCAGTTTCCCCCAGTTTAATTCTGCTAAAATCAGCAGTGCACGTGCCCACTTCTCAGAGGCCTGTCTGATGCCCCAGGTCCCCAAACCCAGTCCACTCACTGGAGACCAAAAGGCCAACCTTGGTTGATTTTCTTGGTCAGGGAACCAATAATATTACAGGAAACTCGTAAAATTCAAACAATGCTTGGAGAGTTTGGAGTTACACTTTATTCACAGGTGGGATTAGAGAAAATAAATTCACATTCTAAACAAAGCTGCAAGCAGAACTTCCCTTTTTATTAAAGAACCATCCCTATGTGTGCTTAGTGGTGATCTCGCTGATGTCCTTGAAAACAACACAGTCTACCCAATTAAAAAATACCCCTGGCATGGCATTGAGAGTATGGACATATCTAGTCTCTTGCCTACAAGGTCGGACAGCTAAGTTTATCTTCCTCATTATTCAAACAGGCTGGAAGCAAAGTTATTATTTTTTTTAGAAGAGGCTGTCTAAAAAAAAGTAGATAATTCCGAACAGTAGTTTTACAAAATAGTGGTTAGCCTTCTCAAAGCATTTGTTTCTGTGAAAATCCTGTATTTGTTTTATTTTAAAAATACATTTAGATTCTGTAGACTTTAAAATGTGTCATTAAGTAAGAGCTAGTTTATACATGTAAGGTAGTTTAATGTAGTATATTTTAAGTATAGTCAAATAGAGAAGAGCAAGGATATAATTATAGTGTTGATTTATTTTATATATACTGGTTATCTAATAATCTGTTTTAGAGCAAAATAGATAAGTTGGAATAAAGCATAATTATACCATGTCTTCTTAGTAATATGTAATCTTGAAAATGTAATCTAAAATGAATATGTACTTTTTTTCTTTTTAAATGATTAGCCAAAGCTTTGATATTGGGAAGATGGATAAGAATTCTGTTGAACCAGAAATGCTGGTAAGGAACATGTTAAATATTATAAAAATAGGTAGAAGAAATACAGCTTATGTTATTTTTATAAAATTATGATAGTCTATCCCCCCATTTGTGAATAAGTTATCTGTTGGGCACATTATTTAATATGTCAGTGCAATAGTTTCTGTAAAATTGATATATTAATACCTGTAGCATAGATTCTTGCACCTATGAGTTAATATGTATAAAGTGCTTAAACAATGTTTTAGCTTTGATTATTGCATGTTAAAAAATTGTAGATTTAAAACAAATTCTGGGTTTTCATCTAACCTCCCAGATAGAATGTGCTGGTATAGGAGTTAATTTTAATATTTCGTCAAGCAAAATGTTACATGTAAACAAACCTGATATAAAACGAATTTAATAATTGTCATAGCAAATGGAATTTATTCATTTTTTTTATTTCAGGGAGGAAGGGAGACAGAGAGATTTAAAACATCAATGATGAGAGAGAATCGTTGATCTGCTGCCTCCTGCACACTCCACAATGGGGATTCTTCTTACCATTCTATTGTTTCAATCAAAGCGTAACTAAATACCTAGATGTGGAATAAAAGAGAAATATAAAACATGGCTTCTACCCTTATGTTTATGTTTAAAGTATAAAATTAATACAAGTGATTACAATGGAGTATTACTCAACTTTGAAAAGGAAGGAAATTCTGATTTATGCTATAAGATAGATGAATCTTGAGGACATTAACTAACTGAAATGAAGTATTCACAAAAAGACAAATACCGTATTATTCTACTTAGATAAAGTAACTTGAATAGTCAAATTCATAGAGATAGAAAGTAGAATGATGTCTATAGGAGTTTGAAGGGAGAGAAACATGGGAGCTATTTTTTAATAGGTTCAGAGCTTCAATTTTGCATGGTTAAAAGAGTTTTGGACATGTATAGTGGTGATGGTTGCACAACATTGTGAATGTACTTAATGCTGTAACCAGACAAACAATGGGACTGTGCTGCCTGTCACTACTTGAGCCAATTAAACGAGATGTGGTTGAATCATATATGAGCGTTTATTCCAATATTGCCAGCACTATGGGAGAGCAGCAGATCATCTGCTCTGCACACTGTTATAAGCCAGCTGCTTATATTGGGTAAAAGTACAAAGATTACATGAGGAAATAACCAAAGGGTTTGCTAAATGGGCAGTTAATAGGTAAGCAGAAGGCTGGGGATTTTCAAAGAGCTTAGTGATATTCAAGGGCTGGGGTCTTCAAAGGGCTAGTGATATGCAAAGTATGCAGTCTTTAAAGGGCTGGCATTTCAGGTTTCTAGCTCTGGTTTCTGCAACACAGTTGTTAATCTTTCGATGATGATAATAGGCAGCTTCAAATGGGGAGGATGGGCTGCATTTCCAGGTGAGCTCCCCAAGTCCTGTGTGTGTAACTACCAGCCAGCTTAGAGTGTGCCTTCTTTAATCAGAATAAAAAAATCACAGTTAACAGAGGATGATTAATATTTCTTACAATTCTAGCTGGTTCTCCAACATTTTATTTCTGCCCTTATCAATACTACTGAACCATAACACTTAAAAATGGTTAACAAGGTCAATTTTAGTTATGTGTATTTTATCACAATTAAAAATGATAAAAAATACATTGTGATAGTATGACAGAATGGGTTATTATAAAGCAACGAGAAAAAATGAACAATAAAAACTGAAACAATATGGATGTTTTGATATATAATATTGAATAATTAAAACAAGATACAAAGTAGTACATACTGTAAGATTTCATAAATGGAAATGCCAAAAATCAGGTAGAATTAATAATAGTGTTGGAAAGTCAAGTAATTGGTTACCCTTGTTTGGAATAGTGTCTAGAAAGAGGTCTGAAGTGAGCCTGTCGTTGCTAATGTTCTGAAGTTTCTTTTTTCTTTTCTAAAAAGTTATCTTTATTGTTTAAAAATATTACAGATATCACCTTTTCTGTGCATTGACCCTGTATAGCCCTTTCCCGCCTCCTCCCCAGGCCTTCACACTATTGTCTGTGTTCTTGGGTTATGCATATATGCATATAATTTCTTTGCTTAATTTCTTTCTCCTACTCATTCATCCTCTCCCTTCCATCTGAGATTCCAGTCTCTTCAGTTTCCCTCCCTTCCTTCCTTCCTTTTTTTGTTAATCCTCACTTGAAGATATTTCCCCATTGATTTTTAGAATGAATAGAAGAGAGAGGGAAAGACAGAGAGAAACATCAATGTGAGAGACACATCAATCGGTTGCCTCCTGCATGCACCCCAACCAGGTTCTGAGCTGGGAGGAGTCTGTAACCGAGGTATGTACCCTTGATCAGAATCAAACCTATGACCCTTTGGTCCACAGGCCAATGCTCTCTCCACTGAGCAAACCTGGCTAGGGCTCTGTTTCTTTTTTTATTGTTGATATTATTACAAATTTGTGCATGGGGGGTGGTATCCCTCAGCCCAGCCTGCACTCTGTCCAATCTGGTACCCCTTGGAGGATGTCCGACTGCTGATTTAGGCTCAATCCCTGTGGGAGTGGGCCTAAACTGGCAGTATGACATCCTGCTTGCAATCCAGGACTACTAGTTCCTAACCACTCACTTGCCTGCCTGCCTGATTGCCCCTAACTATTCTGCCTGCTGGCCTGCTCACCCACAACTGCCCCCCACCAGCCTGCTCACACCGAACTGCCCCCCCCTTTCAGCATGCTCATCCCAGCTGCCCCCTCACTAGCCTACTCTCCCCCAACTGACCCCTGCTAGACTACTTGCCCCCAGCTGCCCACCCCGCAAGACTGCTTGCCCCCAACTGCCCCCCTGCCAGCCTGCTCACCCCTAACTGCTCCTGTGCTGGCCTGATCATCCCCAACTGACCCCCACTGACAGCCTGCTCGCCCCCAACTGACCCCCACTGGCCTGAGCATCCACAACTGCCATCCCATCCTGGCCTGATCACCAACAAGTGCCCTCCCCTCTTGGCTCTTAACTGCCTCAACCTGGGACCTGCCACTATGGTTTTGTACAGAAGAATGTATGGAAGATCTCCTGGAAGCACTCCCAGTCTAACTAGCATATTACCCTTTTATTAGTGTAGATACAGTCCTGGTGCATGGATGGAGGCCGGTTGGTTTGCCCTGAAGGGTGTTCGGGGTCAGGGTGGGGCTTCCCTTGGGGGTGGGGAAGCCTGGGCAAGGGGCCTGAGATTGTTTGCAGGCCAGTGATGCCCCCATTGGGGTGGGAATCCCCAGTGGGGATGGTACTGGCCTGGGCAAGGGGCTGGGGTATGTTGCAGGCCAGCCACACCCCTATCGGGGGTCTTCTCTGGGGTGCTTGGCCAGACTGGGTGAGGGGCTGATGGCTGTTTGCAGGCTTGGCCACACCACACTCCCAATCAGGGACCCTCATGCCCTGGGGCCGTGGCCAGCCTGGATAAGGTGCTAAGGGCCATTTTTAGGCTGGCCATGCCACCAGCATGGACCCTCATCCTGACAGTGGTGTGGCCAGCCTGGGTGAGGGGCTGAAGGCCATTTATAGGCCCTCCCTTGGCAGCCAGCCCAGGCGACACAAGCCTCCCACACACTGAGGCTGGATCCGTGGCCACCACCCACAGGTCTCTCCTTCGGCGGCCAGCCCAGATGGGTGGGAAGCTTGGCTTCCTCAGTTGCCAAGAATGACCCAAGCCTCCCAACCACTTCGGCTGGCTCCATGGCCACCACCATCTTTATCCTGCTAATTTGCATATTCCTCCTGATTGTGTGTGAGCACTGTGGAGTAACTATCAATTATTATATTTCTCTCTTATTAGTATAGGTGTCTCTCATTTTCTTTCCTTTTCCCCCACTCCACTCAGCCCTCCTTCTTCACATAGTTATTTGTGTCCATGGGCTATGCATATATACACATATGTGCTTTGGATAATTTCTTCCTACCTCTTTCCCTTCTTAGATGTGTCAGGGTATTCCACACTTTGATATCTGTGTGGTTAATATACATGCAGTTATTTTATGAAAATTTATGTACTTCAGAGGGAAAAACATGATTGCAGAATAGATGGACGGATCTCGAGCCATGTCCCAGAGCAGACAGAGGGAACAGCAGAGGGTCTCACAGGGAGTGTTTGCTGAAGAGTTGGACAGCTATACTTCAGGAGAACATGGGGACTGCTGGATGAGGATATCCAGACCGGGCAGCCCATACTGCTTATGGGTTCCTTCCCAAAGCCACTGGCTTGGACACTGAGACCATGCCATCTTGAAGGGGAGGGTAGATGTTATTGGAAGGCTGAGAATCTACAACTGCGGTACCCACCGAGCAGTTGCAAATTCCAGAACACAAATCCCCAATTGGCGCAACCACTTGGATTCAGAGGAACTCTATACTCCACCACAGAAAGGTTGGATTTTGCCTGGTTTGAGGAGAGGAAAAACTACACAACCAGACACCTGAAGAAGAGAGAACATGGGGAGACAAAGAAACAGCCCGCATATGAAAGAAAAGCAGGCAACACCAGAAAAGGAAGTAAACGAAATGGAGGCAAGCAACCTGCCAGAGAAAGAATTTAGAGAAATGGTCATAAGGTGGCTGAAAAGAATGGAAGGCAAATTCCACAATATGAGTAAGAACCAGGAGGAAATGAAGAAACAAGAAGAAATGAAAAATGACATCAAGAACTCAATAGAAAGTATCAAAAGTAGGGAAGAAGAAGCAGTGGTCCAGATCAGTGAACTAGAAGACTCGGGAGGAAAAAATACCCAAGTACAACAGCTTCTAGGAAAAAAAAAATTACAAATCAGGAGGAGAGCCTAAGTGAACTTTGGGACACCACAAAACAAAACAACATTCACATAATTGGAGTAACAGAAGAAGAGGAAACTGAACAAGGAATAGAAAACAGGTTTGAAGAAATAATGTCAGAAAACTTCCATGATATAGGGAAGAAAAAACTCACACATATCCAAGAAGCTCACAGAGTCCCAAGCAAAATGATCCCCAAAAGACCGACACCAAGGCATATTATAATTAAATTGGCAAACACCAATGACAAAGTAAGAATCTTAAAAGCGGCCAGAGGGAAACAGAAACTTACATACAAAAGAACCCCCATCACACTATCAAATGATTTCTCAACAGAAACTCATGAGGCCAGAAGGGAATGGAATGAAATATACAAAGTCATGCAAAGGAACGGTCTAAAATCAAGAATACTGTACCCAGGAGGGCTATCAATCACAATTGAAGGTGAAATCAGGAGCTTTATACACATAAAAGAACTAAGGGAATTTATTAACACCAAACCAGCACTGCAAGAAATGCTAAAAGGTCTCTGTAAAAAAAAAAAAAAAGAATGAAGAGGGAACACAGGGGTAAAGAATAAAAATGGTGACAAATAAGTACCTATAAATGTAAATGGATTAAATGCCCCGATTCAAAGACGTAGGATAATGGACTAGATAAGAAAACACAATCCATATATCTTCTGTCTAAAAGAAACACACATCAAAAAAGACACACAGATTGAAGGAGAAGCGATGGAAAAAGGTTTCTCAGATGAATGGAAATGAAAAGAAAACTGGGGTAGCAATACTTATATCTGACAAATTAGATTTCTTAGGGAAGGATATAACAAGAGATAAGAAAGGCACTTTATAATACTAAAGGGAACAATGCAACAAGAAGAAATAACTCTGGTAAACATATACGCACACCATACCAGAGCACCCAAAAACATTAAAAAAAATCCTGTAGGACAACAAGGGAGAGATTGACAGCAATACAATCATAGTAGGAGACTTTAATACACCACTATCACCATTGGACAAATCCTCTAAACAAAAAAATCAGTGAAGAAAGATTAATCCTAAATGATTCATTAGACCAGATGGAATTAATTGACATCTTCAGAACATTTCACCCCAAAGACACAGAATGTACATTCTTCTCAAGTTCACATAGGTCATGTTCAAAGATAGGACAATGTTGGGTCACAGGCAAAGTCTCTTCAAATTCAAAAAGATAGAAATCATATCAAGCATCTTGTCAGATCATAGTGGCAAAAAACTGGAAATCAACTACAATAAAAACAATCCAAAGAAAATAAACACATGAAGGCTAAACGGCATGCTATCAAAGAATCACTCGGTTTTCAGAGAAATAAGGAAGAAATAAAAAACATTGCAACAAATGACTATGACAACACAACAATCCAAAATCTATGGGACACAGCAAAAAAGTCCTGAGAGGGAAGTTCATAGTTCTACAAGGCTACTGCCAAAAACAACAAAGAGAATCCAAGATGGAGGCATAGGTAAACACCTACACTGCTGC
This sequence comes from Lasiurus cinereus, assembly GCA_011751065.1. Lineage (NCBI taxonomy): Eukaryota > Metazoa > Chordata > Mammalia > Chiroptera > Vespertilionidae > Lasiurus > Lasiurus cinereus. Next base: position 11,546,881 of record JAAGEH010000013.1, on the reverse strand, counting down.
CTCGCACAACAATTTCAAAACTACAACTAAAAGACAGAACGGACATCATCCAAAAACCACAGGAAAGCTGGCTGAATGGAAGTTCTACAACTAGAAGGAAAGAGAGGGTCTCACAGAGACCCAGAGGAACTGCAAAAAGCTGAGGTACTGAGACGCGCGTGCGTGGAGAGAGCGGGTGTCCGAGTACCTGGCTGGCTTTCTCTGGCGGGAGGGAGACGGAGACTCCCAACGGCATTGAACCCCTTATCCTATGACACTAAACCCCAGATCCAGCCGAAACTCATATGGGCGGAGTTTGGACTGTGAAAAGGGAGAGGTGCACAGAAATTTAGGGGAGTCGCAAAAGATCAGAGGCCTGGTGGTGCTCACGGCACTGCGCGCAGAGGACAGACTGCTGATTGTGCTGCTGGCTTTCGAGAGTGGGCGGGAGACAGACCCTCCCAATTGTGCCATTTCTAACTCCACTGAACTCTGGTTTTGGGCGAGACCTTGGGGACCCAGACTCATATGGTCCCAGAGCACAGGGGAGCTGGAGGGGCAGCGGTCTAGAGGCACTGTGCGTGCGCACTCACAAGGACCGTTCCAGTGATTACCCAGTCACATGAGACTCGGGGGCCGTGGATGGCGGGGCTGACTGGAAGGCAAGGCGGTCCCTTAAGCCCTGAGACTCCACCCATCCCAAGCTCAACAGAGAGGCTTCTGCGGATTTGCAAGTCTGGTATCATAAGGTTGAATCCAACACAGAAGTTCTCCTGGCATAGTGAAAATGCCGAGAAAAGGGAAGGGATCGCAAACAAAAGAAATGGAGGAAAACAAACAACTGGATATAGAGTTCAAAACCACGCTTATAAGGTTTTTCAAGAATATCCTAGAAAAGTTGGATAAAGTTAGCGAGTCCCAAGAGGAGATGAAAAAGATCCAACTAGAGATGATAAAGGACCAACTAGAATTTAAACATACAATGACTGAAATAAAAAATATTATTCAGAGATCTAACAGCAGACTAGAAGAAGGCAAGAATCAAGTCACAAATTTGAAATATAAAGAATCACAAAACACTCAGCTGGAAAAGCAAGAAGAGAAAAGAATCCAAAAAATGTGAAGATAATGTAAGGAGCCTCTGGGACAGCTTCAAGCGTACCAACATCAGAATGGTGGGGTGCCAGAGGAAGATAGAGAGCAAGATACTGAAATCCTATTTAAAGAAATAATGACTGAAAACTTCCCATATCTGGTAAAAGAAATAGACTTCAAGTCCAAGAAGCACACAGAACCCCATATAAAAGGAATCCAAAGAGGACTACACCAAGACACATCATAATTAAAATACCAAGAGCAAAAGACAAAGAGAGAATATTAAAAGCAGCAATAGAAAAACAGTTCATTATCTACAAGGGAGCACTCATACGACTGTCAGCTGATTTCTCAACAGAAACGATGCAGGCCAGATGGGAGTGGCAAGAAATATTCAACGTGATGAATAGCAAGAACCTACAACCAAGATTACTCTACCCAGCAAAGCTATCATTCAGAATTGAAGGGCAGATTAAGAGCTTCAGAGATAAGAAAAAGCTAAAGGAATTCATGAACTCCAAACCAGTACTATATGAAATGCTGAAAGGTATTCTTTAAGGAGAGGAAGAAGAAGAAAAAGGTAAAGGTAAAAATTATGAACAATAACAACTACATATCTGTCAACAAGTGAATCTAAAAATTAAGTGAAGTAAAATTTGATGAACAGAATAAACTGGTGAATATAATTGAATAAGGAGCACAGAAAGGGAGTGGACTGACAATTATCAGGGGGAAAAGGGTTCAGGGGTTCAGGGAGAGACTGGACAAAAATCATACACCTATGGATGAAGTCAATGCGAAGGGAGGTAATGATAGAGGGAGGGGTGGGATCCGGGTGGAAGAGAGCTATGGAGGGAAAAAAAGAAACAAATGTAATAATCTGAACCATAAAGATTTAATTTAAAAAAACAAACACAAAAATAAATAAATAAAATCGGCAGTGTAACAGGATACAAAATTAATGTCAAGAAATCTATGGCATTTCTATACACCAATAGTGAACTTACGGAAAGAGAGACTAAATAAGCAATCCCATTTACTATCGCACCTAAAAATTAAGATACCTTGGAATAAACTTAACTAAGGAGGTAAAAGACCTATACGTGGAAAACTACAGGACCCTGAAAAGTGAGATAGAGGAAGACATAAACAGATGGGGGAACATACTGTGTTCATGGATTGGGCGAATCAAAATAATTAAAATGTCCATACTATCCAAAGCAATCTATATATTCATTGCACTTCCCATGAAAATACCAACGGCATATTTCACAGAGCAGAAAGAACTCCAAAAATTCAGCTGGAATAAAAAAATAGGCCTCGAATAGCCACAACAATGCTGAGACAGAAGAATAAAGTAGGTGGGATCTCAATATCAGATTTCAAGCTGTATTACAATGCCTCTGTTCTCAAAACAGCCTGGTACTGGCATAAAAACAGATATATAAATCAATGGAATAGAATAGAGAATCCAGATATTGACCCAAACTACGATGCCTAATTAATATTTGACAAAAGAGGCATGAACATTCAATGGAGTCAAGATACTCTCTTCAATAAATGGTGTTGGCAAAATTGAACAAATACAGGTAAAAAAAAAATGAAACTAGACCAACTTACACCATACAAAAAAAAAATAAACTCCAAATAGTTACAGGACTTAAACATAAGACTGGAAACCATAAAGATCCATAGGCAGCAAAATCTCATACATATGCCGAAGGAACTTCTTCACTGATACTGCTCCTAGGGTAATGGAAGCTAAAGAGAGAATAAACAAATGGGACTACATCAACATAAAAATCTTCTTCAGAGCCAAAGAAACCATAGACAAAACAGCAAGAAAATCCATTGCATGGGAGAACATATTTGCTAATATGACATCCAATAAGGGTTTAATGTTCAAAATATATAGGGAACTCATACATCTTTATAAAAGGAAGATAAACAGCCAAATCAAAAAATGGGCAACAGACCTAAATAGAATCTTTTCAAAAGAAGACAGAAGGAAGGCCAAGAGAAATATGAAAACATGCTCAACGTCACTAATTATCCGAGAGATGCAAATCAAAACGGCAGTGATATGCTATCTCACACCTGTCAGAATGGCTGTCATCCACAAATCAAGAAATAATAAGTGTTGGCGAGGATGTGAAGAAAACAGAACCCTCCTGCACTGCTGGTGAGAATGCAGAGTTGTGCAGCCACTGTGGAAAACAGTATGGAGTTTCCTCAAAAAAATTAAAAAATGGAACTCCCATTTGATCCAGTCATTCCCCTCCTAGGAATATAACCTAAGAAACTAGAAACACCGATCAGAAAGGATATATGTACCCCTATGTTCATAGCAGCACAATTGGCCATAGCTAAGATTTGGAAACATTTTAGGTGCCCATCAGCGGATGACTGGATCAGAAAACCATGGTACATCTACACAATGGAATACTATGCTGCCATAAAAAGAAGGAAATCTTACCATTTGTAGCAACCGGAATGAACTGGAGAGCATTATGCTAAGTGAAATAAGCCAATGAAAGAAAACTACCACATGATTGCACTCATTTATGTATAATAGAGAACATTATAAACTGATGAACAAAAAGATAGATGCAGAGAGGAGAATCCAAAATGGTGACATAGGTAAACACCTATACTGCTGCCTCGCACAACAATTTCAAAACTACAACTAAAAGACAGAACGGACATCATCCAGAACCACAGGAAAGCTGGCTGAGTGGAAGTTCTACAACTAGAGGGAAAGAGAGGGGCTCACGGAGACCCAGAGGAGCTGCAAAACCTGAGGTACGGAATCGCGCCCGAGGAGAGAGCGGGTGCCGGAGAACCTGGCTGGCTTTCTCTGGCGGGAGGGAAACGGAGACTCTCAAAGGCATTGAACCCCTTATCCTACGACACTAAACCCCAGATCCAGCCGAAACTCATATGGGGGGAGTTTGGACTGTGAAAAGGGAGAAGTGCACGGAAATTTAGGGGAGTCGCAAAGGATCTGAGGTCTGGTCGCGCATGGCACCACGTGGAGGACAGACTGCTGATTGTGCTGCTGGCTTTCACGAGTGGGCGGGAGACAGACCCTCCCAACTGTGCCACTTCTGAGTCCACTAAGCCCCTGTTTCGGGCGAAACCCTGGGAACCTAGACTCGTGTGGTCCTGGTGCGCAGGGGAGCTGGAAAGGCAGCGATTAGAGGCACTGCGGGCGCGCGCACAAGGACCACTCCAGCCATTACCCAGTCACGTGAGACTCAGGGGCCGTGGAGGGCGGGGCCGACTGGAAGGCAAGGCGGTCCCTTAAGCCCTGAGACTCCACCCATCCCAAGCTCAACAGAGGCTTCTGCGGCTGAATCCAGCACAGAAGTTTCCCCGGCATAGTGAAAATGCCGAGACAAGGGAAGGGATTACAAGCAAAAGAAATGGAGGAAAAAAACGACTGGATATAGAGTTCAAAACCACACTTATAAGGTTTTTCAAGAATATGCTAGAAAAGATGGATAAATTTAGTGAGACCCAAGAGGAGATGAAAAAGGACCAACTAGAGATGCAAAAGATCCAACTAAAGATGAAAAAAGACCAACTAGAAATTAAACATACACTGACTGAAATAAAAACTATTATACAGAGTCCTAACAGCAGACTAGAGAAAGGCAAGGATCAAGTCAAAAATTTGAAATATAAAGAAGCAGAAAACATTCAACTGGAAAAGCAAGAAGAGAAAAGAATCCAAAAATTTGAAGATAATGTAAGGAGCCTCTGGGACAGCTTCAAGCGTACCAACGTCAGAATTGTGGGGGTGCCAGAAGAAGAGAGAGAGCAAAATACTGAAAACCTATTTAAGGAAATAATGACTGAAAACTTCCCACATCTGGTAAAAGAAATAGACTTACAAGTCCAGGAAGCACACAGAACCCCAAATAAAAGGAATCCAAAGAGGACTACACCAAGACACATCATAATTAAAATACCAAGAGCAAAAGACAAAGAGAGAATATTAAAAGCAGGAAGAGAAAAACAGTTCATTTCCTACAAGGGAGCACCCATACGACTGTCAGCTGATTTCTCAACAGAAATGATGCAGGCCAGATGGGAGTGGCAAGAAATATTCAACTTGATGAACAGCAAGTATCTACAACCAAGAATAATCTATCCAGCAAAGCTATCATTCAGAATTGAAGGGCAGATAAAGAGCTTCACAGAGAAGAAAAAGCTAAAGGAGTTCATCAACTCCAAACCAGTATTATATGACATGCTGAAAGGTACTCTTTTAGAAGAGGAAGAAGAAAAAGGTAAAAGACAAAAAATTATGAACAATACACATCTATCAACAAGTGAATCTAAAAATCAAGTGAATTAAAAATTTGATCAAGGGAATAAACTGGTGAATATAATAGAATCAGGAGCACAGAAAGGGAGTAGACTGATAATTCTCAGGGGGACAAAAATCATAAAGCATCAAACAGACTGTGAAATTACAGCAGAAAGATTAAAGTTAGGTGAGGTAGATAAGTGATCAATCAAAGGACTTGTATGCATGCATATAAGCATAACCAATGATCACAGACACTGGGGGGTCAGGGTATGCCTCGGAGGGAGGGGGGGCAATGGGGAGATATGTATAAAAATTAATAAAAATTAATTTAAAAAAAGATAGATGCAGAGGCAATAAAGCATCCACAGACTGTCAAATTACAACGGGAATTTTAGGGAGAGAGAGGGGGTAGATAAGAGACCAACCGAAGGACTTGTATGCATGCATATGAGCGTAACCAATGGACGTTAAGACATTGGGGCGTGAGGGCATGGATGGGAGTGGATTGTGGGGTAAATGGGAATCTATGTACACATGTAATACATTAATAAAAAAGGGACAAAAATAAAGAAAATGTATGTACTCGAGATTTTGAACTTTATTTGTATTTTATGCTTCTATTAAAATTAAGAAGAAAAAAAACACACCCTGGGTATTAGTGAAACAATTTGGGAAAACTAAGTGATAAACTATATGGTACTGACCTGAAGTTGGTATAAGAGCATGCAGAGAGGTGAATATCAGGGTTGACTGGAGGAATTGAAGAAGTGTTGTGGTACGAAGTCCTTGATAGGTTGATGGGATCCATACAGTTAAAGTGGAGGGAGAAGGGAATACCAAATAATAATGCTGGAGGACGAAATGAGGATGGAACATAGGACTTAATTGAGATTGAAATGTAATGTATATATTTTAAAGTAAGATTATAAAGTAGTTTTATTTTGGTTTCAGTATTTTTAAAATTAAAGTATAGTTGGTGAAGTAGTTTTTCTTTCCTGCTAATAGTACTTTATTGAGGTTTAATTTATGTAGAACAATTTGTACAATAATTATACAGTTCTTAAGTGTACAGTCCTATGAATTTCAATATATCTCTATAGTCTTGTTACCACCACACAGATCAAGTTACGGAAATTTCTATCACCCTCAAAAAATTCTCTTGTTCCCTTTCCAGTTAATAGTCATTCTGACGACTCCCAGGAAAAACCACCATTCTGACATCTATTGCTATAGATTATATTCAGCTTTTCTTGAACTTTGTATAAATGGAATCATATAGTGTGTACACTTTTATGTCTGCTTTCTTTTGCTTAACATAGTTTTGAGATTTATTCACTTTGTTATATTTTTATGATTATTTGACCTTTTTTCCATATTTATTTCATAAAAGTCCTCCAGGAGAGTTTAAAAGTTGCGAGTTGTTTAATAATAATAATAATAATAATAATGTGTACATTATATACATCTTACTTGATCCATATTGGTTTTTGAATTAAAAATCTCAAATACATGACACCCTAAATGTCATTTATCTAGTTTCACAGATCCTTAATGTGTTTAACATATACTTTTTAAATGTTAAAAGATCACCTTTGTTTGGTTCTGCTGTCCTTATACTTAGGGGCAGATTATTCATTGAAATAGGGATCCTTCTTTCAAAATGTGAACCTGTAGTTAATATGTTCACACTGAATAAAATTACTCTTCTTCTCAATGTAGATCTGGCTGGAGAAACTTACTTAATTCAGAAATACATTATTCATCTTAAAATTTAGCTCAGTTGGGAGAATTCTTCTTTCTACGAGAGTATACTAGTATCTGTTCCTATTGAAATGGTGTTAATGTGTGCCTTGGTCCAATTGGTTAATCTCAAAAAGCTGTAAAGTCTAAGAAAGACTTATGTCTTTCTATTTATCTATTAAATTTTTTTATTTTTTTTATTTTAGAGAGGGGTAGGAGGAGAGAAACATCAATTGGCTGGCTGCCTCTTGCATGCCCCCTGCTGGGGATTGAGCCTGAAACTCAGGCATGTGCCCTGACCAGAAATTGAACTAGTGATCTCTTGGTGCATGGGTGTTGCTCAACCACTGAGCCACACTGGCCAGGCTGTTTATCTCTTTTGATTGAGGTTTAATACAGTGCAGTAGGTGGTGAGCTGACTAAATTAAATATTGCTATGACCTAGCTTTAGTTTCCTTAATTTGTAAAATAGAGATGATAAAGTACTTTTAAGAAAATAATTGTATTAACACAGTTTTATTAAATTAAGGTAAAGTAATACTATAAAATTCTTATACTTAAGGAAACGATGACTTACATTTGAGAAGATGCCTGTCACTGTGTAAGTGCTAATTAGATGTTATATTGCAATTCAACCCTCAACTGTGTCCTTTTTTTCTATTTGTAATTATAGGCTAAAACTCTACGGTTACTAGCCACTGTTTATTTGGATTGGGATGACAGAGAATATTATGATAAAGCTCTCAGTGCTGTAAACCTAGCAAACAAGGTATGAGGTTTTAATTTTTGAATATTAGATTGATTAATTTTTAAAGCTTTGATTCATATTTTGAAATCTAGTTTAGACACTTGCTTTAGTATCCTTAGGGTTTTTTAAACAACAGATTATAACAATCTTTTTTTAAAACTATTTTTAAAAATATATATTTTATTGATTTTTTACAGAGAGGAAGGGAGAGGGATAGAGAGTTAGAAACATCGATGAGAGAGAGACATCGATCAGCTGCCTCCTGCAATACTCCTGCAGAGGATGTGCCCGCAACCAAGGTATATGCCCTTGACCGGAATTGAACCTGGGACCTTTCAATCTGCAGGCCGATGCTCTATCCACTGAGCCAAACCAGTTTCGGCTATAACAATCTTTTTTTACAGCATAGAAAGGAAGAATAAAATATACCCCACTGACAGCAAATATTTTTGAAAAAGTTTTCTTTTGTATGAAATAGAAAGGCTTCTCTCTTTGCTGTGAGTTTTTAGGATAAAGAAGGAAATGATAATGAGATAGGCAGATGATGGAATTTAGCTTAAAAACCAACACCCTAAGAGTGAAGGCAGGCAAAGAAAAAGAAAGAAGCAGAAAATGGCAATTGAGTAAGCCAACCCACAGTGTGGGCCACCACTGTGCATTGGTTAAATACAGTATTTCATTTATACATTCAATAAGTAAATTTTGAGTACCTCCTGTGTCCTGAGCTGAGTGTTGGGGGGGATTGATGAGGAAAATCAGGTGGTAGGGGGGCAATGAGTGCTTAACACATCTATTGCAGAAGGTTGTTGGAGCAGCACTAAAGTTTGTAAGAAGTGGGCAAAGAAGACTTCCTAGATGGGTTCTGACAATGACTTAGAGTGGATGGAGGTGGGCAGACTGCTCATTTGGTGTTTTAGGCAGAGGGAACAGCATGTGTAAAGACTTAGCAAGAGAGATCACCACAGGAAATCAGGAAATTGAAACAAGTTCCCTTAAAGCCACTAAAGTTTATTCAAACAAGAAAAATCAAAAGCAGAGTACACAGATATAAAGAGTAAATTGGAATAGCAAGACCATTAAAAAGTAGTCTGCCAGTCCCTTCCCATGGGAAAGAGAAGACACTGGTAATCTTTATAGAAAGAGGCTGTAGGAGAAGCAGAAAGCCTGAGGAGCTGCTGTGGACAAGTTCAGCTTCCTTGCTGGAATGGTCATTTTGGAGAGGAGAGACTCTAGACTTGGCCAACTGGGTCTTGCAGTCATGGGGGTGGGAGGATGGTCTCTACTTTGCATGGAATCCTTTACAGGAGGCTTTGGCACCTGCTGTGCCCTCTGCCTGGAATTCACATCCCTGAGTCTGCATGACCCTCATTCTTTTCCCACTGCCCTCACCCTTTAGAATGGCAGTTCTGGCCATACTTCCTCAGGGATGTCTCTTGTGACCAATACCCACCCTGAAATACATCAACTCATGGATGGTCTATGCACCAGACTTCCACTTTGTGATTTTATATCTCTTTGTGTGGATTTTAAAAAAAAGAGTCTCTCTCCTGATACACTGTAAGCTCTATGAAGGCAACAACCAAGGCTGGTTTTGCCCATTCCTACATCCCCAATACCTAGCAATGTGTCTGGCACATAATAGGAGCTCCATAAATATTAACAGCTAGACCATATCAGACAATATTAACTATCTGGGACCTATAGAATGACAATTTCATATGATTTGACCTAATATTAATTAAATGAAGGAATGAATTTGAGTTTTTCTGAATACCATGTACTGTAGCATGGAGTCAGTATAAGGAGGGCCCACCTTGGGCCTGTTCAAAGGGCTGATTTTTCCTGAAATTATAAAGAGCTGAATATTTGGTTCCTGGTCATGGTTTAGACTTGAGCAGTGCTTCTCACACTTCCATATGCAATGGGATCTTGTTAATGTGCAGATTCTGACTCAGTAGGTCTAGAGTGGGGCCTGAGATTCTACACTTGTAGCAGGCCCCTGGGTGATGCCTATTGGAAGGCAGCCAGAGGGAGGGAGGCCAAAATGCAGACTTGGAGCCCGTACATGAAGGTCCTCTATGCATCCCCAAGGAGCTCCCACCAAGGTTCCTTCTTCTTTTCTTTCTCAGCCAATATGAAATCCAGAAAATCTAAGAGATGGGACTTCAGGTCATTTCCATAGTATCTGGGAAAAAAGTTGAGCATCTGTCTCATATAAATAAAAACTTTCCAGATCACTGAAACTTAGTCCTCCATGTTCCCCAAGCTGTTTTTCTTTTCATCGTTATTGGTGGAAATGTTTCAAATTAATGTTATTAAGCACTATCTTGCCTTCTTCAATAGAGTAAATTGGACAGAATCTGAAAACAAAAAAACAGTGGTTTTCTTTCAGCTCATGCTCATATATGCTTGCATTACATAAGTACATATGTACTCACATGCATATATACCTATATACTCCTCGACAAGAAACATTTATAGTCAAGCTGATGACCATTTAAAAAGATATTCAATTAGGATCAATATGATTTATTCAATAAAGAAATTAAATATACTGATATATTTTAGAAAGAGTTTTATTTAACAAGATTGGAGTATGAAAATTAATAGTTCAATTAACCAAAGTACTGAATTTCCCAAACACACCATGTATTTGAATTTACATTTTCGTGAACTTTATGTCATGTAGATAGTGTTATTTAATGCTGAAAAACTTTTTTAATATTAAAGTTTTTAAATTTTAAAAATATTATTAGACATTAAAATTTTCAAAAGTTTTTTTTTTAGTTTGTTAAGACTCAAGTTTGAGTCAAAAACAGGGACCAAGAGAACTGAGATTTTATATTGGCTATATGCCTTCTTGCTAGCATGTCTCTTTGTATCCTGGATGCAGAATTTGCAGTTTTATTTCTTTTTTAATATATTTTTATTGATTTCAGAGAGGAAGGGAGAGAGAGAGAGAGATAGAAACATCCATAGTGAGAGAGAATCATTGATCAGTTGCCTCCTGCATGCCCATAACTGGGGATTGAGCACAGACATGTGCCCTTGACCGGAATTGAACCTGGACCTTTCAGTACACAGAGAATATTAAAATAGAGATGATAAAGATGCTCTATCCACTGTGCCCAACTGTCTAGGGCAGAAGTTTCAGTTTTCATAGTGACAATTGTTCACCTGCATTGCTCCTAACATACCACATAATAAACTTTTTAGCATTTTTTTCCTCCAGTATAGTCATGCACTGCTGAATGACAGGGATACATTCTGAGAAATAGATAGGCAGTTTCATCATACTAACTTCATAGAGTGAGTGTGATTTCACAAATCTAGATGGGATAGCCTACTACACACCTAGGCTGTATGGTACAAATCTGTACAGTGTGTTACTGTACTGAATACTTTAGGCAACACATGGTAAATATTTGTATATCTAAAGATAGAGAAGTTATAGTAAAATACAGTATAAAATATAAAATATGTACCTTATAGGGTACTCAGCATACTTGTAGGACTAGAAATTGCTCTGTGTGAGTCAGCAAGTGAGTGGTGAGGCCTAGGACATTATGCCACTATAGACTTATAAACACTATACACTTACTAGTAGGCTACACTAAATTTATAAAACAATTCAAGATTAAGTGAAGTCCAAGATAAAGTGATACCATCAAAAGATGTAATAAATATGAGATATGTAAGGCTAATTCTTTATAAGTAGAGTATACTATAGAATAATGGTAAACAGTATAATCCTATCTAATAAAAGAGTAATATGCAAATTAAACATCGCTTCAGTACATCCACAAGCCACGCCCACCAGCCAATTGGGAGTGAGTATGCAAATTAACCCCAACCAAGATGGCTGCAACCATGAAGCAAGCAGGAGGGAGGCTTGGATTTTCCCAGAGATGGAGGAAGCCAAGCTTTCCACAGCCTGGCAGGCCCAGGCTTCCACTCAAGGCTACAAAGTTTCAATTATAGAAGATAAATAAATACCAACAAAAATGGTGGCAGCCATGGAGCTGGAGAGAGCAGGAGGCTAGGGTTGTCCCCAGTGATGGAGGAAGCCAAGCTTTCTGCAGCTCTGGCCTGCCTTGGCCTCCACTCGAGGCTATAAGTTTCAATTATAGAAGATAAATAAATCTCAACAAAAATGGCTGCAGCTACGAAGTGAGCAGGAGGCTTGGCTCCACTCCAGGTTACAAAGTTTTAATTGTAGAAGATAAATAAATCTCAGATACCAGGACCTCCGCTTGGGTTGCTGGGAGGCAGCGGAGCGGGGAAGGGATGGTTGGCCTGGAAACCACTACAGGCCCCTCAACCAGGCTGCCCCATGCCCTAAGGGAACTCCCACCCTGATTCGGGATACCCTTCAGGGCAAACCAGCTGGCCCTGACCCATGCACTAGGCCTCTATCCTATCTAATAAAAGAGTAATATGCATATTGACTATCACTCCAACACACAAGATGGCTGCCCCCACATGGTCAAAGATCCTGCCCCCATGTGGACAGAAGATGGCTGTCACAAGTTGCCCAGCAGGGGAGGGCAGTTGGGAGGGACCAGGCCTGCAAGGGAAGGCAGTTGGGGGTGATCAAGCCCGAAGGGGAGAGCAGTGAGAGGTGACCAGGCCCGCAGGGGAGGGCAGTTAGGGGCGAACAGGCTGGCAGGGGAGCAGTTCAATATTAATCAGGCTGCAGGGGAGTGGATAGAGGGTGATCAGGATCAGGCTAGCAGGCAGAGCGGTTAGGGGCAATCAGGAAGGCAAGCAGGTGAGCAGTTGGGAGCCAGCAGTCCTGGATTGTGAGAGGGATGTCTGACTGCCCAGTTAGGCCCAATCCTGATGGGCCAAGAATTATGTACCATACATAATTGTATTTGTAGCACAATAAATTGTTTAGACCAGCATCACCTCAAACATGTGAGGTATGCATTGCACTATAATCTTGGAGCGGGTGCAGACTGGGCTGAGGGATGCCCCCCCCCATGCATGAATTTCATGCACCATGTCTCAAATTAATATATAAACCAGTAACATAGTCACATATCATCAAGAATTATGTACCATACGTAATTGTATTTGTAGCACAGTAAGTTGTTTAGACCAGCATCACCACAAACATGTGAGGAATGCATTGCACTATGATCTTAAGAAGGCTTCAGTAAGAATTTTCAGCTTTATTATAATCTTACTAGAGGCACAGGCACGAAATTCATGCAATGGGAGGTGGTGGTGTCCCTCAGCCCATCCTGCACCTACTCCAATCTGGAACACCTCAGGGGATGTTGAACTGTTGGTTTACTCCCTCTCACAATCTGGGACTGCTGGCTCCTAACCACTCACCTGCCTGCCTGCCTGATTGCCCCTAACCGCTTCTGTCTGCCAGCCTGATTGCCACTTAACCTCTCCCCTGCCAGCCTGATTGATGCCTAACCACTTCCCTGCCAGTGTGATTGATACCTAACTGCTCTCCTGCTGGCCTGATTGCCCCCAACTGCCTGCTCCTGCCGGCCTGTTTTCCCACAACTACCGTTCCCTGCCAGCCATCTTGTGGTGGCCATCTTGTGACAACATGGGGACAGTCATCTTGTTGGAGCCATCTTCTGATGACATGGGGCTAGCCATCTTGTGACAACATGTGGATGGCCATCTTGTGATGGTGCAAGGGCCACCTAGGCTTTTATTAGTATAGATGGGATCACCATTGTATATGGGGTTTCCTCATTAACTGAAACATCATTATATAGTGCATGACTGTATTAGATAAGATATTGCATATATGTGTCGTATCTCTCCAGTCTTCTATATTCTGCAACATTTCTACAGGTTTTCCTTGACATTATAGAAGAATACAGTAGCTCCCCACATTGTTTTAACAAACAGTTCTTCATTTGAGTTTTATCTGAGGTTTCCTCCTGATTGGATTCAGTTTATGCGTTCCTGACTGGAATACTACATGAGTGATGTTGTGCCCCTTCCAAAGGCATCACATTTGGAGGCACATAATGTCCATTGTTGATGTTAAGATTGGTCATCTGGTCAAAGGTATTGCGCAGTTTCTACACTGCTTATTTCCTATTTTTTCTTTGTAACTAATAAACAATTGGTGGGGAGACTTAAAAATAATGTATCTACCTTGCTTATCATTAAAATTTTTTTTTAGAGTTAGTATTCTTACCTCAACCAATCTTACTTGTGATGGTTTCCAAATGCTTGTTTTTTATTTTGCCAACAAAACTATTTCTGGATATTGAAAGTGCTCTATATAATTTCCATGTCTCACAGTTCATATAATTATCCTTTTGATTTTTTTTAACCACTTAAAAATATAAAACCATTTCCGTGCAGGGGCCATATAAAAACAAATGATGAGCCTTAGCTGGTGTGGCTTTTGGTTGGGCATCGTCCAATACACCAGGAGGTTGCTGGTTGGATTACTGGCCAAATGATTGTGTTTTTTAAAAATATATTTTTTTATTGATTTAGAGAGGAAGGGAAAAAGAGAGATAGAAATTTCAATGATGAGAGAGAATCATTGATCAGCTGTCTCCCACAGACCCCATTGGGGATTGAACCTGCAATGTGGGCATGTGCCCTGACCAGGAATTGAACTGTCACCTTCTGGTTCATAGGTCAATGCCCAACCACTGAGTTATGCCAGCCTGGCCAAATGATTGTGTGTGGTTTTTTTATTTTAACACTCTATTCATGTTTGCAATTTGGCACTCAGCATTCTACTACAAGCAAGAGCTCTACCTGCTCTGATTTATTTAACATTTATATATTTATTTACATATTCCCTTATTTATTATCAGTATGGACTTGTGTATTATTTTTTACTGCTTTATAATTCATTACTCTTTAAAATTTTTCAATTATAATTTACATTCTACATTATTGTTTTATTTTTATTTCTTAAATATTTATTTATTGTTTAAAGTATGTCCCATTTTTCTCCCCATTTACCCCCTCCACCCTCCACCACCCTTCTACCCCAGGCTCTCACCTCCCCATGGTCTATGTCCATGGGTCATACATATATGCATACAAGGTCCTTGGTTGATTACCTCCCACAAACCACACTCCCCCATCTTCCCTCTGGGATTCCTCACTCTGTTCCATGCTTCCATATCTCTGGATCCATTCTATTCATCAGTTTATTTTGTTACTTAGATTCTACATATGAATAATATGATACTTACCTTCCTCTGTCTGACTTATTTGATTTACTATAATACTCTCCAGGTTCTTCCATGCCATTTCAAAGGGTAAGAGATCCTGCTTTTTTACAGCAGCATAGTATTCCATTGTGTAGATGTACCACAGTTTTTTTTTTAATTACTCATCTACTGATGGTCACTTGGGCTGTAACCAGATCTTAGCTATTGTATATGGTGCTGCTATGATTGGTGTTTCAGGTTTCTTAGAATATACTTCTAGAAGTGGGATCCCTGGATCAAATAGCAGTCCAAATATTTAATTTTTTTAGGAACCTTCTGTATTCACAACAGAAGTGTACTAGGGTTCCCTGTTCTCCACATCCTCACCAGCACTTGTCATTTGTTGATGGCAGCCATTCTGACAGGTGTGGGGTGATACTTCATTGTTTTAATTTGCATCCCTCTGATATCAGTGACTTGGAACAGTTTTTCATATGTCTCTTTGTCATCTGTGTGTCCACTTTGGAGAAGTATCTCTTTAGATCCTTTGCTGATTTTTAATTGCATTGTTTGTCTTCCTTTTGTTAAGTTGTATGAATTTCTTATATATTTTATACATTAACACTTTATCAGATATATCATTGCCAAATATGTTTTCATGTGCAGTGAACTCTCTTTTTGTTTTGTTGATGCTTTCTGCTGTGCAGAAGCTTTTTATTTTGATGTAGTCCCATTTGTTTATTTTCTCGTTAGTTTCCTTTGTCCTAGGACAGTGGTAGGGAAACTCATTAGTCAACAGAGCGACAAACCACAGCTCGTGAGCTGCATGTGGCTTGTGACCTGTGGTTTGCCTACCACTGTCCAAGGAGCTGTATCTGTAAACATATTGCTATAAGAAATGTCTGAGATTTTGCTCCCTATGGTTTCTTCTAGGGTTTTTATGATTTCACAACTTTTATCATTTTGAATTTATTCTTGTGTATGGTATAAGTTGTGTATGGTCCAGTTTCATTTTTTTTTTGCAATTATCTGTCCAATATTTCCAACACTATTTATTGAAGAGACTGCCTTGACTCCATTGTATTGCTCTTGCCTCCTTTGTCAAATATTAATTGTAATGGCTTGGGTCGATTTCTGGGTTCTCTGTTCTGTTCCATTGATCTGTATGCCTATTCTTTTGCCAATACCACGCTGTTTATTTTAAAAAATATATTTTATTGATTTTTCACAGAGAGGAAGGGAAAGGGATAGAAAGCCAGAAACATCGATGAGAGAGAGACATCAATCAGCCGCCTCCTGCACACCCCCTACTGGGGATGTGCCTGCAACCAATGTACATGCCCTTGACCGGAATCGAACCTGGGACCTTTCAGTCTCCAGGCTGACGCTCTATCCACTGAGCCAAACCGGCTTCGGCACCACGCTGTTTTGATTAGTGACTTTTTAGTATAATTTGATATCTGGTATTGTGATTCCTCCAACTGTATTTTTCTTTCTTAATTTTGCTGTAACTATTCAGGGTCTTTTTTGATTCCTTATAAACTTTTGGAGTATTTATTCTAGATTTGTGAAATATGTTGTTGGTATTTTATAGGGATTGCATTGAATCTGTAGATTGTCTTGAGTAGTATGGGTATTTTAATGATGTTGATTCTATCAATCCATGTACAAGGTATATTCTTCCACTTGTTTATATCTTCTTTTATCTGTTTCTTCAACTTCCTGTAGTTTTCCAAGTACAGGTCTTTTACCTCCTTGGTTAAGTTTATTCTTAAGTAACTTATTTTTTTTCCCCAATGGTAAATAGGATTGTATGTTTAGTTTCTTTTTCTGAGAATTCATTATTGGTGTATAAATAAGCCATCAATTGCCGAGACCGGTTTGGCTCATTGGATAGTGTCGGCCTGAGACTGAAAGGTCCCAGGTTTGATTCCAATCAAGGGCATGTAGCTTGGTTGCGGGCACATTCCCAGTAGGGGGCATGCAGGAGGTAGCTGATCAATGTCTCTCTCTCATCAATGTTTCTAACTCCATCCTTCTCCCTTCCTCTCTGTAAAAAATCAATAAAAAATATATTTAAAAAAAGTCATCGATTTTTGGGTGTTGATTTTGTATCCTGCTGCATTGCCAAATTTATTTATTAAATCTAGTCGTTTTTTGGTGGAGTCCTTAGTGTTATCCATGTACAATAACATATCATCTGCAAATAATGAAAGTTTTATTTCCTCCTTTCCAGTTTGGATGCCGTTTATGTTTTCTTCTTGTGTGATTTCTGTGGCTAGGACTTCCAGTACTATGTTGAATAAGAGTGGTGAAAACAGACATCCCTGTCTTGTTCCTGTTCTTAGGGTAAAGGATTTTAGCTTTTGCTTATTGAGTATGATGTTGACTGTAGGTTTGCCATATATGGCCTTTATCATGTTGAGCTATACTCCCTCTATTCCCACTTTGCGCAGTTTATATAAAAAATGAGTGTTGAGTTTTGTTGAATGCTTTGACTGTGTCTATTGATATGATCATGTGATTTTTGTTTTTCAGTTTGTTTATGTGATGTATCACTGTTATTGATTTGTGAATATTGTATCAGTCTTGCCTCCCAGGGATAAATCCCACTTGATCATGGTGTATGATCTTTTTAATATATTGCTGGAACAGACTTACTAATATTTTGTTGAGGGTTTTAGCATCTAAGTTCATTAGTGATATTTACCTGTAATTCTCTTTCTTTGCAGTGTATTTATCTGGTTTTGGAATTCTATATTATAAAGAGGTAATATTCAAATTGACCATCACTGCAACACACAAGATGGCCGTCCCCATGTCGTCAAAGATGGCCACCACCATGTGAGCACAAGATGGCCACCACAAGATGGCCAGCAGGGGTGGGCAGTTGTGAGTGATCAGGCCTGCAGGGGAGTGCACTTGGGGGCTACCAGGTCTGCAGGGAACGGCAGTTGGGGTTGACCAGGCTGGAAGGGGAGGTCAGTTGGTGGTGACTAGGCTGGCAGGATAGGGCAGTTGGGGTGACCAGGTTGGCAGGTGAGGGCAGTTTGGGGTGACCAGGCCAGCAGGGTAGGGCATTTAGGGGTGACCAGGCTGACAGGGAAGGGCAGTTAGAGGCAATTGGGTTAGCAGGGGAGCTATTAGTTGTCGATCAGTCTAGCAGGGGAGTGGTTAGGGGGTGATCAGGCTGTCAGGAAGAAGCAGTTAGGGGCAATCAGGCAGGCAGGCAGGCAGGCGAGCTGTTGGGATCCAGCAGTCCTGGATTGTGAGAGGTATGTTCCAGATTGGAGAAGGTGTAGGCTGGGCTGTAGGACACCCTCCCCCCTTTGCATGAATTTCTTGCATCGGGCCTCTAGTTAGGATAATATTGGCCTCATAAAAAGGGCTTGGAAGATGTTATTCTTTGAATGTTTGATAAAACTCCCCTGTGAAGGCATCTGGACCCGGGCTTTTGTTTGCTGGGAGTATATTAATTACTGCTTCCACTTCCTCTGCTGTTATTGGCCTATGCAGGTTTTCTGACTTTCTGATTCAGTTTTGGGATGTAGTATTTTTCTAGGAATTTGTCCATTTCATCCACATTGTCCAGCATCTTAGCATGTGGTTGTTCATAGTATTTTCTTACAATCCTAGGTATTTCTATAGTGACAATGGTTACTTCTCCAGGTTCATTTCTGATTTTATTTATTTGGGTCCTCTCTTTTTTGTTTCTTGATGAGTCTAGCTAACAGTTCATCAAATTTGTTTATTTTTTCAAAGAACTAGATCTTGGTTTCATTATTTTGGTTTGTTTGTTTGTTTTTCTTGTTTTTTAGGTCTACGTCATTTATTTCTCCTCTCATCTTTTCTTTCTTTATTGCTTAAAGCATTACATGTGTCTCTTTATCGCTCCAGTTCCCCCAACACCCCACTCATGTCCTCACCTCCCTATTGTCTGTGTCTATTGGTTAGGCTTCTATGCATGTATACAAGTCCTTTGGTTGATCTCCCACCCTTACCCCCATCCTTCCCTACCTTCCCTCTGAGGTTTGACAGTCTGATCAATACTTCTCTGTCTCTGGATCTGTTTTTGTTCATCAGTTTATGTTGTTCATTATATTCCACAAATGAGTGAGATCATGTGATATTTACCTTTCTCTAACTGGCTTATTTTGCTTAGCATAATACTCGCCAGTTCAATCCATGCTGTTGCAAATGGTAAGAATTCCTTCTTTTTACCGCAGTGTAGTATTTCATTGTGTAGATGCACCACAGTTTTTTAATCCACTCATCTACTGATATGCACTTAGGCTGTTTCCAAATCTTAGCTATGGTAAATTGTGCTGCTATGAACATAGGGGTGCACATATCCTTTCTGTTTGGTGTTTCCAATTTCTTGGGATATATTCCTAAAAGTGGGATCACTGGGTCAAATGGGAGTTCCATTTTTAGTTTTTTGATGAAACTCCATACTGTTCTCCACAGTGGCTGCACCAGTCTGCATTCCCATCAGCAGTGCACGAGGTTTCCTTTTTCTCCACATCCACAGCACTTGTCATTTGTTGATTTTTTGATGATAGCCATTCTTCCAGGTGTGAGATGGTATTGCATTGTCGTTTTGATTTGCATCTCTTGGATAATTATTGACTTTGAGCATGTTTTCATATGTCTCTTAGCCTTCCTTATGTCTCCTTTCGAAAAGTATCTATTTAGTTCCATTGCCCATTTTTTGATTGGGTTGTTTATCTTTCTTCTGTTAAGTTGTATGAGTTCCCTGTAAATGTTAGAGATTAAACATTTAGGGGAGATACCATTAGCAAATGTTCTTTCATGCAGTGGGCTTTCTTATTTTTTTGTTGATATGTGCTTTTTTTTCTGTACAAAAGCTTTGTATTTTGATGTAGTCCCATTTGTTTATTTTCTCTTTAATTTCCATTGACCTTGGAGCTGTATCATTGAAGAAATTGCTTTGGCATATGTCTGAGATTTTGCTGCCTCTGAATTCCTCTAACATTTTTATAATTTCCCATCTTATGTGTAAGTCCTTTATCCATTTTGAGTTTATTTTTGTGTATGGTGTAAGTTGGTGGTCTAATTTCATTCTTTTGCATTTATCTGTCTAATTTCTGACCATTTATTGAAGAGACTGTTTTGACTCCATTGTATGCTCTTGCTTCCATTGTCAGATATTAATTGAGCATAATGGTTTAGGACTATTTCTAGGTTCTCTATTCTATTCCATTGATCTATATGTCTATTCTCCTGCCAATACCAGGCAGTTTTGAGAACAGTAGCTTTATAATACAGCTTGATATCTGGTATTGAGATGCACCTACTTTGTTCTTCTTTCTCACGGTTGCTGCAGCTATTTGGGGTTGTTTTTTATTCCAAATGAATTTTTGGAGAGTTGTCGTTGATATTTTAATGGGGATTGCATTGTATCTAAAGATTGCTTTGGGTAGGAGGACATTTTAATGATGTTGATTCTACCAGTCCATGAACATAGTATGTTGTTCCATATTTTTACGTCTTCCTCTATTTCTTTTTTTTTCAGTGTCCTGTAGTTTTCTGTGTATAGGTCTTTTACCTCCATAGTTAAGTTTATTCCTAGGTATCTAATTTTTTGGTGTAATGTTAAATGGGATTGTTTTTTAAGCCTGTCTTTCTGTAAGTTCACTATTGGTGTATAGAAATGTTGTAGATTTTTTGGGCATTAATTTTGTATTCTGCTACATTGCCTAATTCAATTATTATATTTACTAATTTTTTGTGGTGTCTTTAGGGTGTTCTATGTACAGTATCATGTGATCTGCAAATAAAGACAGTTTTACTTCTTCTTTTCCAATATGGATGCCTTTTATTTCTTCTTCAGTCTTATGTAGAACAGGAGTGGTGAAAGTAGGCACCCCTGTCTTGTTCCTGTTCTTAGGGGAAATGGTTTTAGTTTTTCCCATTGAGTATGATGTTGGCTGTGAATTTGTCATATATGGCTATTATGTTGAAGTATGATCCGTCTTCTTGAATATTTGGAATAGTCTGAGGAGGATATGTTTTAGTTCTTCCTTGAATATTTGGTATAACTCTCCTGTGAAGCTCTCTGACCTCGGGCTTTTGTTTGCTGGAAGCTTTTTGATGACTGTTTCAATTTCTTCCATAGTTATTGCCCTATTGAGATTTTTAAAATCTTCCTGATTGAGCTTTGGAAGGTTGTATTTTTTTAGGAATATGTCCGTTTCCTTCAGGTTGTCTAGTTTGTTGAAGTAGAGTTGTTCATAGTATTTTTTAACAAAGCTTTGTATTTCTGTGAGGTCTGTTGTTATTTTTCCTCTTTCTCTTCTAATTTTGTTTATTTGGGTCCACTCTCTTTGCTTTTGATGAGCCTAACTAGATGTTCATTAGTCTTGTTTATCTTTTCAAAGAACCAGCTCTTGCTTACATTACTCTTTTGTATTGTGTGTGTTTTTTTCCCTCTATGTCATTTATTTTTGCTTTGATCTTTATTACCTCCTTCTTTCTGCTCACTCTGGTCTCTTCTTGTTGCTCTCTTTTTAATTCTTTTTGTTGTAGCATTAGATTATTTACTACCATTTTTTTGTGGGTTTTTTTTGCAATAAGCCTCTAGAGCAGTGGTTCTCAACTTCTTTTAATGCTGTGACCTTTTAATACAGTTCTTCATGTTGTGGTGACCCCCAATCATAAAATTATTTTCGTTGCTACTTCATAACTGTAATTTTGTCGCGACCCACAAGTTGAGAACCACTGCTGTAGAGCCTAAGACCATCAGAAAACACAGATATTTACATTATGATTCATTAACAGTAGCAAAATTACAGTTATGAAGTAGCAACGAAAATAATTTTATGATTGGGGGTCACCACAACATGAAGAACTGTATTAAAAGGTCACAGCATTAAAAGAGGTTGAGAACCACTGCTCTAGAGCTATAAACTTCCCTCACAGAACTGCTTTCCTTGTGTCTCATAGATTTTGGATTGTTTTGTTTTCATTGTCATTCATTTCCAGGATGATTTTAATTTCTCCTTTGATCTCTTTGGTAACCCAATCATTGTTTAATAGCATGCTTTCAGCTTCCAAGTGTTTGAGGTTTGTTATTGTTTTTATTGTAGTTTATTTCTAATATGCCATTATGGTCTGAGAAGATGCTTGATATGATTTCATTGATCTTGAATTTGGGGAGACTTTGCTTTTTACCCAATATGTGGTCTATCTTTGAAAATGTCCCATGTGCACTTGAGAAGAACACATATTCTGTGGTTTTGGGGTGAAATGTTCTGAAGATGTTGATTAAGTCCATCTGCTCTAGTGAGTCATTTAAGATTGCTGTTTCTTGGCTGATTATTTGTCTAGATGGTTTATCCAGTGATGTCAGTGGTGTATTAAAGTCCCCTACTGTATTGTTGTCAATCTCTCCCTTAATATCTTCCAGGAGTTTTTTTTTTTTTAATGTATTTGGGTGTTGATGTATGTTTATTAAGATTATATCTTCTTGTTGTAACTATCCTTTAGTATTATGTCGTGACCTTCCTTATCTCTTGTTATGGCCTTCACTTTGAGGTTTATTTTGTCAGATATAAGTATTGCTACCCCAGCTTTTTTTTTGTTTTCATTTCATGTTTTTTATCCATTCAGTCACTCTTCTTTTGATTGCAGCATTTAATACATTTACATTTAAAGTTGTAATTGATAGGTATTTGTTTGTAGCCATTTTTATTTTTTTGTGTGTGTGCCTGTGTTCCTTCTTTTCTTTTTATTTCTTCTTTTCCCACCAATCCCTTTAACATTTCTTGCATTGCTGGTTTAATAGTGATAAACTCTGTTGGTTTTGTTTTGTTTTGTTTTGTCTTGTCTTGTCTCTGAAGCTCCTTATTTCCCCTTCCATTTTAAATGGTAGCTCTGCTACATAGGGTATTCTTGTATTCAGTCGCTCGCTTTTATCAATTTGTAAATTTCCTTCCATTCTTTTCTGGCATGATGTGTTTCAGTTGAGAAATTATTTGATAATCTAATGGGAAATCCTGTGTGCATTACTTTCTGTCTCTCTTGCTGCCTTTAAGATTCTCTCTTGGTTCTGAACATTTGCCATCGTAATTATGAAGTGTTTTAGTGTGGGACTTTTTGGGTTCATCTTGTTTGGGACTCTCTGTGCTTGTGTTAATTTTTTCTTCCCCACATCAAGGAAGTTTTCTGCTATTATTTCTTCAAATAGATTTTCTAACCTGTGTTCCTCTTCCTGTCATTGTGTTACCCCTTATTATTTGTATGTTGTTTTGTTTCATGTTGTCCCATAGCTCTCTTAGGCTCTCTTCCTGTCTTTTAACTTTTTTTCTTCAATTGAGTTCAGATTGGGTGTGTTTTGCTTCCCTGTCTTCTAATTCACTAAATTGGTCCTCACTTTTTCTAGTCTATTGTTAAAACTTTTTTTTTAAATATATGTTATTGATTTTTTACAGAGAGTATGAGAGAGGGATAGAGAGTTAGAAACATCAATGAAAGAGAAACATTGATTAGCTGCCTCCTGCACACACTCTATTGGGGATGTGCCCAGAACCAAGGTATATGCCCTTGACTAGAATTGCACCTGGGACCTTTCAGTCTGCAGGCCAATGCTCTATCCACTGAGTCAAACCGGTTAGGGCTTGAAACTTTCTATGATGTTTTTTATTACAGCTATATCAATCTTTATATCTTCTTGATTCTTATATAAGTTGATTTTTTTCATCAATCTGGTTTGTGAACTGGATGACTCTTATTCTGAATTATTTTTCTGACATATTGCATGCAGCAGTTTCACTTAGCTGCTTTCCTGGAGATTTCTGCTTTTCTTTCCTTTGAGGGTTTCTTTGTCTACCCATTTTTTGTTCTCACCAAAGGATCTAGGTGTCGAGTCATTCTGCTCTAGTCTTTATTATTTCCTTTCTTCTACTTATCCTGGGCTTTTCTTGTTGTTCTCTTTCTAGACCTTTAAGTTGTAAGTTTAAATAATTTAATGTTGATTTTTCTTGTCTTTTGAAATAAGCCTGTCTTGCTATGAACCTTCCTCTCAGGTCTGCTTTTGCTGTGTGCAAAACAAGGAACGTAGAAGGCTGATGGACCTTGGTTGTTAGCAGGGCTAATACCAAGCACCATTGTTTATTTGATATAGTGGTGGCTCAAAGCAATTTCCTGATCTAATAAGCTCAAATTAAATGTTTACTGAACCTTACTGATCTTTATTGACCTTATGGACTGTCTGTTTGCTACCTGTTTGGCATGCTTTATATGTCAGAGGGCAAGACGTGTATTTAAATTTTAATAAAAAGCAGTAAAGCCAGTTTTCAGTGTGCCTCTCCCAGTGAGAGGTCTCTACCTGGTCCCCTATGCCTTCTAAATTTGTATTTCTTGTGTAGTATTTTCATTAGTGCATCAGCGCCTCCTTCACATCTTGAACCCTAGCCATGTAGGTTATGGAAGCTGTGTCCCAGAGATTTGTTTTTTTTTTGTGTGTGTGTTTATTTTCCTTTGTTTCCAGGAAGTTTTTTTTTCTTCCTTGATCTCATTGGTAACCCAGTCATCTTTTATATATTTAGGTCCCCCAATATTGGGAGCTTATATGTTTACCATGGTTATATCCTCTTGTTGGATCAATTCCTTTAGTATTATGTAGTGACCTTTGTTGTCATTGTGGTGTCCTTCATTTTGAAGTCTATTTTTTCGGATCTGAGTGTTGCTATTCCAGAATTTTTTCTTTTCCATTTGCATGGAAAATTTTCTTCTCTCCCTTCACACTCATCATGCGTGTTTTTTATTTTATTCTGAGGTGAATCTTTTGTACACAGCATATAGTTGGATATGTTTTTATATGTGTTCAGCTATGTTATGTCTTTTGATGTGAACATTTAATCCATTTACATTTAGGGTTATTATTGATAGGTACTTATTTATTGCCATTTTAATTCTGTATGCCTAGGTTTCACTCTGTTTTTATTCTTCTCATTACAGCTGTCCCTTTAGCATTTCTTGTAATGCTGGCTTGGTAGTAATGTACCCTTTTAGCCTTTTTTTTTTTTTTTTTTTTGGTCTGGAAAGCTTCTTATTTGACATCTATTTTGAATGTTAGCCTTGCTGGTTATAATAATCTTGGTTTCAGATCTTTGTTTTCCATTATGTTTTGTATTTCATGCCATTCCCTTTTGGACTATAGAGTTTCTGATGAGAAATCTGGTGTTAGCCTGCTGGGAGCTCCTTTGTAGGTAACAGTTTGCTTTTCTCTTGCTGCCTTTAAGAGTCTCTCTGTGTCTTTAATTTTTGGCAGTTTAATTATGATGTGTCTATTTGTGGGCCTGTTTGGGTTCTTCTTGCTTGGAGTTCTCTGTTCCTTCTGAACTTATGTGACATTTTCCTTCACCATGTTAGGGAAGTTTTCTGCCATTATTTTTTTAAACACATTCTGTATTCCTTTCTCCCTTTCTGCCTCTTCTGGCACACCTGCTATTTTAATATCGTTATGTTTCACATTGTCCCACAGCTCCCTTAATCTGTCCTGTTTTTAATTGTTTTTTTTTGTCTTTTTGAGTGATTTTTTTAACCCTTACTTTTAATTCACTGATTTTTATCCTCAGCTTCCCCTTATCTGCTGTGTATTCCTCCCAATGTGTTCTTTATTTCTGCTATGTTATTCTTTATTTCTGTTTACATAGTTATTATATACTTTCTCATGCTCTTGAGCATCTTTACCATCATTATTCTGAACTCTATAGCAGATAAATTTCTTATCTCTGCTTCATTTATTTCTTCTTCTGGATAATTTGTTTGCTCTTTCATTTGGGGGTTGTTTTTTGTCTCCTCATTTTAGTTCCATATTTGGGTTTGTTAGTATGTATCATGTAGATCTGCTACACCTCTCAATCTTTGTTTTAGGACAGTGTAAAATGCTGTATCTGACCGATTAGATCAGAGAAAGTCTCAAAGCTCCCAGAGACTGCCTCTATGTACAGACTGATTGGGTTTTAGTCTTGAATTGCCCTCTGGCAATTGCCCACAGTTGGCAAGAATTTTTTCAACAGTGCGGGTCAGTTGCTTCTGCCTGGAAGCTAATTGTTATTCTCTTTCTCTACATGGGCCTGAGCAACTCTGCACCATGTGGCAAGGTTTTTTTCCAGTAGGATGGGTCATCTGTCTTCTCCCCAAGCAAGCCTGCCTATATAGCAAATAACTGCATAAGAAAGAAGACCTCCACAGCATGAGGGAATGACTCAGCACATGAAACCAGGGAGTCTGGCTTCTGAGCTATAACCCCAGGGCTTCCATTCCTGGCTTCTGCTCACACAACTGTAGTCTACTCTGCCCTCCCTCTGCTGGAGCACAAGGTGGGTGGCTCCATGGGGAATTTCGTGTGTCAGCCCTTTAAGCAGGTACCTATATTTCCAGCCATCTCTCCCTGGTGGTCAGCAACTCTGCAGTTTTCACAGTCAGATATTATGTGGGTATCCTTCTCAGTTCTGGTGCTCTCTGCTGGGGGGCTCACCTTAGGGATTAGATACAAGAATTCCAGTGGCAACCCCCCACAGCTGAGATATCTCTCCAGACCTTCATTTTCTGTCTGTGGGATCCCAGCCAGCTCTTTTTCACCTCCACCTCTCCTACCAATCTTTATGCGCTCTCCACTTTTGGTTTTGATTATCAGGATTCTCTTCAGTGAGTCCTCCACTGTTTATTGAGTAAGTTTTCCTGTATTTTCATTGTAATTCCAATTTTGCTTTGCGAGCAAGTCTCCAGCATCTACTTACTCCACTACCATTTTTAATCTCCTCTCAACAATTTTTTTGTTTGTTTTCATTTCAGTTGTATAGCATAGTGGTTAGATAATCACATGCTTTATAAAATGTTCATCCCAATATTTCCACATGGCACCACACATACTTATTTCAATACTAGAGGCCCAATGCATGAAATTCAAAAAAGTGTGGAGGGGGTGTCCTTCAGTGCAGCCTGCTCCCTCTCAAATCTGGGACCCCTTGAGAGATGTCTGACTGCCTGTTCAGACCCAATCCAGGCAGGACATCCCTCTCACAATCCAGGACTCCTGGATCCCAACTGCTTACCTGCCTGCCTTTCTGATTACCACTAACTACTTCTACCTGCCAGCCTGATCACCCCCTAACCACTCCCATGCTCACCTGATTGATGCCTAACTGCTCCCCTGCCAGCCTATTTGCTCTTAACTTCCCTCCTCTGTGGGCCTGGTTACCCCCAACTGCCCTCCCCTGCAGGCCTGGTCACCCCTAACTGCCCTCCCCTGCAGGCCTGGGTCCCTCCAAACTGCCCTTCCCGGCAGGCCTGATCACCCCCAACTTCCCTCCTCTGCCAGCCTGGTCACCCCTAACTGCCCTCCCCTGCAGCCTTAATCACCCCCAATTGTCCTCCCTTGTATTCCTGGTTCCTCCTAAATGCCATCCCTTGCTGGCCATCCTGTGGTGGCCATCTTATGTCCACATGGGGGCAGGATCTTTTAACCACATGGGGACAATCATCTTGTGTGTTGGAGTGATGGTCAATCTGTGTATTATTCTTTTATTAGATAGGATAGAGGCTTGGTGCATGAGTGGGGGCCAACTGGTTTGCCCTGAAGGGTGTCCCAGATCAGGGTGGGGGTTCCCTTTGGGCATGGGGCAGCCTAGGCGAGGGGCCTGTTGTGCTTTTCAGGCCAGCCATGCCTCCTGGTGACCCAATAGGAGGCCCTGGTATCTGGGACTTATTTATCTTCTACAATAGAAACTTTGAAGCCTGGAGTGCAGTCAAGCTTTCTACTTGCTCTGTGGTAGCAGCCAATGAAACTTCGTTGCCTTAAGTGGAGGCTGGGGCTGGCCAGGGTTCCTCTATTGCCAGGGGCAACCCAAGCCTCCCTCCTGCTCTCTCTGTGGCTGGAGCCATCTTTGTTGGGTTAATTTGCATTTTCACTCTAATTGACTGGTGGGCGTGGCTTGTGGGTATAGTGGAGGTATGGTCAATTTGCCTATGTGGAATAAAGGAAACCCTTTATTAGATAGGCTTATTGACTATAATCACTATGCTGTACCTTACATTCCCATGACTATGTTGTGACTATCAATCTGTATTTCTTAATCACTTCAGCTTTTCACCCATTTCCCCGAATTCTCCCCTAGGCAACCGTCACTCTGTTCTCAGTATCTATCTTTGTGTTTCAGTTTTGTATGTTTGTTAATTTTGTTCTTTAGATTCCAAATATAAGTAAAATCATATGGTATTTATCTTTGTCTAACTGACTTATTTCATTAAACATAATATCCTCTGTGTCTATCCATACTGTCCTAAATGCTATGATTTTATTTTTTTATGGTGAGTAATATTCCATTATATATATGTACCATAGCTTTTTTATCCACTCTTCTATTGATGGACATTTGGGTTGCTTCCATATTTTGACTATTGTAAATAATGCTGCAGTGAACACGGAGGTACATATATCATTTCAAATTGGAAATTTTACAATTTTTAAAAAAATATTTTTTTTCATTTCAGAGATGAAGAGGGAAGGAGAGAGAGATGGAAATATCAATGAAGAAAGAAAATCATTGATTGGCTGCCTCCTGCATGCCCCACACTTGGGATTGAGTCCACAATCCAGGCATATGCCCTAACTGGGAATCATTCAACCACTGGGCCATGCTGGCTAGTCTTGAATTGGTATTTCTATTTTGTTTGGATAAATACCCAAAAGTAGAATTGCTGGGTCATAAGGCAGTTCCGTTTTTACTTTTTAAAGGAAACTCCATACTCTTTTCCACAATGGCTATACCAAACCCAGCAACAGTGCATGAGGGTTTCCTTTATTCCACATCCAGCCAACACTTGTTCTTTGTTGACTTTTTATAATAACTTTTCTAACAAGTGTGAGGTAGTATCTCATTATGGTTTTGATTTTGCATTTCCCATATGATTAACTATGTTGAGCATCTTTTTATATTTCTTTGGTCATCTATATGTCCCCTTTGGAGAATAGTTTCTTTATGTCCTGTGGCCATTTTTTTTAATCAGATTGTTTATTTATTTATTTATGTTTATGTTATTGAGTTGTTTAAGTTCCTTATATTTTTAATATCTCTAAGTAGATACATAATTTGGGAATATTTCCTTACATTCAATAGATAGTCTTTTTATTTTGTTGATGGTTTCTGTTGTTGTGCAAAAACTTCTTAGTTTGATGAAGTCCCATTTTATTTTTACTTTTGTTTCCCTTGCTGGAGGGAATATATTTTCAGTTGATAGGTCCTGCCCTTTTTTGTTAAATTTATTCCTATGTACAGTCAAACCTCGTTTCTTGAACATCTCCCATCTCAAAAAACTCAGTTCTAAACGAAGTTGTTCACAGAAAATATGTTTCAGTTGTGGAACCAAACTTTGGTTTTTGAACTGACAACCCTTTTTCATACTGATACCTCAGCTTGACAAAAAGTGTCTCTCTCTCAGGGCACAAAGGAGGGGATACTTTTGTTACTGGGGACATCAATGATTAATGCATTTATAAAACATAAAGAGGCCAACTGGTGATAATATTACTAAGGATATGAAAGAAACAATGATCACAGGCAACTGAAGAGGTAGAAAAACTTGTTTTGGATAAATGAAAAGCAGTTAGCCAGTGACAACACTTCAGAGGCAGTGATATATGGACAAGTAAAGTCGCTGTGTGCTAACCTGAAAGACACCCTTGGGATGAGTGATGAAAGTAATTCCATTAAGGCTAGTAGTGGATGGTTCAATAAATTTAAGAAAATAATTGTTTGTTTATAGATTAAAATAGAGGCTCAATGCATGAAAATCATGCACTTGGGGAGGATCCCTCAACCCGACCTGTTCCCTCTCTCATTCTGGGATCCCTTGGGGGATGTCTGCTTGCTAGCACTCAGACATCCCTCTCACAGTCTTGGGCTCTCGCAGTCCAGGAACACTAGCTCCTTACCACCTGTCTGCTACAGAGGCAGGAGAGGCTTCTGCCACCGCTGCTGTACTTGCCAGCTGTGAGCCTGGCTTCTGGCTGAGCAGGAGGGAGTATCACTCAACCAGAAGCCAGGCTCATTACTTCCTAGTGCTGGCCCCATGCCCTGAAGATTGGGGGCCAAACTGGCCGTGGGAGGGGCTGTGGGAAGTTGAGGCACCAAGGAGGCCCTGGGGACCGTGCCACTGCCTCTCCAGCCACCTCTGTGGAAGGTGCAGTCCTGGGTCTGGGCCTGAGATACCACCTCTACAGAAGGGGAGGGAGGGTGGCACCAGGACCGGGCTCTCACCACCGCTCTCCTGGGACCACCGTGGCTGGTCTGGTGGTGCAGGCTCGCTGGCCCCACCCCTGCCCACTGGTCGTACCAGAAGGTTGATCTGCCGCCATCCAGTCTAATTAGTGTATTAGCTCATTATTATATAGGATAATATATTAGATATATACTGTATATAAGAATGATTAAAATGAAATAATTTTATTTATTTCTAATATGCTTTTATTTGTTTTTTTAGAGAGAGAGGAAGGGAGAGGGAGAGAGAGATAGAAACATCAATGAGAGAGAAATATCAATTGGCTGCC
Organism: Lasiurus cinereus; assembly: GCA_011751065.1. Lineage (NCBI taxonomy): Eukaryota > Metazoa > Chordata > Mammalia > Chiroptera > Vespertilionidae > Lasiurus > Lasiurus cinereus. Next base: position 11,516,264 of record JAAGEH010000013.1, on the reverse strand, counting down.
TCCTGCAAGCCACCTACTAGAGATCAAGCCCACACTTTGGCATGTGCCCTGATCAGAAAATAAACTTGTGACCTCTTGGTGCAAGGGATGATACTCAATCCACTGAGCTATTGTACTGGGAAATTTACATAATTTGTAATAAAAAAAAAGATTCGGTTTTCAAATTAAATTTGAGAACCAAGATTTCACTGTAGGTATTTTATTCTTTTAGATGCTATTATAAATGGAATTATTTTCTTTTTTTATTTTATCTTTTTATTGTTTAAAATATTACATATATTAGTACATATATCTTCTTATTTTCCCCATTGAGTCTCCCCTAACCCCTGTCACATACCCTCATCTCACCCCTCCATTGTTTTCTGTCCATTGGTGTGCTTATATGCATGCATACAAGTCTTTTGGTTGGTTTATTTCCCTCACTTCCCAACACTCCCCAGCCTTCCCGCTGTAATTTGACAGTCTGTCCGGTGCTTTACTGCATCTGTATCTAGCTTTTTATTCATCAGGTTATAATGTTCTTTATTTTCCATAAATGAGTGAGATTATGTGGTATTTTTTTTTTTCATTGCCTGGCTTATTTCACTTAACATAATAATGCTCTCCAGGTATATCCATGCTGCTGCAAATGGTAAGAATTCCTTCTTTTTTATAGCCAGTGTAGTATTCCATTATGTAGATGTCCCATAGTTTTCTAATTCACTCATCTGCTGATGGGCATTTAGGCTGTTTCCAAATCTTAGCTATGGTGAATTGTGCTGCTTTGAACACAGAGGTGTATATATCCTTTCGGATTGTTGTCTAGTTTCTTGGGATATAATCTTAGAAGTGGGATTACTGGAGCTCCATTTTTAGTTTTTTGAGGAAACTCCATACTGTTCTCCACAGTGGCTGCACCAGTCTGCATTCCCACCAGTAGTGCACAAGAGTTCCTTTTTCTCCGCATGCTAGCTAGCACTTGTCGTTTGTTGATTTGTTGTTAATGGCCATTATGACAAATGTAAGATGGTACTGCATTGTCGTTTTCATGTGAATCTCTCAGATAACTAGTGACTTTGAGCATTTTCATGTATCTCTTGGCCTTCCTTCTATCTTCTTTCGAAAAGATTCTATTTAGGTCTATTGCCCATTTTTCTTATTAGATCATTTATTTTCCTTTTATTAAGTTTTGTACGTTCCCTGTAGATGTTGGAGATTAAACCTTTATCAGTGATAACATTTGCAAATATGTTCTCCCATACAGTGGTCTTCCTTGTTGTTTTGTTGATGACTTCTTTTGCTGTGCAAAAGCTTTTTATTTTGATGTAGTCCCATTTGTTTATTTTCTCTTTAGCTTCCATTGCCCTAGGAGCAGTATCAGTGAAGAAGTTCCTTTGGCATATGTCTGAGCTTTTGCTGCCGGTGGATTCCTCTAGTATTTTTATGGTTTCCCATCTTATGTTTAAGTCTGTATCCATTTGGAGTTTATTTTTTTGTATGGTGTAAGTTGGTGGTCTAGTTACATATTTTTTCATGTATCTGTCCAATTTTCCCAACCCCATTTATTGAAGAGACTGTCTTGATTCCATTGTATGTCCATGCCTCCTTTGTCAAATAGGAATTGAACATAGTGGTTTGGTTGATATCTTGATTCTCTATTCTGTTCCATTGGTCTATATGTCTGTTCTTGTGCCAATACCAGGCTGTTTTGAGAACAGTAGTTTTGTAGTACAGCTTGAAATCTGGTATTGAGATCTTAACATACTTTCTTCTTCTTTTTATTTTTTCCCTTTCAAAAAAATTTTTTATTAATGTATTACATGTATACATATCTTTCCATTGCCCCCCCCCACTCCCATGCATACCCTAAACTCCCAGTGTCTTGTGTCCATTGGTTATGCTTATATGCATGCATACAAGTCCTTTGGTTGATCTCTAATCTACCTCACCTCTCTCTAACCTTCCCACTGTAAAGAAAAGAAAGGAGTGCCAAAATGAAATTGGGAGAAGGGAGAAAAAAGAAAAAAGAAGAGGAAAAATAAGTAAGAGAAATAAGGAGAATAAGAAAGAAAAGGGGGCCATAACCGGTTTGGCTCAGTGGATAGAGCATCGGCCTGCAGACTGAAAGGTCCCAGGTTCGATTCCAGTCAAGGGCATGTACCTTGGTTGCAGGCACGTGCTCAGTTGGGGGCATGCAGGAAGCAGCTGATCGATGTCTCTCTTTCATCGATGTTTCTAACTCTGTCCCTCTTCCTTCCTCTTTGTAAAAGATCAATAAAATATATTTTTAAAAAAAGAAAGAAAGAAAGAAAGAAAAGGGGAAGAAATTATATATGTGAGGACAAAATTCCAATAGAACAGCCACTAATCCCAACAAATGCTGGCAACAAGTACCTGGAGATTAATATAAACTACAAATAACAACTAATATCAAGGGAGGCGAGGGAAAACAGATAAAAAAAACAAAGCAAACAAAAAGCAAAATAAAACAAGAAGAATAAGGAAAACAATCTCACAAAGTAGTATAAAAAATTGAAATAATCAACGTTCAAGCAAACAACAACAAAAGGACATAGAGAAAAACAATTTTTTGGGTGATGAAGACAGAAAAGAGAGAGGTATATATGGACTTGGAGCAGGGGATTGGAAATTAGATATGTAAGTGGGGTGAAATTTTAACAGGGTAAAAAGAGAGAACGGAAAATCTAAAGTAGGAAATGGTTAAGAGAAACAGGACAACAAAATGGGAAAAGTTAGGAAGAGAGTAATGGCATAAAGGTAAAGTTGAGATAGAGTAAAATGATGCTAAAGGAAAGATGAAAATAGAATGTAGAACTCTAATCCCATGGTAAAATAAGGAGAAAATAAAATGACACTATTTTTTTTCAAAAGGTAAAATAGTATTAATAATATTGATTGAAAATAAAATTGTAATAATTAAAAAAGTAAAATAAATTGAGGAAAAAAGAAAAAATAGTTTTTTTAATTCAAATATGAAAAAATAAAAAATAAAACAATAGAATATGAAGTAGTTTAGATCATTCACTTCCTCTATTGTTCTGTTTGGCATGCCTGTTTCCCAGTTGGGACAGTATTGCAGTTCCCTGCATTCCACTTCTGCTCAGTGTTGTAAGCCAGTCCTGGTTTTTAAGTAGACAGTGTGTCTTAGCCTCTCTCTTTTTTAAAAAATTTATTTATTTATTTTTATTTATGTTTGTTTATTTATTTATTTATTTTTATTTCATAAATCTTTATTGTTCAGATTATTACATTTGTTTCTCTTTTTCCATCAATAGCTCCCCTCCACCTGGCTCCCACCTCTCCCTCTACCCTTACCTCCCCTGGCATTGTCCTCATCCATAGGTGTATGATTTTCATACAGTCTCTTTCCGCACTCCCTTCAACCCTTTCCCCCTGAAAATTGACCTTCCACTCCCTTTCTATGCTCATGATTCTATTATATTCACCAGTTTATTCTGTTCATCAAATTTTTAATTCACTTAAATATTTAGATTCACTTGTTGATAGATATGTATTTGTTGTTCATAATTTTTATCTTTACCTTTTTCTTCCTCCTCTTCTTAAAGATTACCTTTCAGCATTTCATATAATACTTGTTTGGTGTTTAATGAATTCCTTTAGCTTTTTCTTATCTGTGAAGCTCTTTATCTGCCCTTCAATTCTGAATGATAGCTTTGCTGGGTAGAGTAATCTTGGTTGTAGGTTCTTGCTATTCATCACGTTGAATATTTCTTGCCACTCCCATCTGGCCTGCATAGTTTCTGTTGAGAAATCAGCTGACAATCGTATGTGTGCTCCCTTGTAGGTAATTAACTGTTTTTCTCTTGCTGCTTTTAATATTCTCTCTTTATCTTTTGCTCTTGGCATTTTAATTATGATGGGTCTTGATGTGGTCCTCTTTGGATTCCTTTTGTTTGGGATTCTATGTGTTTCCTGGACTTGAAGTCTATTTCTTTTACCAGATGTGGGAAGTTTTCAGTCATCAAATTTATTTTCAGTATCTTGCTCTCTCTTCTTCTGGCACCCCCATAATTCTGATGGTGGTACGTTTGAAGTTGTCCCAGAGGCTCCTTACACTGTCTTCACATTTTTGTATTCTTTTTTCTTCTTCCTTTTCCAGTTGAGTGTTTTCTGCTTCTTTATATTTCAAATTTTTTACTTGATTCTTGCCTTCCTCTAGTCTGCTGTTAGGTCTCCATATATTTTTTATTTCAGTCAGTGTATGTTTATTTTCTAGTTGGTTCTTTTTCATCTCCTCTTGGGTCTTGCTAAATTTATTCATCTTTTCTAGGAAATTCTTGAAAAATCTTATAACCGTGGTTTTGAACTCTATATCCAGACATTTGTTTTTTTCCATTTCTTTTGTTTGTGATCTGTTCTATGTCTCTGCATTTTCACTATGCCGTGAGAACTTTTGTGTTGAAATCAACCTTATGATATAAGACTTGCAAAACTGCAAAAGCCTCTCTGTTGAGCTTGGATGGGTAGAGTCTCAGAGCGCCTTGGCTTTCAATCAGCCCCACGTTATGTGGCCGCTGGGTCTCAAGTGTCTCTCCATAATCGCTGGAGCCATCTTGTGCATACGCACGAGTGTGTTTAAACCACTGCCTTTCCGATTCCCCATTGCTCCGGGATCTGTATGAGTCTTGGTCCCCAAAGTATCGCTCTAAACAGGTTCAATGAAGTTAGAAGTGAAGCAGTTGGGAGGCTCTGTCTCCCACCCACTCAAGAAAGCCAGTGGCACATTCAGCAATCCATCTTCTGGGTTCAGTGGCATGCACACCCCCAGATCTCTTCCCTTTCGCGGCTCCCCTAAATTTCCAGTTACTCCTCCCATTTCACTGTCCAGACTCCCCCCATATGAGTCTCACCCAGACATGGAATTCAGTGCCATAGGATAAGGGGTTCAGTGCACTTGGGAGTCTCGTCTCCCTCCAGGCAGAGGAAGCCAACCAGGTACTCCACCGCCTGCTCTCTCCACGTGTTCCTGTCCATACCTCAGCTTGTTGCCACTCCTCTGAGTCTCTGTGAGCCCCTTTCTTTCCTTCTAATTGTAGAATTTACACTCAGCCAACTTTCCTGTGGTTCTGGATGATGTCCATTCTGTCTTTTAGTTGTAGTTTTGAAGTTGTTGTGCGAGGCAGCAGTTTAGGTTTTCACCTATGCTGCCATCTTGTTGCCCCCCCCTTTGTCTCTTTATTCCTTTGTGATTACACAAGAGTTAATTTGTAAATCAGTCCCTGGGTGGGCAGTGTTTCGGGATTGACCTCTGAGACTATAGGTCCTCTCTAGCCTGTGCTTAGATCCTGCTTTTCCTGTGGCACTCAATACTGGTTTGTGGGAGTGGGTTGCCCCAGAGCTGGTTCTCCAATGGTTATTCCACACTCTGATTCCTAGATTCTAGAAAAACAACTTTCCCCTGCAGTCTCTTAGGATGTCTTCATTTGGGTGATCCTATGTATTGGGCTTAGCAATCAGAAGCCAGGATCTGAAGAGAAAAGAGCGCAAGTCTGCACAGTCCCCCTTCCCTGCTCCTGTCCGAGCAGCTGGCACACTTTAATAACTCCCAGGCTGTCCTTCTGCCTGAGATCAAAATGGGTTGCGCTCTAGAGATCCCCTCTGTTGGTAGCTCTGAAGACCTCCTTTCACATTCACGGATCACACTAGGTTTTCAACAACCACAGATTTCTCTAAGTCCAGCTTTCTCCAGTCTAGCTCTCACAGTGTGTGCCTTTCTGCTCTGTGGGACCAGAGACCTCACCTTATCCCAGGCGAAATCTGACCTTTCTGTGTGGCGTGTGGAGCTCCTCTGAATCCGAGTGTTTGCGCCAATCGGGCAGCAATGTTTTGGGGCTTGTAGCTGTTTGATGGGTGTTGCAGCTGTAGCTTTTCAGGCTTCTGTAAACATCCACTTTCCCCTTCAAGATGGCATGGTCTCTGCTTCCACGCTGTTGGCTCTGGGAGAAAAAACCCATGGCAGTGGGGCTGCTGGTTCAGAGGTGTCCTGTCTAGCAGTCCCCCACCTTCTCCTGGAAGATAACTGTCCCTTAACTCGCAAACAAACACTCCTAGTGTGACCCTCAACTATTCTCTCTGTCTGCTCAGCGACAATGCTCTGGAGATGTCCTATTCTGCCGCCATTTTTTTTTCCTCTCCAGAATTATTTTCTTAACTTCATTTGTGAATGGTTAATTGGTAGTATTTAGAAATACAGTTGATTTTTAAAATATTGATGTTGCACACTCTCCGGTGTTGTTTAGTGGTTAGAGTGTCATCCTGTGCACTGAACTGGCCCTGGTTGGGGGTGCATACAGGGAACAACCAATCGATGTGTGTCCCTCACATTGATATTTCTCCCTCTCCTCTCCCCCTCTCTTTCATCCTCCCTCTCTCTCTCTTCCTTCTTCTCCCCCCTCTCTCTCTCTTCTTCCCCCTTCCTCTAATGGAAAAATATTGTGGTGAAGATTAACAAATAACATAAACAAAATATTGATGTTTCAACGTTGCTGCTGAAATTGTTTTTAGCTGTAATTGGTTTTTATTGGATTCCTTAGGACTTTCTAAATGCAAGATCATGTCATCTGCAAATAGAGGAGATAGTTATACTTTTTCCTTCCAATTTGGATGCCTTTTATCTCTTTTTCTTTCCTAATTGCCCTGGTGAGAATGTCTATTCTAATGTTGAATAGATGTGGCAAGAATGAACATTTTTTGTTGTTCCTGATCAATTGGAAAGCTTTTTGGCATTTCACCATTATGGCATGGTATTAGTTGTGGGATATTTTAGATGCCCTTTATTAGGTTGAGGAAGTTTCCCTTCTATTCCTAGCTTTTTGAGTATTGATGCAACTACTTTGAATAACACTTTAACATTCCTTGGTAAAGTTGAATCACCCAGCAACTTCACTCCTAAGTATATATTTTGGGAAAAAAAGTTCTTGCATTTGTATACTATGAGAAATGTACAGAAAGCTGATGCCAAAATTGTTCATAAAAGCAGTTGGGTTGAAAACAACTCAGGTGTCCAAAGTAGGCCAGGTAAATAAATTGTCATATAGTGTAATACTGTATAGTGTAGTCATTCTCAAACTTTAGCATTCATAAATATTAACCAGATAGTCTATTAAAACATAATTTCCTTAAATAGGTACTAGAATTTATATTGAAATGGAAACTTTTCATAATACAAATCAATAATAATGATTTTATACATTTTTCTAAAACCACCCACACATACTTTATTTGCTGGGCCTCATCATTAGAATTTTTGATTCAATAGGTTTGGGTGGGGTCTGCATTTTAAACAAGTTTTCAGATGATGTTGATGAGGGCAATACACTCTGAGGACCACACTATAGAGTAATAAAAACAAATAGATTAGTTTCATGTATCCACATAAATGAATCTTAAAATCATGATATTGAATGAAAAAGCAAATCACAGAAGAATTTGTATACATTGTGATTCTATTTGAATGAAGTTCAAATGCAGGTAAAACTAAACAATATGAAGAAGAGCAATGGAATTGATGCACAAAATTCAAGATAGTTTACCTCTGTGGGTAAGTGAAGAGGATACAAGTGGGCAAGTGTACATTGGAGGCCTCTAATGTGCTGAGTGTTCTGTTTCTTAACTTATGTAGTGAGTACATGGGTGTTTGTTTTATTATTCTGTAAGATAGATTTTCTATAATTTGTGTGTATATGATATACTTCACAATAAAAAATGGAAAAGTAATCTTTAGAGCTTGCAGAAGAATTGGACAGCGTGATGATAGGCATGCTAAGTGTAGAAATAGCTTCAAGGGATGCAGCCTATTATATTGGGAAGATTATGGCCTCTTGAGTCAGAGAGATCTGAATTCAAATTTCAGCCCTACCACTTTGCAACTGTATGACTCTGGGTGAGTTACTCCATAAGGGACCTCAGGTTCTTCATCTTCAAAACAATATTCACAGCACTTGTCCTGCAAATTTGTTATTCCTGGATCCTGTTTTCCAATAACTGTTTGCTAAAAAAGAAAACGAAAACAAAGCAAACAGAAACTTAAAGAAGTATGAGAAATGACAGTGAGAAAAATAACACAAGGAGATTCCTTGTGAATTTTGAAAGCTTAGTTTCAAGAGACAGTAAGGATGGATACTACAATGCAAATGATTATGAAAGTGCATAAATTATGATACAATGAAAGCAAAGTATTGTCCATTCACTGGAGTTGTTTGGTAAAGGAAATAAAGGCGGGGGGGGGGGGTGGAGAATGTAACTTGTGTGAGTATCATAGACTAAAGGAAAACAGATCCTATCAAGATCTGGACAACCTGTACGTCACAGGTAAGTGGTAATTGAGCCTAAGACATATTTCAACAAGCCTGTTAGGAAAGGTAGTAATGGAATAGATTAAAACTTACAACTTTATTCTTTGTATTAATGTCATTTATATTTGCAAAACCTTTTAATACCAGTGCTTACTTTCTCTAACTTTCCATACTTAACGCATCTCACACATGAATAGCTATAATCATTTTCAGTTTGATGACTATGAGGTTCATGTAGAGGATAATTGACTTTGTATTGAGAAAAGTTCTATTCTGTGGGCCTACATTGCACTTTTAATCTTAGCCAACTATTTAAAGATGTACCCTGTCAGGAAAAAGTGGAACCAGGCTAGAGACCACAAATGGCTTAAGGCCAGCTAACAGGACTTGGAAAAACCATTCAGAGTTCATTGTTATGACAGGCATATTCTATAGGAAAGACAATATGTTTCCTATTTCATTCAACCATTGTTTGCAGAGTACTATATCTGTTATTAAAATCTCACAGAAACCACATCCAATTATAATTGATTTTTTGGGTTTTATTTACCAAGACAAGAATATGGCCTTATATTCAATACAGTTTAAGTATTGACCTTGCCATTTAAATGCTTGCCACTCAGTGGAAATGTTTACATGTTCTTTTCCTTATATCATTTCATTTAGATTGAATAAAATATCAGAAAATATCCCTAGGGTATACTGGATTTTATGATCTGATCTTTTATAGTTTTGATTTCCTTTTATCATGAGTCATCCTGCTGTAGTTTAATAAAACAGGCAATTACTTAAAAATGGTCTTTTATATTCCACAGTTTTAATGTAATTGTGATTTCTTTAAAATAGGAACATTTAAACCCAGCTGGGCTTTTCTTGAAGATAAAAATCCTTTTGAAGGGCGAAACAGCTAATGAAGAACTCCTTGAAGGTATCACCTCTGTGTGTGAAGTGCAATTCTTAAATTTAACCACCAATTTGTTCACTATAAGATATTTTGTAGTATAATTTGATGGTGATTGAGTAGGAAAATGACCACATAAGAAAGGGAGAATATTGTTAGCCAAGAAGAAAAAGAGAAAGGAAGGAGAGAATAGTAGCAAATTTAATAGGTAGTAAAAAAGAGCTGAATAAAAGCCATCAGTTTTTCTTGCAGAGAATTGCAACTGCTCAACCCTTCTTAAGTTGTCTACTACCATGAAGAAAGATTACCCATTGACTGAAAAACTTTTGTAATATTGTGATTTTTATAATTACTTATATAAACATTGTTATTTGTTTTTCAAAATTCTCAGGGGACTAGACTATACACATCACAAAGTAAACATCCTGATAATATAGCTGTGGTTCTTTTGGCAAGTTACTTAATTTCTCAGTACTTAATTTCTTCATCTTTGAAAGTGATATAATAATACTGTCTACTTCATTGTGTTGTTTGGAGAATCCTATGAAAAAATGTATGTAGAACATTTAGTACCATACCCCATTGTGGTGTGTGCAGGAGGCAGCTGATCAATGATTCTCTCTCATCATTGATGTTTCTATCTCTGTTTCCCTCTCTGACATCAATAAAAAGATTAAAAAATAAAATTATTTTGGTATAATAACTTATTATCCAATTTATAATAAATAGGCCAACAATCATATTTGGAAGTAGCTCTAACTTTAGTGCTAATGTGGTACTGCTGAAACTTTCTGTGATCTCTAGAACATTAACCAATCATTAAGAGACCTCAAAAACTGAAATGTACAGAGGATTCTGTATCTCTAGGTTTTCATCCTAGTATACACAAGTTGAAAAATGTTAGGAACCAGGAAGACAACTCTACTTTGCACTAAGGGAATAAACAAGCCAACTAACGAATTAAAGGAATAGGCTTACTCAAACTAATGCAGTGTGGGAAGACCAGAGAGATTATTGGAGTCACCCAGTTGTGAAGTTGATTAATTTTGGATTAGATTTTCCCGTTACAGTTTTTATCAAGCTGTAGGTAAGAAACAAGGTTTAAAATGAAATTATTCTTTATTCCCAGATTGTTTTACTTAACTCAATTCAGATACTGTTGATATTCAGGCTAATGAAGTTACAATTTCAGAGTACAAATTAGGAAAATACCCTGACTCTTAAAAGTTTTCCATAGTTTAAAATAATAAAGTTATCTTTTATTTTGTTTTATTGAGAGAATGTATGAAACTTAGATTTTTATTGTCTGTTCATTTCTTTGCTAGTGAAAGTATTTTACTTTTAACATGGTCAACCTAAGTACTGGCATTAGAATTTTACTGGTATTTTTTGTTACAGAAAAACAAAATTTAAAACTATACAATTTTTTATTATGGAAAGGTGGCACATACCTAAAGGAAGTTTTTGGTAATTACTAAAAATATCCATAATCTGCACTGCTTTTAATATCTTTGTTAATAAGCATTTTCCCGTATTTACATCAGATGACACTTCAGAAATACAATTTCTGAGGTATAAGAAATAATAATAGTGGCAGTCATTTATTTAAAAAAATATTTTTATTGATCTCAGAAAGGCAGGGAAAGGGAGAAAGAAATAGAAACATCAAAGATGAGAGAGAATCATTGATCCTCTGCCTCCGGCATTCCCGCCACTGGGAATTAAGCCTGCATCTTGGGCATGTGCCCTGAACAGGAATCGAATCATGACCTCAGGGTTCATAGATTGACCACTGAACCACACTTTCCAGGCTACAGCTGTCATTTATTTAATGAATGCTTAGTAAGTGCTAGGTGCTTTGCTATGTAATTTACATATATTATCTCATGTAACCCTCTCAAATCACAACCAAGATTAGTGGTGATATAATCCCCATTTTACAGATGACAAAACTAAGGTGTAGACAATCTATGTAATTTGTCTATGGCCAGACAGGTGACAAGTTGTTTCAAATATAGGTCTTTCTGACTTCACATCTCAAGCTCTTAACCACTGTGTTCTTAGCATATAGTATTGCCAAATTGCTGTTCAAAAGATTACTTTGTCGTACATTTAAGAGTTCCTGTTTCACTACATTTTCTCTAAAAGATTTTGATAAATTTTAGGTAAAACATGATATATGGCAAATATTTAGAAAGTAGATTTTGAACAGAGAAAAATTATTGAAAATAGCTAAGCTTCCTCATAAATGAAACTGACATGATTATTTCTTTTTTTCTCTCTTTGTTAGCTTGCACAGAAATACTACACCTTGACATGTCTTTAGACATGTGTCTGAGCATTGCTAAACTGCTGATGGATAATGAAAGGTACAGAATAATTGATTTTCTTTTCTCTAAAGACTAAAATTTTCTAAGATTTCCATGAACACATATTGAATCTGTATCTAACTCTATATCTATCTATCTCCATACATACTCACAGAAAACAATATTTGCCATTGTGCTGATCAAATTAGAAGATTGAATTGCTTATTTAATGATTTAAAAAATCAATAGTCATGTTAATTTTAAAATTTACATTAAAATTTTTTAAAATAAAATGAAAAAGGAATAAGATAATCATGACTTTATAAAATAGGAGTTAAACTAGGTTAACCTACAGATCAATGTCAGGTGGAACAGGAAGATATGAGTAAGTATAGTTCTGCAAGTGATATAACTCTCTGGCACTATCTTCATGGCATCATTAATATTAAAAGGGACCTTAAATTACTTATAGACCACTTAGTGGTTCTCAAACATCAGTGCACATCAGATTTACTGGGGAGTAAGCACTTAAAAAGATATTCAACATCGTTAGGTATCAGGGAAATGCAAATCAAAACCACAAGGAGAAACCACATTCACTAGGATGGCTAGAATAAAAAAGACAGATAAGCCGAGACCGGTTTGGCTCAGTGGATAGAGCGTTGGCCTGCGGACTGAAAGGTCCCGGGTTTGATTCCGGACAGGGGCATGTACCTTGCTTGTGGGCACATCTCCAGTGTGGGGTGTGCAGGAGGTGGCTGATCGATGTCTCTCTCTCATCGATGTTTCTGACTTTCTATCCCTCTCCCTTCCTCTCTGTGAAAAATCAATAAAATATATTTAAAAAAAGACAGATAAGCCCTGGTTGGTGTGGCTCAACTGGTTGGAGTGTCGTCCCATCCAGCTCAGGGCATATACCCAGATTGTATGGAAAAATTATAACTCTCATAAACTGCTGGTAGGAATGTAAAATGGTGCAGCAGCTTTGGAAACAGTCAGAATTAGAGATTTATCTACCATTGACCCAGTTATTCCATGCTTGAGTTAAACATATGTCCATACAAATAGGAATGCTAATAGCAGCATTCTTTTTAATACTAAAATATGGAATTCTTAATACTAAAATGTAGAATCAAATGTCTGTTAACTAATTGAATAGATAAACAAAATGTGGTACACTCGTACCATGGAGTATTATTTGACTTTTGTAAAAAGAAACAGAGTACTGATACATGTTAGAATATGGATGAACGTTAAAAACATTATGCTAAGCTAAAGAAAGCTGGCTACAAAGACCACATGTTGTCATTTCATTTATGTGATATGTTTAGAATAGCACATTTATAGAGACACAAAGTAGATTAGTGGTTGCCAAGGCTGTGAGAGATGGGGAAAATAGGGAGTGACTGCTAATGCGTATAGGGTTCTTGTTGGTTTGATGAAAATGTTTTAAAATTGGGTGGTAGTTGCACAACTGTGAATGTACTAAAAATCATTAAATTGTATATATATATGTGTCTGTGTGTATTGTGTTTAATTGATTTGAGAGAGAGAGAGAGAAGAAAGAAGAAGAGGGGAGGGAGGGAAGGAGAGAGAGAGAGAGAGAGACAGACATTGATTTGTTATCCCACTCATTTGTGCTCATTGGCTAATTCTTGTATGTGCCCTGAACAGGGATTGGAGTCACAATCTTGGTGTATTGGGATGATGCTCAAATTAACTGAGTTACCTGGCCAGGGCCTGAATTGTATACTTTAAATGGATGAATTGTATGGTATGTGAATTATGTCTCAATAAAGCTGTTAAAAATATAATCATTAGGTAACCTGATAAAAATAAAGAGGCCAGGGCCTACATTATTCCAACGGGCCCACCAATAGTGGTTCTGAGAACCTCTATTTTAGACCAGGGATCAGTAAGCATTTTCTCTAAAGAGCTAGGTAGTAAATATTGTATTTTATGCTTGTCAGCCATAAAGTCTGTCATAATTAATTTGCGATTGTAATATAAAAGAAGCTATAAACAAGCTATAAATGAATGAAAGTGGCTGTTTTCCAATAAAACTTTATTTATAAAAACAGATGACTGACTGAATTTGTTCTGCAGTCTATAGATTAGCAACCATTTTTGTAGACCATTCTCCTACCCATACATGACTTCTTGGATGAAAAGTCATTCAGCCTCTTTTGGAAAACCTGTGGAAGAGAGGATTATCATTATTATATCTTTACAAAGTTGGAACAAAAAATTCTTCCTCATATAGAATTTATACATATATTCTAGACATTTTTAAGGCTACTAGTTCTGCCATATGATACCTTAACTTGATAGCTTCTTCCCCAATCATTCTAACAGTATTCCTAATAAACTCATTTCCTGGATGTCACTTCCAGATCTAATCAATAATATATGCCTTTCATGTTTTAAATATTATAAACCTGCACTGCCCAATATGGTAGTAATTATCCACACATAGCTATTTAAATGTAAATTTTTTTATTGTGTTACATGTATACATATCTCCCCATTGCCCCCCCACAGGAACACCCCAACCCCCCAGTGTCTGTGTTCATTGGTTATACTTATATGCATGCATACAAGTCTTTTGGTTAATCTCTTATCTACCCCACATCTCCTTAAACTTTCTGCTGTAATTTGACAGTCTGTTTGATACTTTACTGCTTCTGTGTCTATCCTTTTGTTCATCAGTTTATAATGTTCTTTATTATCCACAAATGAGTGAGATCATGTGGTGTTTCTCCTTCGTTGGCTGCCTTATTTCACTAAGCATAAGGCTCTCCAGTTCCATCCAGGTTGCTGCACATGGTAAGAATTCCTTCTTTTTTTGCCGAGAACGGTTTGGTTCAGTGGATAGAGCGTCGGCCCACAGACTGAAAGGTCCCAGGTTCAATTCCAGTCGGGGGCATGTACCTTGGCTGCGGGCACATCTCCATTGTGGGGTGTGCAGGAGGCGGCTGATCGATGTCTCTCTCTCATTGATGTTTCTGACTTTCTATCCCTCTCCTTTCCTCTCTGTAAAAAAAAATGAATAAAATATATTAAAAAAAAAAAAGAATTTGCCGAGACCGGTTTGGCTCAGTGGATAGAGCGTCGGCCTTCGGACTGAAAGGTCCCAGGTTCGATTCCGGTCGGGGGCATGTACCTTGCTTGCAGGCACATCTCCAGTGTGGGGTGTGCAAGAGGCGGCAGATCGATGTGTCTCTCTCATCGATGTTTCTGACTTTCTATCCCTCTCCCTTCCTCTCTGTAAAAAATCAATAAAATATATTTTTAAAAAAGTTTTAAAAAAAAGAATTCCTTCTTTTTAATGGCAGCATAGAATTCCATTGTGTAGATGTACCATAGTTTTCTGATCCACTATTCTGCTGATGGGCACCTAGGCTGTTTCCAAATTGTAGCTATTGTAAATTGTGCTGCTATGAACATAGGGGTGAATAAATCCTTTCTGATTGGTGATTGTAATTTCTTAGGATAAATTCCAAAGACTGGGATTGCTGGGTCAAATGGGAGATCTACTTTTATATTTTTGAGGAAACTCTATACTGTTCTCCACAGTGGCTGCACCAGTTTGCATTCCCACCAACAGTGCACAAGGGTTCCTTTTTTTCCGCATCCTCGCCAACACTTGTCATTTGTTGATGATTGCCGTTCTGACAGGTGTGAGATGGTATCGAATTGTTGTTTTGATATGCATCTCTTGGATAATTAGTGACTTTGAACATGTTTTCATGTGTTTCTTGGCCTTCTTCTGTCATCTTCCTAAAAGGTTCTATTTAGGTCCCTTGCCCATTTTTTTATTGGATCGTTTATCTTCCTTTTATTAAGTTGTATAAGTTGTCTGTAGATGTTGGAGATTAAACCTTTATCAGTGATAACCTTTGCAAATATGTTCTCCCATACAGTGGTCTTTCTTATTGTTTTGTTGATGGTTTCTTTTGCTGTGCAAAAGCTTTTTATTTTGATGTAGTCACATTTGTTTATTTTCTCTTTAGCTACCATTGGCTTTGAAGCAGTATTAGTGAAGAACTTCTTTCGGCATAAATCTGAGATTGTGCTGCCTGTGGATTCCTCTAGTATTTTTATGGTTTCCCATCTAATGTTTAAGTCCTGTATCCATTTTGAGTATATTTTTGTGAATGGTGTAAGTTGGTGGTCCAGTTTCATTTTTTTGCATGTATCTGTCCAATTTTCCCAACACCATTTATTGAAGAGGCTATCCTGGCTCCATTGTATGTTCTTACCTCCTTTTTCAAATATTAATTGAGCATAGTGGTTTGGGTGGATATTGGGATTCTCTATTCTACTTCATTGGTCTATATGTATGTTCTTGTGCCAGTACCAGGCTGTTTAGAGAAAAGTTGCTTTGTAATATAGCTTGAAATCTGGTATTGAAATCCCCTACTTTATCCTTCTTTCTCAGGATTGCTGTGGCTATTCGTGGTCTTTTTTAGTTCCAGATGAATCTGTGAAGAATTCTTTCTAGGTCTGTGAAATATGTCGTTGGTATTTTAATGGGTAGTGCATTGAAACTATAGATGGTTTTCGGTAGTATGGACATTTTAATGATGTTGATTTTCCCAATCCATGAGCATGGTATGCTCTTCCATCTGTTAACATCTTCCTCTATCTCTTTTTTCAGTGTCCTGTAGTTTTCTACATAAAGGTCTTTTACCTCCTTAGTTAAGTTTAGTCCTAGCTATCTTAATTTTTTTGGTGCGATGGACAATGGGATTGCTTCTTTAGTCTCTCTTTCTGAAATGTCACTGTTAGTGTATACAAATGCCACAGATTTCTTAGCATTAATTTTGTATCTTGCTACATTGCCGAATTCATATATAAAGTGAATTAGATTTGGGATGGAGCCCTTCGGGTTTTTTATGTACAGTATCATGTCATCTGCAAATAAGGATAGCTTTATTTATTCTTTTCCAATTTGGATGCCTTTTATTTCTTCTTCTTGTCTAATTGCAATCGATAATGCTTCCAGTACTATGTCAAACAGGAGAGGTGAGAGTGGGCATCCCTGTCTTGTTCCTATTCTTAGGGCAAATGGATTTAGTTTTTGTCCATTGAGTAGGATGTTAGCTGTGGGTTTATCTTATATGGCTTTCATGATGTTGAGGTATGATCCTTCTATTCCCACTTTGCTGAGAGTTTTTATCAAGAAAGGATGTTGGATTTTGTCAAATGCTTTTTTGGCATCAGTTGATATGATTATGTAATTTTTATCTCAATTTATTTATGTGATGTATCATGTTTATTGATTTGGGGATATTGTACCATCCGTGCATTCCTGGGATGAATCCTACTTGGTCATGGTGTATGATGTTTCTGATGTACTGCTGGATCCGATTTGCTAGAATTTTGTTGAGGATTTTGGCATCTATGTTCATGAGAGATATTGGCCTATAATTGTCTTTCATTGTGTTATCTTTATCTGGTTTTGGTATTAGGGTGATGCTGGCTTCATAGAAGGTGTTTGGAAGTGTTCCTTCTTCTTGAATGTTTTTGAATAGTCTGAGGAGGATAGGTTTTAATTCTTCCTTGAATGTTTGGTAAAACTCTCCTGTGTAGCCATCTGTTCCTGGGCTTTTGTTTGCTGGAAGCTTTTTGATGACTACTTTAATTTCTTCCATAGTTATTGGAATATTAAGATGTTTAGATTCTTCTTGATTGAGTTTTGGAAGGTTATATTTATCTAGGAATATGTCCATTTCTTGCAGGTTGTCCAATTTGTTGGAATAGTGTTGTTCACAGTATTTTTTAACAATGCTTTGTATTTCGGCGGGGTATGTTGTTATTCCTCCTCTTTCATTTCTGATTTTGTTTATTTGGGTCTTCTCTCTTTGCTTCTTGGTGAGCCTGGCTAGAGGTCCAACAGTCTTGTTTATCCTTTCAAAGAACCAGCTCTTGATTTTGTTGATCTTTTGAATTGTTTCTTGGGTCTCCATGTTGTTTATCTCCACTCTGATCTTCACTATTTCTTTTGGTCTGCGTACACTGGACTTTTTTTGTTGCTCTCGTTCTAGCTCTTTGAGTTGTAGGGTTAGGTAATTTATTACCATTGTTTGCTGTTTATTTGCAGTAGGCTTGTAGGGCTATGAACTTCCCTCTCAAGACTGCTTTCACTGTGTCCCATAAATTTTGTATTTTTGTGTTGTCATTGTCATTTGTTGCCATGATGTTTTTTATTTCTTCCTTAATATCTTTAGTAACCCAGTCGTTGTTTAATAGCATGCTGTGTAGTCTCCATGTGTTTGATGTGTTTCTATTGTTTTTATTATAGTTGATTTCCAGTTTTATGCCACTGTGGTCTAAGAAAATTCTTGATATGATTTCTATCTTCTTGAATATGAAGGTACTTTTCTTATGAGCCAAGATATCTTCTATCTTTGAAAATGACCCATGTACCCTGGAGAAAAATTTTTATTCTGTGTCCTTGGGGTGAAATGTTCTGAAGATGTCAATTAATTCCATCTTGTCTAGTGAGTCATTTAGGATTGGTGTTTCTTTGCTGATTTTCTCTTTAGAGAATTTTTCCAGTGGTGGCAGTGGGGTATTAAAGTCTCCTACTATGATTGTATTGCTATCAATCTCTCCCATAATATCTCCGGGAGGTATTTTATGTATGTATGTGTCCCTATATTGGGTGTGTATATGTTTACCAGAGTTATTTCTTCTTGTTGGATTGGTTTTTTTAGTATTATGAAGTGGCCTTCTTTATCTCTTGTTATGTCCTTCACTTTGAGATCCAATTTGTCAGATATAAGTATTGCAACCCCAGCTTTTTTCTTCATTTCCATTTGCCTGAAATACCATCTTCCATCTCTTCACCCTCAATCTGTGTGCCTCTCTTTTCCTGAGGTGGGTTTCTTGTAGACAGCTGATATATGGATCATGTTTTCTTATCCAATCAGTTACCCTATGTCTTTTGATTGGAGCATGTAATCCGTGTACATTTAAAGGTACTATTGATATGTACTTAACTGTTGCCATTTTTAGTCTTTACCCCTAAGTCCTTCTTCGCTTCTTATTTCCTTTTATTTCAGCAGACCCTTTAACCTTTCTTGCATTGCTGGTTTGGTGGTAATATATTTCCTTAGTCCTTTTTTGTCTGTGGAGCTTCTGATTTCACCTTCAATTTTGATTGACAGCCTTGCAGGGTACAGTATTGTTCTATTCAGACCCTTCCTTTCCATGACTTTGTATATTTCATTCCATTCCTTTCTGGCCTGGTGAGTTTCTGTTGACAAATCAGTAGCTAGTCTTATGGGGGTTCCTTTGTAGGTAACTTTCTGTTTCTCTCTGGCCGCTTTTAAGATTCTTACTTTGTCATCGGTGTTTGCCAATTTAATTATAATGTGCCTTGGGGTCGGTTTATTGGGGTTCATTTTGCTTGGGACACTGTGAGCTTTGTGGATTTGTGTGGGTATTTTCTTTCCTATATTAGGGAAGTTTTGTATCATTATTTCTTCAAACAGGTTTTCTATTCCTTGCTCAGTTTCCGCTCTTTCTGGCACCCCAATTATGCGGATGTTGTTTTATTTCGTGTTAATCCAAAGTTCCCTTAGGCTCTACTCATGCTTTTTAATTTTTTTTTCTAGAAGCTGCTGTACTTGGGCATTTTTTCCTAACTTGTCTTCTAGCTCATTGATGTGGTCCTCTGCTTCTTCTAGTCTACTTTTGATGTTTTCTATTGAGTTCTTTATAGCAGTGATGTCATTTTTCATTTCTTCTTGATTATTCTGCATTTCTTCTTTGTGCTTCTTCATTTCCACTTGGCTCTTCTTCATTTCCTCTTGGGTCTTCTTCATTTCCTCTTGGCTCTTACTCACATTGTTGATGTTGTCTTCCATTCTTTTCATCCACCTTATGATCATACCTCTGAACTCTTTCTCTGACAGGCTTATTTCTGCTTCTATTTCGTTTACTTCCTTTTCTGGTGATACCTGCCTTTCTATTGTATGCGGGCTGTTTCTTCTTTTGCCCATGGTCTGTCTTCTCTGGGTGTCTGGTTATGTAGTTTTCTCTCCTACGTTGATTCAAAGGCACAAACTACAACACGACCAGGTACAACACACAAGGCACTGAACAGAAATGTATTCACAATGTTAAAAACCACAAAGAATTTGACCATCAATGAAAGATAAATTAGGGGTATGTAGAGAAAAAAGAATAGGAAAATGAGGAAAAAAGAAAAGAAAGAAGTGCCAAAATCAAATTGGGAGAGGGAGGGGGAAAAATGAAAAAAATAAAATAAATAAAAAGGAGAAGAAGAAGAGGAAAAGAGAAAGATAAAAAAAGTCAGATAGAAAAGAAAGAGAATAAGAGGGAAAGGGGGAACAAAATATAGATGTGAGAAGAAAACTCGGATAGAACAGCCAGTAATCTCAACAAATGCCTGCAACAAGTACCTGGAGATTAATACAAACGACAAATAACAACTAATATCAAGGGAGGTGAGGGAACAGAGAGATAAAAAACAAACCAAAATAGAGCAAACAAAAACCGAAATAAAACAAGTAGAATAAGCTAAAACAATCTCAGAAAAGTACAAAAAATCTATATGATCACTGTTCAGGGAAACAGCAACAAAAGGACCTAGAGAAAAACAACTTTTTGGATAGTGAAGATAAGAAGAGAGAGGTTTGCATGGACTTGGAGTAGGGAATTTGAAATTAGATATATAAGTGGGGTGAAATTTTAACCAGGTAAAAAGAAAGAATAGGGAGCATCTAAAGTTGGAAAAGGGAAAAAGAAACAAGACAACAAATGGGGAAAGTTAGGAGGAGAGTGTTGGCATAAAGGTAGAGTTGAGATAGAGTACAATTATGCTACAGGAAAGATGAAAATAGAATGTAGAACTCTAAACTCAAAATAAAGAGAAAACAAAATGACACTTTTTTTCTTAAAAAGGTAAACTAGTAGTAGTAATACTAATTGAAAACAAAAATGTAGTAATTAAAAAGGTAAAATCATTTGAGGAGAAAAGAAAAAAATAGTTTTTTAATTAAAATATGCAAAACAAAAATAAAAAATAAATAAAGTAAAATAATTTTTTTAAATGAAAAAGAAAAAAAATTAGAATGGGCAGCAGTGGAGGTCATTCACTTCCACTATTGTTCTGCTTGGCACTCCTGTTTCCCATTCAGGGGGGTATTGCAGTTCCCTGTGTTCCACTGCTGAGGTTTGTTTTAATCTCTTCATTCTTTTGTGGTTATGCGAGAGTCAATTTTTGCATCATCCACTGGGTGGCAGTGTTTCAGAATTGACCTCTGAGACTAAGCACAGGACCTCTCTAGACTGTTCTTAGATCCTGCTACTCTGTGGTTCTCAATAATGGTTTGTGGGGATTTGAGCAGCCGGGACGCTGTAATAACTCCCAGGCTCTCCTTCTTCCTCAGAACAAAATGAATTGTTTTCTAGAGCTCCCCTCTGTTAACAGCTCCGCGAGTCCCCTTCCACACTTAGGGATCACGCTCTGCCCCACATCTGCGGACCTTTCCAGAAGCAGTTTTCCCGCAGCCTGGTTCCCACAGTGTGCATGTCTCTGTTCTGCAGGACAGGAGACCTCACCTTATCCCAGACCTTTCCGTGTGCCGTGTAGAGCTCCTCTTAGTCCATGTGTCTGTGCTGATTGGAGAGCGGTGTTCTGGGTGCTGCATCTGTTTGGTGGGTGCTGCAGCTGCAGCTTTCAGACCACCGCGGACATCCACCTCCCTCTGCAAGATGGTGCGGTGTCCGCATTCTCGCTGGTGGCTCTGGCAGATGAAAACCCCGTGTCAGTGGGGCTGCCTGGTCAGGCGAGCCCTGTCCAGCAGTCCCCCACCTTCTCCTGGAGGATAACTGACTCTTAACTTGCCAACAAACACTTCCAGTGCGACTCTCAGCTGCTCTCTCTCCCTCTGCCCAGTGACAAGGCTCCAGACGTGTCCGTCTATTCCGCTGCCATTTTTCCTCTCCCTTCAGGTTTTGCTAAATGTAAATTAATTAAAATTGAACAAAATAGAACATTTAGTCCCTTAGTCACACTAAATATATCAAGTCTCAGTATCCAACTGTGGCTAATGGTTACTTTGTTGGACATCTCAGATAGAGAACAATTCCATTATCATTGGAAGTTCTACTGTGCAGCACTGTTCAGCACTGTTCTAGATCCTGTTTCTTTTAATACAGCCAATGTTCAAATTTGCTTTTTTTCTGGCAGCCACATCACATTATTAATTGGGCTTACAAAACTAGATCTTTACGGTATCAGTTGCTTCTCATCCCTAAATTCCACATATACTTTTATGGTTGAATAATGTACCTAATACCTTAAAGTACTAAAAGAAAAACCTCAGTTTCTCTCTCCTGTTTTAGGGAAAAAAACTGAGTTCTTCTGTACTGTGTGTTTTTCTTCTATATACACATTTCTTCCCTGTGAGTCTTCTTTACTACTGCACAAAACATTTCACTTCTGGTCACCAAATGTGTGGAGGTTTTCCCCCACACTACGCAATCCTCTGTAACGCCAACTGGGTATTCTATAATTTGATTCAATTCTGACATTGTCTGCCTATACATAGCGTCAGATCCCACACTTAAGGATTCATTCCCACAGTACTGCCCCTACACACACACACACACACACACACACACACTTCAGATACCAGCTGGAAGCCTACGTTTCTGACCAACTGGCTATACATCAACCTTTCCTTGGGTTTGATTAACTTGCTAAAGAGGCTCAGAGAACTAAGGGAAACAAGTTTACTAGCTTACTAAAGGTATGTACTAGTATAATAAAGGATGTAAATGAACAGCCAGATGAAGAGATACATAGGGTGAGGTCTGAGAAGGTTGCAAATGCAGGAGCTTCTTTCCCCATGGAATTGCGGTGCGTAGTCCTGGTATAAATGTGTTCAGCAGCCTGGAAGCTCTCTGAACCCCTTACTATTGGGATTTATGGAGGCTTCCTCATATAGGCATGAGCAATTATTAATTCCATTTCCAGTTCTTCTCTGGAGGATGTGGGGGTGGAACTGAAAATTCCCAGCTTCTAATTATGCCTTGGTTTTTCTGGTGACTATCCCCCATCCAGGAGTCATCAGGAGTCCATCCAGAGTCACCTAAATATAAAAAAATACTCCTAGTGCTCTTATCACTTTGGAATTTACAAGGGTTTTAGGATGGGGTAAAAAAAACCCACAAATATTCCAAATATTAGTACAGGAGATGTTCCTAGTGTTATCACTTAGGAAATTACAAGCGTTTTAGGAGGTCTGTCCTAGGAGCTGGGGGTAGAGTCAAATATATTTTTTTGTTATCTCATATAATTTTAAGCTAAGTTTCAACCTGAGTGTTCCAGCTTATCTTTTTTAGTTCTGATCTTTGTGAATTTCAGTTCTATCATGCAATGTATTAACTACTCCTGTTAGTTCATCTCATCTTTAGACTTTGTAGACATGCCACCTGTCTTCATCTAATTCATAGTGACAGACTTTTTCTTAAAGGTCAAGATAGTATATATTTTAGGTTGTGAGCCACACAGTTTCTGTCGCAACTCCTCAACTCTGTCATTATAGTACAAAAGCAACTGTAGACAAATACGTGTTTATAGCTATTTTCCAATAAAACATTTTTTCTACTGTGTGTTTTTTGTGTGTGTGTGTTAAAATACACAACATAAAGTTTATCATCTTAATCATTAAATATATACCTTAGTGGTATTAAGTTAATTTGTATTTAGCAGCCATCAGCACAATCTGTTTCCAGAACTCTTCGTATCTTGCAAATTTGAAACTGTTTATCAATTAAACAGTAACTTTTTATTCCCCCTCCTATCAGCCCTGGCAACTACAATTCTACTTTCTGCTTCTATGAATTTGACTACTCTAGGTATTTCATATAAGTGGAATCTTGCAGTATTTGTGTTTTGTGTGACTGACTTATTTCACTTAGTAGAATGACCTCAAGTTTTATCCATGTTGTTAAAATTTCCTTCCTTTTTAAGGCTAAAGGATATTCTACTGTATGTATATGCCACACTTTGCTTATCTATTTAACAACTGATGGAAAATAAACCTTGCAAATTTTAGCTATTGTGGGTAATGCTGCTGTGAACGTGAGTGTAGAAATATTTGAGAACCTGTTTTCAACTTTGGTGGATATATACTGAGAAGTGGAATTTGCTGGAAACATAATGATTCTATTATAAATTTTTGAGGAACTGTTATACTGTTTTCATGGTGAATGTACCATTTTACATTCTTACCAACAATGTACAGTGGTTTCAATTTCTCCACTTCCTTGGCAACTCTTGTTGTTTTCTGTGTGTGTGTTTATTTTACATCATACTGGGTATGAAGTGGTATCCTGTGTAGTTTTGATTTACATTTCTCTAATGACTAGTGATGTTGAACATCTTTTCAGGTGATTTTTGGCTGTTTGTATATCTACTTTGGAGAAATGTCTATTCAAGTTTTCTGCCCATTTTATAATTGGGTTATTCACTTTCTTAAGTGTTGAGTTTAGGAGTTCTCTATGTACCCTGGATATTAATCCCATACAATATATGTCAGAAACAAAACATTGTTCTTACTAAATGGATGTAAACAGGAGGCCAGAAGGCTGATAAACCTTAACTGCTCTGAAAGGTCAGAGCTAATCACTCACTGTTTAGTTGAAACATTGTTGGCTGAAGCAACCTCTACCTGTTTGTTTCATGTTAATTTCTGTTTTGTTATTTCCTGTCTAAAGGCTAGGGGTGTGTCCCAAAGCCTTAATAAAAGGGAAAAAAAGGCCAGAGCAAGTGGCAGTCCTTTCCACTAGAGGAAAGCTCCTGCCTGGCCCCCCAATATCACCAAATAAATGTTTTCTAGTCTCTCATTTTGTTTGCGTGCGGCCTCCTCCAGAACCCGAACCCTGACCCGGGAACCCTGAACCACGCGGGACGTGGAAAGAGGTTCCCACAAATATATATGATTTGGAAATATTTTATCTAACAGTGTGAGTTGCCTTTTTACTTTGTTGATATTGTCATCTGATGCACATTCAAAAATTTTTAAATGAAATCCAACTTGTCTATTTTTTCTTTTGGAGTCATATCTAAGAAATCATTGCCAAATCTGATATCATGAAGATTTACTCCTTTGTTTTCTTCAAGGCTTTTTACAGTTTTAGGTTTTATATTAGGTAACAGATAATTTTGAGATAATTTTTTTATATGGTAAAGGTCCAATTTCATTCATTGGCATATGATATCCTGTTTTCCTAGCATTATTTGTTGGAAAGACTGTCTTTTCCCATTGGATGGCCTCAATATTCTTGTCAAAAATCATTTTACCATATATGCCAAGAGTTTATTTCTGGGTTTTCTATTTCATTGCTTTGTATGTCTGTCTCTGTATCACATTGTCTTTATTACTATACCTTTGTAGTAAGTTTTGAAATCAGATAGTGTGAGTCATCCAGCTTTGCTCTTTTTCAGAATCATTTTGGCTATTCAAAGTCCCTTTAAATTCCATATAAATTTTAGGATGAACTTTTCTATTTCTGCAAAAACAGCAACAACAACAACAACAACAGCATTGGAATTTTGATAAGGAATGCATGAAATCTCTAGATCATTTTGGGTAGTGTTGATATTTTAACAATTTTAAGTCTTCCAATCCTTGAGTCTGGAACAGAATATCTGCATTTATTTATATCTTCTTTAATTTTGTTTATAAATGTCTTATAGTTTTCATTGTAAAATTCTTTCACCTCCTTGATTAAATTAATTCCTAAGTATTCTTTTGATGCTATTATAAATGGAATTGTTTTCTTAATTTTGTTTTCAAATTGTTTGTTAGTTTATAGCAATACAACTGATTTTTGCATGTTGATTTTGTATCCTGCTACTTTCCCAAATTCATTTATCAGTTTTAATATTTTGTGTGAAATCAACGCACATACACACACACACACACACACACACACACACTAAAGAACCAGTGCATGAAATTCATGCACGGGGGGGGGGGGATGTCCCTCAGCCTAGCCTGCACCCTCTTCAGTCTGGGACCCCGATTGGGATCGGGCCTAAACAGGCAATCGAACATCCCTCTCATAATTCAGGACTTCTGGCTCCCAACTTCTTGCCTGCCTGCCTTCCTGATTGCCCCTAACTGCTTCTGCCTTCCAGCCTGATCACCATCTCACTACTCCCTTGCCAGCCTGATTGATGCCTAACTGCTCCCCTGCCAGCCTGATTCCTCCTAACTGCCCTCCCCTGCAGGCCTGGTCACCCCTAACTGCCCTTCCCTTGTGGCCTGGTCACCCATAACTGCTCTCCCCTCCATGCTTGATCGCCCCCAACTACTCTCCCTTGCAGTGGTCCCTCCCAACTGCCTTCCCCTGCTGGCCATCTTGTGGCAGACTTCTTGTGTCCACATGGGGGCAGCCATCTTTGACAACATGGGGGCAGCCATCTTGTGTGTTGGAGTGATGATCAATTTGCATATTACCCTTTTATTAGATAGGATAGAGGCCTGGTGCATGGGTGGGGCCAGCTGGTTTGCCCTGAAGAGTGTCCCAGATCAGGGTGCGGGTTCTCTTGGGGCATGGGGCAGCCTGGGCAAGGGGCCTGTGGTGGTTTGCAGGCTGGCCATGCCCCCCAGTGATCCAAGTAGAGGCCCTGGTATCTGGGATTGATTCATCTTCTATAATTGAAACTTTGTAGTCTTGAGCGGAGTCCAGGGCCAGCCAGGGCAGGCAGGAAGCTTGACTTCCTCCATCACCAGCGGCAACCCAAGCCTCCTGCTTGCTCCAGCTCCGTGGCTGCCACCATATTTGTTGGGTTAATTTGCATACTCACTCCTGATTGGCTGGTGGGCATGGCTTATGGGTGTAGTGGAGGTACAGTCAATTTGCAGGTTTCTCTTTTATTAAATAGGATAAAGGTTTTCTATAAATAATCTATATATATAAAATCCTAAGTGACCATTTGAATGGTTTCTACGATGCA
>JAAGEH010000013.1:11444052-11489719 GCA_011751065.1 Lasiurus cinereus | reverse complement strand
CCATCTTGTGACTGTGGGAGCCACCATTTTTTAGGGCATGGCAGGCAATTAATATATTCAGTTCTTACTGGCTCTGGACACTACCATCTTTGTAAGGGTGTTACAGTGAATTAGCATATTCCCTCTTTATTAGATAGGACGTGTTAAAATTTTCTAATTTTTCTGCATCTCTTGAGGATCCTCTGGTTTTTATCCATTTTTCTTCTTAAGGTAATATATAACAATTAGTGATTTTTGTATCTTTAACCGTCTTTGTATCCCATGAATGAATCTCATTTAATCATGATTTATGATCCTATTAATATGCTATTGAATTTGGTTTGCTAATATTTTGTTGATGATTTTTACATCTATCTTCAGGAATATTGGCTTATAGTTTTCTTTTCTTACAATGTCTTTTTCTGTTGCCAATCTGAAGGGGACTCTTATAGTTTTTGTCTATGTTGACAGTGGGTTTGTGATATATGGTTTTTATTATGTTGAGATATGTTCCATCTATTCCCACTTTGCTGAGAGTTTTTTTTTATCATAAATGGGTGCTGGATTTTATCAAATGCTCTTTCTGCATTTATTGATATTATTATGTGGTTTTTCAAAAGATTTTTATTGATTTTTACAGAGAGAGCAAAGGAAATATAGAAACATCGATGGAAGAGAAACACCATGCATTGGCTGCCTCCTGCATATCTCTATTGGGAATTGAGCCCATAACCTAAGCATATGCCCTGACCAGGAATTGAATCTGTGACCCCTTGGTTCATGTATCAGTGCTTAACCACTTTGCCACACTGGCTGGGTGATCTTGTGGTTTTTATTCTTCAAAATCCTTCATTTGATTATAGTGTATGACCTTTTTAATGTACTGCTGGATTCTGTTTGCTAATATTTTATTGAATATTTTAGCATCTATGTTCATCAGTGACATTGGACTGTAATTTTCTTTCTTTGTAGTGTGCTTATCTGGTTTTGGAATTGTGATACTTCTCGCCTCATGAAATGAGTTTGTGAGTCTTCCCTTCTCTTGAGATTTTTGGAATATTTTGAGAAGGGTAGGTGTTAATCTTTTTAGAACATTTGATAAAATTCACCTGTGAAGGCATCCTGTCAAGGACTTTTATTTGTTGGGAGTTTCAGTACTGCTTTAATTTCATTAGTAGTGATTCAGATTCTCTGAATCTTCTTGATTCAGTTTTGGAAAATTGTATGTTTCTAGGCTACTTTTCTAAGAATATATCTATTTCTTCCAGATAGTCTGATATGTTGGCATATAATTGTTTGTAATATTTTACTACACTCCTTTATACAGTGGTACCTCGAGATACGAGTGCCCTAACATATGAGATTTTTGAGATACGAGCCGTTGAGCGAGCCATTTTTTGCTTTGAAATACGAGCAACATTTGAGATACGAGTAATCGCGTGAATTGGCCGGCTGCACACGACCCACCAGTTTACCACGACTTGAACGTCTCATAGTTTCCCACGCCTCAGTCAGTGTGCTTGTTTACCTCGTTGTCGAAGCATCTTTTGTGCATTTACATACTTTATCACATTTCTTTTTATAACCATAGGTCCGAAGAAAGCGAGTGGAAAGGTCAGTGCTCAGAAGAGGATGATGTCTATTGAATTAAAGCGTGAAATCATAGAAAAATATGAGCAAGGTGTGCGAGTGGCTGACTTGGCGAGGCAATACGGGCGCAGTAGTATTTCAACGATATGCACTGTGCTTAAACAGAAGGAGTCGATAAAGGGTATAACGCCAGCTAAGGGCGTTACAATAATTTCTAAGCTCCGTAGCTCTCTCCATGAAAAGATGGAGAATCTGCTGATGGTATGGGTGACGGAGAAGCAGCTTAAAGGAGATACATTAACACAGGGCATCATATGCGAGAAGGCGCGAGCGATTTACAGTGATTTGCTGGAGCAGACCCCGTGCACTTCTAAGGACGAAGCATCGAAAGACTCATTTAAAGCCAGTAGAGGCTGGTTTGATAACTTCAGGAAAAGGTCTGGCATTCACTCCATCATCAGGCATGGTGAGGCAGCAAGTTCGGATGTGAAGGCAGCTGAGGATTACCTCAAAACTTTTTCCGAACTGATAGAAGCCAAAGGATATATCCCCCAGCAAGTCTTCAACTGTGACGAGATAGGGCTTTTCTGGAAGAAGATGCCGAATAGGACTTCTATAACGGCAGAGGACAAGGCGATGCCAGGCCACAAACCTATGAAGGATAGGCTAACTCTCACACTGTGTGCCAATGCGAGTGGTGACTGCAAGATCAAGCCTCTGCTCGTATACCATTCGGAAAACCCCAGAGTCTGTAAGTCACATCAGATTTTAAAAGATAAACTGCAAGTTATGTGGAGGGCAAACCCAAAGGCATGGGTCACCAGGCAGTTCTTTGTGGAGTGGGTAAACCTGGTTTTCGGCCCTTCTGTTAAGAAATATCTACAGGAAAACAACCTAACCATGCAAGCCCTCCTCATCCTCGACAATGCTCCTGCTCACCCACCAAACTCCTCGAAGAGTTCAAGTTTATAAAGGTTGTCTACCTACCTCCCAATACCACTCCAATCCTGCAGCCCATGGATCAGGAGGTGATTTCTCATTTTAAAAAGCTGTACATCAAGCACCTGTTCCGGCGCTGCTTTGAGGTGATGGAGAACACAAACCTCACCCTTCGAGAGTTCTGGAAGAACCACTTTAACATCGTGATATGCCTCAGAATTATTGATCAGGCCTGGCTGGGTGTTACAACGAGGACTTTGACCTCTGCATGGAAGAAGCTGTGGCTTGAGGCCATAGCCGAAAGGACCTTCAAAGGATTCGAACCCGAGGTGCCAGTGGAGGAGGAGATAGTGTCTCTGGGAAAATCCATGGGCCTGGAGGTGGATGAGAGAGACATGAATGAGCTCGTCGAGGAGCACTCTCTGGAACTCACCACAGAGGAGTTACAAGAGTTGCAATCTCAGCAACATGAGGAGGTTCTCCAAGAAATTGGTTTCGAGGAGGAGCCAGAGGTGGAGGAGATCTCTACAAGTGAGATAAAGGAGATCTAAGGAATGTGGGAGAGGGTGTCACACTTCGTGGAAAAGAAACACCCCCAAAAAGTTGCTACTGGTCATGCATCGGAGCTGTTCAATGAAACTTGCCTCACCCATTTCAGAAACATTCTGAAAGGGAGGAAGAGGCAAACCTCGTTGGACACGTTTTTGTTTTGTTTTTTTTTTGAAATTGACCAAAAATGCAAAGACCAGTAGCAATTAAGTTCAGTGAAGATTAGTTAAGTTACATTCAGTTTAGGGATAAAGTGTAGCATTAAGAGTGTAACAAGCTGAGACTGGTTTGGCTCAGTGGATAGAGCGTCGGCCTGAGAACTGAAAGGTCCCAGGTTCGATTCTGGTCAAGGGCATGTACCTTGGTTGCGGGCACATCCCCAGTAGGGGGCGTCCAGGAGGCAGCTGATTGATGTCTCTCTCTCTCATCGATGTTTCTAACTCTCTATCCTTCTCCCTTCCTCTCTGTAAAAAATCAATAAAATATACTTAAAAAAAAAAGAGTGTAATGAGTATGTAAATACACTTTATAAAACCAGTTTATTCCTTTACATTCTCTTTTATTATGTTTTTATACAGTATTTGTCATTTATAAATACATTTTTCTTATTCAAAAACACGTAACAAGAACAACTGGGGTGGCATTTTGGAGGCTGGAACGGATTAACGGCATTTCAATTGATTTCAATGGGGAAATTTGCTTTGAGATATGAGCAACTTGATATAAGAGCAAGTTTACAGAACGAATTAAACTTGTATCTCGAGGTCCACTGTATTTCTGTGGTGTTAGTTTTACTTATATTTCATTTCTGATGTTATTTGTGTCCTTTCTTTTCTTTTCTTGATGTTTCTGGTTAAAAGTTCATCTGTCCTGTTTATCTTTTCAGACTACCAGCTCTTGGTTTCATTGATCTTTTATATTGTTTTTGTAGACTCTTATTTCATTTATTTCTGCTCTGATCTATATAATTTCCTTTCCTTCTTTTACTTTGGGCTTTGTTGTTATTTTTCTAATTTCTTTGGGTGTAAAGTTAGATTGTTCATTTGAGACTTCTCTTGCTTCTTGAGCTAGGTCTGTAATGCTGTGAATTTTTCTGTTAGGACTGCTTTCACTGTGTCCATGGTTTTTGGGTTGTTGTCTTCTCAATTTCATTTGTCTCAAGATATCTTTTGGTTTGTTCCTTGATCTCATTGTTAACTCATTCATTGTTTAGTAACATCTTATTTTGCCTCAACATGTTTGTGTGTTTTTCAGTTTTTATTCTTGATATTTATTTTAGTTTCATACCATTGTGATCTGAAAAGATGCTTGATATAATTTCAACCTATGTAAATTTATTTTGACTTGCTTTGTATCCTAATATGTGGTCTATACTAGAAAATATTCCATATGCACTTGAAAATAATGTATATTCTGCTTCTTTGGGGTGAAATGCTATGAAAAGACCAATTTAATTTATGTGGTTTACTGTTTAATTTAAGACTGCTGTTTCTTTCTTGATTTTATGTCTGGAAGATCTATAAAGTGATGTCAATGGGATACTAAAACCCTTTACTATAACTATATTACTATAACTCCCTTTCTGTCCATCAAGACTTGCTTTAGATATTTAGATACACCTGTGTTGTGTACATTAATATTTATAAGGGTTATATTCTATTGTTGGATTGATCCCTTCATCATTAAGTGATGCTTTCCTTTGTCTCTTATTATATTCTTTGTTTTAAAGTATGTTTTGCCCTTTGTAAGTTTTAATATACAAGCTTTTCTTTATTTCCATTTGCATGATATTTCTTTCCTCATCTATTTACTTTTTAAAAAATCTTTATTGTTGAGATTATTATTACAGATGTCCCTCTTTTTTCCCTCATATTTCCCCTCCACCCAGTTCCCACCCCACCTCAGGCCCATGCCACACTATTGTCTGTGTCCATAGGTACTACATACAATACATGCATATAAG
This sequence comes from Lasiurus cinereus, assembly GCA_011751065.1. NCBI lineage: Eukaryota > Metazoa > Chordata > Mammalia > Chiroptera > Vespertilionidae > Lasiurus > Lasiurus cinereus. The sequence goes on along the minus strand of JAAGEH010000013.1, from coordinate 11,484,699 downwards.
ATTTTTGTCCAATCTCATCCCGCAACCCCACACCCTCTTCGTCTGGAGAATTGTCAGTCTGCTCCCTTTCCATGCCCCTGATTCTATTACATTCACCAGTTTATTGTGTTCATATTTTTTATTCATTTAATTTTTAAATTCACTTGGTGATAGATATGTATTTGTTGTCTCTTGGTTGTTCATAATTTTTTATCTTTACCTTTTTCTTCTTCTTCCTCTTCTCAAAGAATACCCTTCAGCATTTTATATAATACTGGTTTGGTGGTGATGAATTCCTTTAGCTTTTTCTTGTCTGTGAAGCTCTTTATCTGACCTTCAATTCTAAATGATAGCTTTCCTGGGTACAGTAATCTTGGTTGGAGGTTCTTGCTTTTCATCACTTTGAATATTTCGTGCCACTCCCTTCTGGCATGAATAGTTTCTGTTGAAAAATTAGCTGACAGTTATATGAGTACTCCCTTTTAGGTGACTTTTTTCTTGCTGCTTTTAACATTCTCTCTTTGTCTTTTGCCCTTGGCATTTTAATTATGATGTGTCTTGGTATGGTCCTCTTTGGATTCCTTTTGTTTGGGGTTCTCTGCACTTCCTGGACTTGTAAGTCTATTTCTTTCACCAGGTGAGAGAAGTTTCTGCCATTAATTCTTCAAATAGGTTTTCAATATCTTGCTCTTTTTCTTTTCCTGACACCCCCATCATTCAGATGTTGGTATGCTTGAAGTTGTCCCAGAAGGTCCTTACTCTGTCATCATATTTTTTTTATTCTTTTTTCTTTTTGCTCTTCTGGTGTGGTGTGTTTTGCTTCCTTGTATTTCAAATCATTGACTTGGTTCTTGGGATCCTAGCCTATTGTTGAATCCCTGTTTATTCTTCTTTATTTCAGTCAGTATATGCTTTATTGCTGACCGGTCCTTTTCCATTGTTTTGGCATTCTCACTAAGACCCTTGAAGGTCTCATTAAGTTTTTCAGATTTCTAGATTCTTGATTAACCTTATAACGGTGGTTTTGAACTCTGTATCCAGTATTTTGTTTTCATCCATTTCTTTCATTTGTGACACATCTCTTTGTCTCTGCAGTTTGACTGTGTTTGTTTCTATGTATTGAGTAGCTGCTAAATCTCCTTCAGTTGATAGAGTGGCCTCATGTAGTAGGTGTCCTATAGGGCCCAGTGTCTCAACCTCCCCAGTCACATGAGGTGGGAGCTCTTGGTACATCCCTTTGAGGGCTGTTTGCACAGTCTTGTTGTAGTTGAGTCTTGATTGCTGTGGGCATCACTGGGAGGAACTGACCTCCAGGACAATTGGCTGTGAGGGCCAGCTCTGTCTATAATGGAAGAGCTGCTGTGCAGGAGACACCTTTATGGGGCAGGAATTGCTTCATTGGGGCTTTGGTGCTCACTGAGTCTACCCCTTGAGTGTGTTACTTATGGATGTGAAGAGTTATAATATGGTATGTTCTCACACTGACCACTGAGTGCACTGGCTCTTAGATCTCCAAGGAGGTGCACAGTCAGCCACTGCCTGGGGTCACCCAGCAGGAGCTACTGAGATATCTTCAGATTCCTCCTCTTTATATTGGGTTTGGAAGTGCTCAGAGTAGGCCAAGCTGTGAAGCAAGGAAGTCTAGTGCGGGTGCCAGCCTTGAGCCTTTTATTGATAGGTTTGGGGCTCCCTGACCCAGTTGCAGCTTGTTTGACTGGTTTTAGGCTGAAAAAAGGACAGGACATTCATATGCAAAAGCCACTGTGCACAGCTTAGAGAGGGGTTGTAAACTGGGTAGGGAGGAAGGTCTTAGGGAATCTCCAGGGTGGAGTGAACAGAAATGTCTTCCAGTCAACCCTTCACCAGGAAGGTCCCAGCATGGGAACAATGACCACTGAGAGCACCTCTGTCTGGAAAAAAGCTTCACTCATGTTCCTGCCCTGATGCCAGACAGTCCCGTTTCTCCACATATCTATCTGGGTCCCCCAGAGCCTCACCTGGCACTGGAGCTCAGTGTATATGGGAGCTTAAAATTCAGTTCACAGTGCCAGCCTTTTAAGAGGTGCACCTGGTTCTCTAGCAACCTGTGTATCACTAAGCCTTAGTCCGCACTTGTTTTAAAGTTTGTAGTTCTTACTGCCCATAGGGACTTCTTTTTCCAGTTCTGTAACCCTGGACTGGGGCTCTGTGTGGAGCTGGGACTCCTTGCTCCTCCAGGCGGCCTACGCAGAGGTGATTACTTCCCGATTAAAAAAGCAGCACTTCCAGGTGTAGGCCCACCTTGTTCCATAACTCTGCACATCCTACCAGTCTCAATGTGATTTTTGCTTTACTTCCCTAGTTGAAGTACTTCCACTCATCCAGCCTTCACATCGTTCTATATGATAGTTGTTCTTCTAATTTTGAGGTGGTTGTGAGAGGCAGTAAGTATTGGCATTTACCTATGCCGCCATCTTGATTCCTCCCCTCCTCATCCATTTACTTGTAGTCTGTGTGTGTCTTTTGTTCTGAAGTGGGTCTCTTACAGCATGTATATATGGGCCTTGTTTACTTAACCATTGGGCTACCTTATACCTTTTGCTTGGAACCCTTAAGACATTTACATTTACTAGTAAAGTGACTATTTAATAAGTACATATTTATTGTCATTTTATTCTTTATAATTATTTTCTTTTTTCCCCTTTCTTCTGAAAGAAAACCTTTAGCATTTCTTGTAATACTGGTTTGGTGGTAATGAACTCCTTTAGCTTTTTCTTCTGTGGGAAGCTCTTTATTTCATCTTTAAATGATAGCTTTGCTGCTTCATGTAGCCTTGGTTGTAGGTCCTTCTCAATAATTTCATCCCAATCCCTTCTGCCCTGAAATGTTTCTATTCAGAAATCAGCAGAGAGTCTTATGGAAGCTTTCTTGTTCAGTAACAACTGTATTTCTTTTTTTTTCTTTAATTAAATAAATATTGTTCAGATTATTACATTTGTTTCTCTTCCCCTCCCCCATAGCTCTCATCCACCTGCTCCCTCCCCTCCCTCTACATTACCTCCCCCCACATTGTCCTCATCCATAGGTGTATGATTATTGTCCAGTGTCTATCTGCACCCCCCTCATGCCTTTCCTGATTCTATTATATTCACCAGTTTATTCTGTTCATCAGATTTTTAATTCACTTTTTAGATTCACTAGTTGATAGATATGTATTTGTTGTTCATAATTTTTATCTTTAACTTTTTTTTCTTCCTCTTCTTAAAGAATGTCTTTCAGCATTTCATATAATACTGGTTTGGTGTCAATGAACTCCTTTAGCTTATCTTATCTGTGAAGCTCTTTATCTGCCCTTCAGTTCTAAATAATAGCTTTTCTGGGTACAGTAATCTTGGTTGTAGGTTCTTGCTATTCATCACATTGAATACTTCTTGCCACTCCAATCTGGCCTGCATAGTTTCTGTTGAGAAATCAGCTGACAATCGTATGGGTGCTCCTTTGTAGGTAATTAACTGTTTTTTTCTTGCTTTTTTTAAATATTCTCTCTTTGGCTTTTGCTCTTGGTGTTTTCGTTATGATGTGTATTGGTGTGGTCCTCTTTGGATTCCTTTTATTTGGGGTTCTCTGTGCTTCCTGGACTTGTAAGTCTGTTTCTTTCACCAGATGTGGGAAGTTTTCTGTCATTATTTCTTCAAATAGGCTTTCCATATCTTGCTCACTCTCTTATTCTGGCACCCCCATAATTCTATTGTTGGTATGCTTGAAGTTGTCCCAGAAGCTCCTTATACTATCTTCACATTTTTGGATTCTTTTTTCTTTTTGCTTTTCCACTGGAGTGTTTTCTGCTTCTTTGTATTTCAAATTTTTGACTTGATTCTTCCCTTCCTCTAGTCTGCTGTTGGGTCTCTGTTTTTTTTTTTTATTTCAGTCAGTGTATGTTTAATTTCTAGTTGGTCCTTTTTCTTTTCTTTTCTTTTTTTGTGGTGAGAAGTCTTACAATTTACTCTTTTAACAATTTTACAATATACCATCCGGCAGTGTTAGTTATAGGCATTATGTCATTATGTTGTACATCACATCTTTTATACTATTTATATTATAATTGGAAGTTTGTACCTTTTTTAATTTTTATTTATTTATTATTATTTTCCCCCTATTGCCCTCTCCACCCCCCAGTACATGCCCTCATCCGTCGCCACCCCTCTCCCCTGCCTTCCCCCATTGCCCTGTATCCATTGGCAATGCCTACACACACATGTATACAAGTCCTTCCTTTGATCTCCTATAGGTGCCTCCTCCCCAACTTCCCCTACCTTCCCACTGTAGCACGACAATCCGTTCATTGCTTCTTTGCCTCTGCCTCTGCTTCCCCCCTCAACCCCCTGTTTCTTGTCTTTAAAAACATCTTGCCCTTGTATGCTAGAAATAAACCCACCAGTGCAAAAGAAAAATGATTGAGTCCCAATTTCAATGTCCAATAGCTTTAAGTCCCAGTTTCATTGTCAGACAGTTCCTCATGTGTACATGTCATCAATGGTATCTGGATAGTGGACAAAGGCAATGCTAGTCCAACCCTCTCTGGTTTGGTCCTAGGCATCCTGTAGCCATGCACACCTGCTAACTCCTCACATGGCAAGGCGTCCTCAGCGTCTTCCATCTCTGGACAGTTTCTCCTCTTGCCTTCATGGTTAGCGCAGACCTGTCAGTTCTTCTTTGTTGTTGCAGGAGTCACTTGGTCTTGGAGTTGTTTTCTGAAAGTATATAAACATATTCTTGACCAAGAGTTAATAAAGAAATCTTTTCTATAAAATTGAGACTCCATACTGTTCTCCACAGTGGCTGCAGCAGTCTTGCATTCCCACCAGCAATGCACGAGAGTTCCTTTTTCTCCGCATCCTCACCAACACTTGTTGTTTGTGGATTTGTTGATGATAGCCATTCTGACAGGTGTGAGATGGTACCGCATTGTTGTTTTGATTTGCATCTCCCTGATGAATAGTGACTTTGAGCAGGTTTTCATATGTCTCTTGGCCTTCCTTTTATCTTCTTTCGAGAAGTGCTTATTTAGATCTGTTGCCCATTTTTTGATTGGGTTGTTTATCTTCTTTTTGTGAAATTGTACGAGTTCTCTGTAAATGTTGGAGATTAAACCCTTATCATTGATATCATTGGCAAATATGTTCTCCTATTCAGTGGGCTTTCTTGTTGTTTTGTTGATGGTTTCCTTTGCTGTGTAAAAGCTTTTTTTTTTTTTGAAGTAGTCCCATTTGTTTATTTTTTTCTTTAGTTTCCATTGCCTGAGGAGCTGTGTCAGTGAAGAAGTTCCTTCTGCATATGTTGGAGATTTTGCTACCTATGTATTCCTCTAGTATTTTTATGGTTTCCTGTCTTATGTTTAAGTCCTTTATCCATCTTGAGTTTATTTTTGTGTATGGTATAAGCTGGTGGTCTAGTTTCTTTCTTTTTTTGCATTTTTCTGTCCAATTTTTCCAATACCATTTGTTGAAGAGACTATCTTGACTCCATTGTATGTTCTTGTCTCCTTTGTCAAATAGTAATTGAGCATAGTGGTTTGCATCGATTTCTGGGTTCTCTGTCCTATTCCATTGATCTATGTGTCTGTTCTTGTGCCAGTACCAGGCAGTTTTGAGAAGAGTGGCTTTGTAATACAGCTTGAAATCTGGCATTGAGATCCCACCCACTTTGTTCTTCTTTCTAAGGATTGCTGCAGCTATTCGGGGTCTTTTTTTTTATTCCAGATAAATTTTTGGAAAGTTTTTTCTAGGTCTGTGAAGTAGGCCTTTGGTATTTTCATGGGGATTGCATTGAATTTATAAATTGCTTTGGGTACAATGGACATTTTGATGATATTGATTCTCCAAGTCATGAACATGGTATGTTCTTCTGTCTGTGTATGTCTTCCTCTATCTCTTTTTTTAGTGTTGTATAGTTTTCTGCGTATAGGTCGTTTACCTCCTTAGTTAAGTTTATTCCTAGGTATCTTAATTTTTTTGGTGCAATCGTAAATGGGATTGCTTTTTAGTCTCTTTTTGTAAGTTCATTATTGGTATATAGAAATGCCGTAGACTTCTTGGTGTTAATTTTGTATCTGCTATATTGCTGAATTCATTTATTAAGTTTAATAATTTTTTGATGGAGTCTTTAGGGTTTTCTATGTATAGTATCATGTCATCTGCAAATAAGGATAGTTTTACATCTTCTTTTCCTATTTGGATGCCTTTTATTTCTTTTCTTGTCTGATAGCAATGGCTAATACTTTCCAGCACTATGTTGAATAGGAGTGGTGAGAGTGGGCATCCCTGTCTTGTTGCTGTTTTTAGGGGAAATGGTTTTAGTTTTTACCCATTGAGTATGATGTTGGCTGTGTGTTTGCCATATATGGCTTTTATTATGTTGAGGTATGATCCTTCAATTCCCACCTTGCTGAGAGTTTTTATCAAGAAAGGGTGTTAGATTTTTTCAAATGCTTTTTCTGCATCCATTGATATGACTATGTGATTTTTATCTCTCAATTTGTTTATATGATGTGTCACGTTTATTGATTTGCGGATATTGTACCATTCTTGCATCCCTGGGATAAATTCTACTTGCTCATGGTGTATGATCTTTCTGATGTACTGCTGGATTCAATTTGCTAGAATTTTGTTGAGGATTTTAGCATCTATGTTCATGAGAGATATTGGTCTGTAATTCTCTTTCATTGTGTTATTTTTATTGGGTTTTGATATTAGGGTGATGCTGGTTCATAGAAGGAGTTTGGAAGTGCTCCTTCCTCTTGAATTTTCTGGAATAGTCTGAGAAGAATGCGTTTTAGTTCTTCTATGAATATTCGGTAAAATTTCCCTTTTGGTAAAAGCCCGTCTGGCCCTGGGCTTTTGTTTGCTGGAAGCTTTTAGATGACTGCTTCAATTTCTTCCATAGTTATTAGTGTGTTGTGATTTTTAGAATCTTCCTGTGTGAGTTTTGGAAGGTTGTGTTTTTCTAGGAATCTGTCCATTTCCTCTAGGTTGTGAAATTTGTTAGAATAGAGTTGTTCATAATAGTGTTTAACAATACTTTGTATTTCTGTGGGGTCTATAGTTATTTCCCCCCTCTCATTTCTGATTTTGTTTATTTGGGTCCTCTCTCTTTGCTTCTTGGTGAGTCTGGCTAGAAGTTCATCAATCTTGTTTATTCTTTTGAAGAACCAGTTCTTTGTTTTGTTGATTTTTGTATGGTGTTTTTGGTCATTCATTTCTGCTCTGATCTTTATTATTTCCTTCCTTCTGGTCACAGTGGGCTTTTCTTGTTGCTCTCTTTCTAATTCTTTGAGTTGTTGAGTTAGGTGACTCATTCCCATTTTTTCCTGTTTTGGAGGTAGGCCTGTAGAGTTATAAACTTCCCTCTCATCACTGCTTTCATTGTGTCCCATAGCATTTGCTTTGTTGTGTTTTTATTGTCATTAGTCTCCAGAATATTTTTAATTTCTTTTTTGATCTCATTTATAACTCAATCATTGTTTAGTAACTTGCTATTCAACTTTCAAGTGTTTGAATTGTTTGGAATGTTTTTATTGCAGTTTATTTATAATCTTATGCCATTGTGGTCTGAGAAAACGCTTGATATGATTTCAATCTTTTTGAATTTGGGGAGACTTTGCTTGTGCCCCAATATGTGGTCTATTTTTGAGAATGTCCCGTGTGCATTTGAGAAGAATGTGTATTCTGTAGTTTTGGGGTGAAATGCTCTGAAGATGTCAATTAGGTCCATCTGTTCTAGTGAGTTATTTAGAATGCTGTTTCTTTGCTGATTTTTTTGTCTAGAAGATTTGTCCAGAGATGTCAATGGTGTATTAAAATCCCCTACTATGATTGTATTGTTATCGATCTCTCCCTTGATATCCTCCAGGAGTTTTTTTTATGTATGTGGGGGTTCCTGTATTAGGTGCGTATATGTTTACCAGTGTTATATCTTCTTGATGAATTGCTCCTTTTAGTATAATGTAGTGGCCTTCCTTATCTCTTATTATAGCCTTTACTTTGAGGTCTATTTTATCAGATGTAAGTATTGCTACCCCAGTTTTTTTCTCATTTCTATTTGCCTGAAAAATGTTTTTCCATCCCTTCACTCTCAGTCTGTGTAAATCCTTTTCTCTAAGGTGGGTCTCTTGTAGACAGCGAATGTATAGCTCCTGTTTTCTTAACCATTCAGATACCCTATGTCTTTTGATAGGTGCATTTACCCCATTTACGTTTTATGATATTATTGACAAGGTCATGTTTGTTGTCATATTTTTCCTTAGTGTTTGTGTGGGGTTTTTTTCCTTTATCTTTCTTCTTTTTACAGCAGTCCCTTTAGCATTTCTTGCATTATTGGCTTGGTAGTGATAAACTCTCTTAACCCTTTCTTCTCTGTAAAGTTCCTGATTCCACCTTCAATTTTGAATGATAGCCTTGCTGGATATAGTGTTCTTGGATTCAGACCCTTGTTTTGCATCACTTTATATATTTCATTCCATTCCCTTCTGGCCTGGTGTGTTTCTGTTGAGAATTCAGTTGATTTTCTAATAGGAGATCCCTTGTTGCTAACTTTCTGTCTCTCTCTGGCAGTCTTTAAGATTCTTACTTTGTCGTTAGTGTTCCTAATTTAATTATGATGTGTCTTGGTATCGGTTTTTGGGCTCAGCTTGTTTAGGACTCTGTGTACTTTTTGGACTTTCATATTTTTTTCCTTGCCAATATCAGGGAAATTTTCTGTCATTATTTCTTCAAATAGGTTTTCTATTCCTTGCTTTTTTTCTACTCCTTCTGGTATCCCAATTAAGCGTATGTTGTTTCGTTTTTTGTTGTCCCAAAGCTCCCTTAGGCTCTCTTCTTCTTTTTTAAGTATTTTTTCCAGTTGTTGCAGTGTTTCTGTGGTTTTTTTCCTACTTTGTTTTCTAATTCGCTGATGCGATCCTCGTCCTCTTCTAGTCTACTGTTTTGGCCTTCCATTGTGTTCCTTATTGCAGCTATGTCGTTCTTCATCTCCTCTTGGTTTCGTTTCATGTTGGTGACATTCTCATTCAGCTCCTTATAGTTCTCATTGAGTTGTGTGATATTGTCGTTAAGTTGTATGTATTTGTCTTTTATCCATTTAAACATCCTTAAAACCATTACTCTGAATTCTTTCTCTGAAAGGCTACTCACTTCAATTTTATCTAACTTTCTTTCTGGTGAGTCCTCTTTTTCTTTCCTTTGGGGATTGCTTTCACGTCTTCTCATGTTTTTCTGTAATGTTTTATTTGTAGATCCAATTGCTTTACTACCCAAGTTTTTTTTTGTGTTTTTTTTTGGGGGGGGTGGTGGTACTACTGGTGTATTCTCTCAGTTCTCCTGTGTTTATTAATTTATTGTAGTTTCCTACTTGAGCTATTTGGGTTCTCTTGATATAGATCTGTGAGCTTGAGCAGCACAACTATGGTGTCTAGAAGTCAGCAGCCGTGGAGAGGAGTGTCCCTATTTTCGCTGTTTTGCACCCTTAATTGAGATCACATGTGTCCACCCTGGAGAGGCGTGGCTGTGGCGTCCAGAGTTTAAAAATCACACCCACTGGGGCTCCCAGTGGCTCCCAGGAACTGTTTAGGTGGTGGACCATCAGAAACGTGCTGCTGAAAACCCACCTTGGGTGACGGCCTGGAGGGCGCACCGCAAACGCCAGTGACCAGGGAGCTCCACAAACCAGATAGGAGGGCACGCCACAGACAGGGCGACCAGAACACGCAAACACAGGGCCTAGGATGCTTCGCAAATTGGCACAAACGTTCGCTGCAGACTGGGGAACTGTGGAGGGCGGAAATGCGTTGACTCGGGAGTTCTACAGGTGAGGACTACTGTGTAGCTGCAGCTGAAACCGTGGTGCAAGCACATGGTGTGCGTACACTCGGTAACCCGCGCACATTCGGTGACCCAGGAGATTGCAAGCCCGACTTGTGTGTGCCCACTGTCACAGCCACGCTGATGTCACTGGGGAGGAGGGAGTTGCACTCACTGCTTTGGAGGTGAAGGTCCCAGTGTCCTCGGGAATGCAGGGTCCTGGGAATTGCGGGACTCTGGCTGGAGTGGCTGTTGGGTTGCAGGGCAACTCCAATGCCTGTCTGGCTGGCGGTGTTGCTGAGTTCCCAAAGAAAGGCCGTTTTTCCCTTCAAGATGGCGTGGGTTCTGCCCCGGATCCCCGCAGTCCAGGGAGTGAAAGCCCTGATGGCAGTCTCTTTGTCCAAGAGAGCCTGGACTGTCAGCCCCCACTGCTCCCGTGAGATTCAACTGTCCCTCACTCAATCACACACCCACCACACATGCCCATACACTCTCCTTTTGTCCCCTCATTCACTTCCTCTCCCTCACCTCCATCCTGCTAGGCGTCATCATCCCAAAATATTTGTGGTTTAATAAATTAAACAGAAATTGAATTCAATGGTTTTTTGACAAATAGGCTTATTTCATTATTTAGTGATATTACTTAAGCTCAACTATAGTTTTATCTTGACTTTTGCTCAGACCCAACTAAACTTTGTCCCATTGATTAAAAAAAAACACAGTTATTCTACTCACACCACGTATGGCTTTGTTTCCTTGAACAGAGAATTTGTTGGATTTCGTTTCCTGAGGATTATCTGTGAACATTTTAAGTCATCAGAAAATATTGGAAAAGCTTTATTGCTCCACATTGACATACTTTTACAAAGGAAAGAAGAACTGCTTGCCAAGGAAAAGATTGAAGAAATCATTGTAGGTCAGTAGGATTTCTACAGATGTTTTAGAAAGGTGTTGACATGCATGTATTTCAAAGGTAGATGTCAGAACAATAGTGAAGTACTCAGGTCAACATACAAGTATTTTTCCTTTTTCTCATTCCTTTTTTACCCTCTAATAACCTTTAAGTATAATACCTCACTTTTCCAGATTTCACTTTTTTGGAAACTTAGAATGAGGAACTAAACAAAAATAACAAAACATCAACAAAAACAGATATATCTCTGAGCTTAAAACTCATAACTCATGTGCAGTAGAAAATTGTGATGTTAGAAGCCTAATTTCTTGTTTTCAGTTTGATCTCAAATTAGCTGTATGCCTTTGAGAAAATCAGTAGTGTCTCTGGATCTTGTTTTTTCCCAACTATGAAATGAAAATTGTGGACTATATCTCCTGATTGTTAACTTCTATTTAGGCAGTAGCATCCTTTTGTGATGCTATCTTATATGAATCTTGTCCCTAGCGTTAATTTAGTGAAAGCAGAGATGTAGAGCCAAATCTTAGCATTCTCCTAACCCCCACCTATCTGTAGACCCCTATATCCTGAAGAACACAGATGTATGATCTCTTTCTTAGAAAATTCTTACCCCAATCTCTTCTTCCAAGTCTACATATATTGAGAGATATAGTTACTAAATGTTAACATTGGAATTTATTCTGAATAATGGCATTTTAGGTAATTTCTTTATATTTTACTAGATTGCTTGAGTTTTATAAGCATGTATAATGTTTTTATAAAAACATAGTTATTGATATTTTTAAATATAGTTTATTGATTTTTACAGCAAGAGGAAAGGAAAAGAGGTACATCAATGTGAGAATATAACATCAATCATCTGCCTCTTACATGCCCCCTACTGGGTACCGAGCCCGCAACTCAGGCATGTACCTTGACCATGAATCAAACCAGCAATCTTTTGGATGATGCCCAACCAACTGAGCTACATTGGCCAGGGCTAGTTATTGATAATTTTTTAAAAGGAAATCTTTCAAGCAGCGCTCACCAACCTTTTGGACCTCACGGACCACCAGTGGTCTGTGTACCACCGGTTGGCAACCACTGCTCCAAAGGTTTCCTTAAACCAGTAGTAACCAACCTTTTGGACCTCACAGGCTACCAGTGGTCCGTGGACCACCTGTTGGTGACCGCTGGACTAGATAATCTCTAAGAGTCTTTTGAACTCTAGATTCTATGAGACATTTTACTAATGACACCCTCCCTCCAGATCCTCATTAAGAATCTAGTTATTTTAGACTCAATTTTAATTTTTAATTGATATTTTAGAAAGAGAGAGAGAGAAACATTGATGAGAGAGAAACATCAACTTTGATTGGCTGCCTCCTGCCTGCCCTCCACTGGGGAACAAGCCCACAAACGGGGCATGTGCCCTGACCGGGAAACTATCAACCTTTCAGTGTAAGAGATTATGCCCAATGAGCTGAGCCACACCAGCCAGGGCCAACCCTTAGCATTCTAATGGTAACATATTAAAAAGAGTAAAAGGATGCTAGCTGGTTTGGTTCAGTGGATAGAGTGTTGGCCTGTGGACTGAACAGTCCTGGGTTTGATTCCTGGTCAAGAGCACATGCCCAGATTGTGGGCCTGATCCTCGGTGTGGGGCATGTAAGAGGCAGCTAATCAAAGATTCTTTCTCATCATTGATGTTTCTATCTCTCCCTCCTTCTCCCTTCCTCTTTGAAATCAATAAAAATATATTTTAAAAAAAAAGAGTGAAAGGGCCTGGCCAATATGGCTCAGTGGTTGAGCACTGACCCAGAAACCAATAAGTCACTAGTTCAATTCCCTGTCAGGGCACATGCTGAGGTTGTGGGCTCAATCCCTACTAGGAGGTGTACAGAAGGCAGCTGATAGATGATGTTTCTCTCGCATTGATGTTTTTATCTCTCTATCCCTCTCCCTTTCTCTCTAAAAATCAATAAGACATTAAAAAGACATTTTAAAAAAGAGTTAAGGGTCTACAGAGAAATATATGGCTAACCTGACCATAAGATAGGAAAAAAAACCTCCATATATGTATAAAACAGTTTCAAACATTAAAAAATATATATAATAACCTGTACTATATTCTATAGTAATCCAAAGGCATCACTGAGATTAATAATATAACAAAATACAGTATTGTTATTATTGTTGACTTTGAACGGTCAAGCAATCGTTAAAATGTGCTTCAGAAAACTAGAAAACATAACTCATGAAGCATAATTTTAGAAAAAATAATGAAATTACTTAAACTTTTTAAAATAAAAAGTGTTTTGTGTTTAATAAAAGTAAACTGTCAGTCAACTAGAAAACTTTGTTATCCAGAATAATTAATTTTCCTAAGATTACATTAAGGGAATCTTAGTTTTATTGTAATATCAGATTATACACTTATACTCCCTAAGTATTATAATATTTTTCTCTCATGTGGATATTTTTAACTAAGTCATGGCACAAACTATATCTGCTGACTAGGCTTGGGTGTCAGAAACTCTCAGTCTCTAATCAAGACTTTGCAGAAATGGATAGTGCCAAAGGGGTGAAAGAGAAGTGGGTATAGAATTATATTATTGTTTTAAACTTTATGTTAATATGTATTAATATATTTGAACCCTGTAAATGTCTAGACAACAAACAATCAGACACAAGTTACAATTTAAAGTGATAACGTTTATGTATAAACATTTTCTTAAAGTATTTTATGAAGGCTTTAAGGTATAATTGGCCTTTCTTGTGAACTTGATGTGATCTGGTTAATACATAATAAACATTTCTTATTAATAATTTCTAGCATTGATGTCTGTTTATTCACAATAACATTAAGATACCAGATGATGATCAAATTTGGAACATGGAAAATACATTAAAGAGAGACTAGGTTGGAAAACTATCACAGATTGATGGGCAAATTATTGTGAATCTACCAAACTCTGTATTGTATAATCAGTTTTGCTAGTAAATCTAAAATTGATGATAAAAACCTGTATAAATGTGATTCTGTTTGTAGCCATTACTTAAAGATTATAGGGTCTGAATATAATTAGCTTTTTTATTTAATGTAATAGATCTTGATTCTAGATATTGAGGTTGTTTGTTTGTTTGTTTTTTAAGGTCAGCAAACAGGAAGACCACTGTCAATAGGATTAGTAGGCTATTTGCACAACATTCTGTGGAAAAAAGCTTACAGAAGTTTTCAGGTTTGAGAATAATTTTTAATTTTTTTTAATATTCTTTCTCAACCCCAATAAATGAAACAGTATGTTGAGTATAAAAATCATAGAGCATCAAATACTTTAATAATATCTCTATTATTTGTAATGTAGAGTATTAATTGGCATTGGGCAAGAGTTTATTTTAAAGTACTAAGATATGATTCATTCCCATTGGGTACTTACAATGTAGGGAAATTAAGCTATAGAAAATCAATTTAACATGAAGAATGAGAAATTCCAAGGGATTTTATTCCTTTTAAAAATTGTGGGTTGGCCTGGCTGGTGTGGTTCAGTGGCTGAGCATCAACCTATGAACCAGGAGGTCGTGGTTCAATTCATGCTCAAAACACAGGCCAGAGTTGCAGGCTCAGTCCCCAGTAGGGGGCAGGTAGGAAGTAGCCGATCAATGATTCTCTCTCATCATTGATGTTTCTGTCTCTCCCTCTTCCTTCCTCTCTGAAATCAATAAAAATATTGTTAAAATTGTGGTATGGCCCTAACCAGTTTTGCTCAGTGGATAGAGCATCAGCCTATGGACTGAAGGGTGACAGGTTCGATTCCAGTCAAGGGCATGCACCTTGGATGTGACCACATCCCCAGTAGGGGGTGTGCAGGAGGCAGCTGCTCCAAGTTTCTCTCTCATCGATGTTTCTAACTTTCTATACTGCTCCCTTCCTCTCTGTAAAAATTCAATAAAAATATATTTTAAAAAATTGTGCTATGAAGCCCAGAGGATTTTTAGGCCAGTGAAAATACTTTGAATGCTGCTATAAAGATGGATAGATATCATTATACATTTGTCTAAACCCATAGAATGTACAACACCAGGTGTGAACCATAATATAGACTTTGGGTGATTATGATGTGTCAGTGTACTTTCTTTAGTTGTAACAAATGTAAGGCTTTGGTGGAGGATTTTAAATATATTTATATAAAATTTGTTTTTAGAGAGGAAGGGAGAGGGATGAAGGGATAGAAACATCACTGAGAAAGAAACATTATCAATTGTCTGCCTCCTACATTTCCCCTACTGGGGATAGAGTCCACAACCCAGGCATGTACCCTAACTGGGATCAAACTAGATGACCTCTTGGTTCCTGGGTCAATGCTCAGCTGCTGAGCCACACTAGCCAGACTGTGGGAAGATTTTTTTTGGTAGGGGGAAGGGGCCTCAATCAGAAAGACTTGGACCCCAGGTGGAGGTCCCACGTAGGAGAAGGGGTTTCATAGCCAATCTCTACATTGCTCTCGATTTTGCTGTGAATCTAAAACTGCTCTAAAAAACCTTTATAAAGTTGTGGTACAATAAAAAAATACAAAAGAATAGTAATATATTTTCTCTTTGCAAACCAACCCAGGTTTACTGAAACTACAGATATTTTATGTTTATTCATTTTTGTTAATGCTCAACCAAGGATATTTTTTTCCATTGATTTTTAGAGGGAGAGAGGGGAAGGGAGCGAACAAGAGAAGCATCAGTGTGAGAGAAACACATCAATTGGTTGCCTCCCACAGGTGCTCCAACTGGGGCCGGAGATCCATCCTGCAACTCGCGTGCATGTCCATGACTGGGAATCAAGCCCACAACCGTTCTGTACCTGAGCTGATGCTCTGACCACTCAGCACTACTGGCCAAGGCCAGATAAAGTTTTTTAATGTATAGTTATTCATAATCTAATCGCTTGTAAAAATTTTGGTATGTATGCATTTGTGTGTGTGAATAAAAAAGGATATAATGTTTTTTAAGTTATGATTGATTTCCTCTTCCAAACAAGATCTAACAGAGACCAGATTTCTGCCTTTGCCTCAATACTCCCCCCTAAATAAAACAAGATAAAATACATGAAAAAAAATTTTAGATACTGACTATCAGACAAGGGAGTGCTCTATAGAAGATAGGAAATGAACATAGTGAGCACTGTAGTGGTACAACTTACTGCCTTGAGTTTCCGGGCTGTAGTATAAGAAGAGGAACTGAAGTAGATCCTAGCAGGCTTTCTTATTTGAGGAGATAGAGCAGAATCTGGGAGAGCAAAGCAACTAAAGTTTATAGAGCAGAATACCAGAGATCAGAATATAGCTGTCTCCTGCTGCCCCCTACTGGGGATGTGCCCACATCCAAGGTACATGCCCTTGACCAGAATCACACCTGGGACCCTTCAGTCCACAGGCCGATGCTCTATTCACTGAGCCATTGTTTAGCAGAGTACTGATCAGGACAGTATGGAATAAAAATATCTAAGGGAAATAACATCTAAAATTATTAGAGGTGGTCAGATGGAAATATGGCGACCGGCAGTAAGGTAGAGAGGGAGAGTGTGTGAGAGGGTATGGGAGCGATAGAGGTGTGTGTGGACATGTGTGACTTTGTGTGTGAGTGACATAGGGACAGTTAGACCCTGCATTTCTTCCAAGGGACTGCCAACCGGGCAATCTTAGACAGCAAAACCCTGCTGCCATCGCAAATACTCCAGGAAGGACACCGACAGCACAGAGACCATGCCATCTTGAACAACAGAATTGCTTGAGACTAGAATCCTAGCCTCACCAACACCCAGTCTGGTCTCAAAAGCAAACCAGGACCTTACAGCCACTCTGGTAAAAGTTCTGCCATCACTACTGCAGACCCAGCGACACCAAGACTCCAGGCACCACAGCAGCAGATTTCTGTGAGTCACAAAGTCAATCCCCCTCCTCTCCCCCCCTCCCCGCGGCAGTGACATAAAAACTACCAGACCCCAGTCACACAATAAGGCTTTCTGCACTCGCAGAGCAATGGGAACACTGCCTGACTTTGAGCCGTGGTGTCAGACATAGGAAGTTTGTTTCCTGCAACTCGTCTCCATGCCCAGGCATGGAAACTGTGCTGAATTTGAGCCTATCTGCTCATCCTTAGAGAGGTAGTTTTCTGTGACCAGATCCTGTGCCCACGCAAGGCAGGGAGACAATGCTGAACTTCAGCCCAGACTTGCAAACTCGGGAATTTGTTTCCTGCAACTTGTCTCTGCACCTAGGCAGGGAGACTGAGCTGAATTTGAACTTATCTACTCATCCTTAGGGAGGTTGTTTTCTGTAACTAGATCCCACACCCACACAACGCAGGGAGACAGCCCTGAATTTGAGCTTGGACTTGAGAATTTGGAGATTTTGTTTCCTGCGACTAGTCTCTGTGTCCAGCCAGGGGGACTGAGCTGAATTTGAGCCTATCTGCTCATCCCTAGGGAGGTAGACTTCTGCAACCAGATCCCACGCAGGGCAGGGAGAAAGTGCTGAACTTGAGCCTGGACTTACGAACTCGGGGAATTTGTTTCCAGTGACTAGTCTTGACACCCAAGCAGTGAGGCAGTCCTCAATTTGAGCATAGGTGCACGACCTTGGGGAGATTGTTTTCTATGACCACATCCTGCACCCACACAGGGAGACAGCACTAAATTTGAGCCTGGGGGTGCAAACCTGGGGAATTTGTTTCCCATGGCCAGACCCTGCACCTTAGCAGAGAGGCTGCACTGAATTTGAACCTCGATGTGTGGACACGGGGAGTTTGTTCCCCATGACCGGATCCTGTGCCCACACAGATAGGCAGCACTGAATTTGAGCCTGGGTGCATGGACACAGGGAGTTTGTTTTCCACAGTGCACACCCACATGACCAGACCCTACACCCACACTAAGGGGCAGTACCACCTGACTTTGATTCAGGGCAAGTGCATACAGAAGGCTGTTTACCGCAGGAGAGAAGTAGACATCCTGCCAACACAGTGTGACTGAATAACCCGGTCTCCCAAGCAGATAGAGGACCCTGAATCTCCACGCAAGGGGTAGCAGTGAACACCAGTAACTAGATTCTGTTCCTCATTGAATGTGCCTGGGATCCCAGATTCACAGTACATTCACACTAAGAGCCAGTGACTCCAATTCTTGGTGCATGTGCGCACAAGGATTCTGATTCTTATTGCGAGGTAGCACCAAGCAAGAGACTTTGATACTCAATTCTCGACATGAACACAGGGAGCCTCTGACTGCTGACATGCAATAGGGGACTTTGATTTTTGGCACATGGCAGTGAGTTCTCTGTTTCAACATGGTGCAGGCCACACTAAGTCCCTGATTCTAGGTGCACACACGAGGCTACACTAAGCGCCTGTGACTCTGACCCAGAGCAAGCACGGCTCCCACCAACCCAGAGCAACCACACATATTCTTATCAGAGCTCTTCAGTGACAGTTGGGGGGTGCAATACTCCCACTGCACATGGCCCAGGCCCCCACAACTCGACATTTGGACCTTCTGGTGATAGTCAGAATGGGGAGAAAACGAAGCAATCCCCAGAGGAAAGAAAAGGAGGAATCACCAAGTAAGGAAATAAGCAAAACGGAAGCATACAACATGGCAGAAAAAGAATTTAGAGTAATGGTCATACAGTTCATACACTGAATGGATGAAAAAATCAACAACCTATGCAAAAATTAGGAAGAAATAAAAAACGATATAGCTACAATCAAAAACAGCATGGAAGGCTTCAAGAGTAGACTAGAAGAATCAGAGGACTGAATTAGTGAGTTAGAACATCAGCTACAGCAACCAGAGAAAAAAATTAAACAGCAACCAGAGAAAAAAAATTAAAAAGCAGGAGGAGAACCTAAGGGAGCTTTCGGATAATGCAAAATTAAATAACATATATGGAAAAGGGCTGCCAGAAGGACAAGAAGAGCAGCAAGGATTAGAAAATTTATTTGAGGAAAATGGCGGCGGAGTAGACGGACGCGTCTGGAGCTTTGTCGCTGGGCAGAGGGAGAGAGAGCGGCTGAGAGTTGCATTGGGAGTGTTTGTTGGCAAGCTAGGAGTCAGTTGTCCTCCAGGGGAAGGCGGAGAACTGCTGGAAGGGGCTCTCCCGGCCAGGCAACCCCACTGCCACGGGGTTTTTGTCGGCCGGAGCCACCAGAGCGAACGCGGAGCCCTAGCCATCTTGCAGAGGGAAGTGGATGTCTGCGGCGCACTGAAGCCTTCGGCTGGGCACCCATCGAGCAGCCAGGAACCTGGGGACCCAGAACTCCGCTCTCCAATCGGCGCAGACACTTGGCGGAATCAGAGATCCACAGAGCGAACGGAAAGGTCAGATTGCGCCTGACTTAAGGGGGAGGTGGATGTCTGCCGAGGTCTGAAAGCTGCGGCTGACGGAGGCACCCACAGAGCAGCCAGGACCCAGAGCGCGGCTTCCCAGGCGGCACAGACGCGCAGGCGGAGGATTCAGAGATCCACACTTCGAGCGCGCGGAAGGGTCAGATTTCGCCTGGGCCAGGGTGTGGTCTCCTACCCCCACAGGGCAGAGACACGCACACTGTGGGAGCCGGGCTGCGGAAAGCTGCCTCTGGAGAGGTCCGAGGAGGTGGTCAGGGCGTGATCCCTGAGTGTGAAGGCAAACCCTCTGAGCTGTTGACAGAGGAGAGCTCCAGAAAACGACTCTTTTTTTTCTTCTTCTTCTCTTTTTCTCTGGGGAAGAGGGACAACCTGGGAGTTATTGCAGTGTCCAGGCTGCAAAACGCCCACAAACTGGTTTTGGGAACCACAGAGTAGCAGGATCTGAGCACAGCCTAGAGAGGTCCTGTGCTTTGTCTCAGAGATCAATTCCAAAACACTGCCACCCAATGGATGACACACAAATTGACTCTCGCATAACCACAAGAGAATAAAGAGATTAAAACACCAAGAGGGGAACACAGGGAACTGCAATACCTCCCCTACTGGGAAACAGGAGTGCCAAGCAGAATAATAGTGGAAGTGAAGGACCATTCTATTTTTCTTCTTCTTTTTTTTTCTTTTTTCCTTTTTTCTTTTTCTTAATTTTTAATTCTTTATTTTTCAATTTCACATATTTTAATTAAAAGAATTTTTTTTCTTTCCGCCTCAATTGATTTTACCTTTATAATTACTACATTTTTGTTTTAAACTAGTATTATTAATTACTACTAGTACTTTACCGTTTTTGGGAAAAAAAAGTGTCATTTTGTTTTCTCTTTATTTTATTTCGGGATTAGAGTTCTACATTCTATTTTCATCTTCCCTTTAGCATAATTTTACTCCAACTCAACTCCACCTTTATGCCAACACTTTCCTCCTAACTTTCCCCATTTCGCTGTCTTGTTTCTCTTTCCCTTTTCCAACTTTAGATTCTCCCTATTTTTCTCTTTACCTGGTTAAAATTTCACCCCATTTATATATCTAATTTCAAATCCCCTACTACAAGTCCACACAAACCTCTCCCCTCTTGTCTTCATTAGTCAAAAAGTTGTTTTTTCTCTATGTCCTTTTGTTGCTATTTGCCTGAAAAGTGATTATATCGATTTCTTGAAAATTTTTTGAGAGATTGTTTTAGTTTATTCTACTTGTTTTATTTTGCTTTTTGCTTGCTTTCTTTTCTACCTCTCTTTTCCCTCATCTCCCTCAATACCAGTTGCTATTTGCAATTTGCATCAATCTCTAGGTACTGGTTGCTGGCCTTTATTGGGATTAGTGACTGTTCTATTGAACTTCTCTCCTGACATCTATATTTTGTTCCTCTTTTCTCTCTTATACACTTTCTTTTCTCTCTGACTTTTTTCTCTTCCTCTTTCCTTCTCCTTTTTCTCCTTTTTATTTTTTTATTTTATTTTATTTTATTGCTCATTTATTTATCTTTTTTTTTCTCACAATCCCAATTTGATTTTGGCACTTCTTTCTTTTCTTTCTTCCTCATTTTCCTCTTCTGCTTTCTCTATTTACCCCTAATTTGTCCTTCATTGGTGGTCACCTTATTTGTGTTTATTAACATCTTGAATACATTTCTACTCAGTGTCTTGTGTGCTGTAGCTGCTCGTGTTGTAGTTTGTGCCTTTCAGTCAACGTAGGAGAGAGCACTACAAAACCAGACACCCAGAGAAGAAAGACCATGGTCAGAAAAAGAAACAGCCCACAAAAGACAGAAAGTCAGGTTTCACCAGAAAAGGAAGTAAACGAAATAGAACCACAAATAAGCATACCAGAGAAAGAGTTCAGAGAAATTATCATAATGTGGTTGAAAAGAATGGAAGACAAATTTGACAATATGAGTAAGAGCCAAGAGGTAACGAATAAGAACCTAGAGGAGGCGAAGAAGCGTGAAGAAGAAATGCAGAAGAAACTAGAGGACGTGCAGAATAAACAAGAAGAAATATATAATGACATCACTGCTATAAAGAACTCAATAGAAAGCATCAAAAGTAGACTAGAAGAAGCAGAGGACCGCATCAGTGAGCTAGAAGACACGGTAGGAAAAAATACCCAAGTACAGTAGCTTCTAGAAAAAAAAGTTAAAAAGCAAGAGGAGAGTCTAAGGGAACTTTGGGATAACATGAAACAAAATAACATCCGCATAATTGGGGTTCCAGAAAGAGTGGAAACAACAAGGATTAGAGAACATGTTTGAAGAAATAATGACAGAAAATTTCCCCAATATAGAAAAGAAAAAACCCACACAAATCCAAGAAGCTCACAGAGTCCCAAGCAAAATGAACCCCAACAAACCGACACCGAGGCACATTATAATTAAATTGGCAAACACCGACGACAAAGTAAGAATCTTAAAAGCAGCCAGAGAGAAACAGAAAGTGACCTACAAAGGAACCCCCATAAGACTAGCTACTGACTTCTCAACAGAAACTCGTCAGGCCAGAAGAGAATGGAATGAAATATACAAAGTCTTGCAAAGGAAGGGCCTGAATCCAAGAATACTGTACCCTGCAAGACTCTCAATCAAAATTGAAGGTGAAATCAAAAGCTTCACAGACAAAAAAGGAATAAGGGAATATATTACCACCAAACCAGCAATGCAAGAAATGTTAAAAGGTCTGCTGTAATAAAAAGAAAGAGGAAGCGAAGAAGGAACTTGGGGGTAAGGACTAAAAATGGCAACAGATAAGTACTTATCAATAATAACTTTAAATGTAAACGGAATAAATACTCCAATCAAAAGACATAGGTAACCGAATGGATAAGAAAACATGATCCATATATCTGCTCTCTGCAAGAAACCCACCTTAGGAAAAGAGACGCACACAGACTGAGGGTGAAGGGATGCAACATGGTACTTCAAGCAAATGGAAATGAAAAAAAAGCTGGGGTTGCAATACTTATATCTGAGAAATTAGATCTCAAAGTGAAGGACATAACAAGAGATAAAGAAGGCCACTTCATAATACTAAAGGGAACAATCCAACAAGAAGAAATAACTCTGGTAAACATATATGCACCCAATATAGGAGGACCTAAATACATAAAAAAACTCTTGGAGGATATTAAGGGAGAGATTGACAGCAATACAATCATAGTAGTAGACTTTAATACCCCACTGTCACCATTGGACAAATCCTCTAAACAAAAAATCAGCAAAGAAACATCAATCCTAAATGACTCACTAGAACAGATGGAATTAATTGACATCTTCAGAACATTTCACCCCAAAGCCACAGAATATACATTCTTCTCCAATGCACATGGGTCATTTTCAAAGATAGATCATATGTTGGGTCATAAGAAAAGTCTCTTCAAATTCAAGAAGATAGAAATCATATCAAGCATTTTCTCAGACCACAGTGGCATAAAACTGGAAATCAACTATAATACAAACAATAGAAAGAAATCAAACACATGGAGACTAAACAGCACAACGACTGGGTAACCACAGAGATCAAGGAAGAAATAAAAAACATCATGGCAACAAATGACAATGACAACACAACAATACAAAATTTATGGGACACAGTGCAAGGAGTCTTGAGAGGGAAGTTCATAGCCCTACAAACCTACTGCAAAAAAAACAGGAAATAATGGTAATAAATCACCTAAACCTACAACTCAAAGAGCTAGAACGTGAGCAACAAGAAAAGCCCAGTGTACTCAGAAGGAAGGAAATAGTGAAGATCAGAGCGGAGATAAACAACTTGGAGACCAAAGAAACAATTCAAAAGATCAACAAAACAAAGAGCTGGTTCTTTGAAAGGATAAACAAGATTGATGGACCCCTAGCCACGCTCACCAAGAAGCAAAGAGAGAAGACCCAAATAAACAAAATCAGAAATGAAAGAGGAGAAATAACCACAGACCCTGTGGAAATACAAAGGATTGTTAAAAAATACTATGAACAACTCTATTCCAACAAATTGGACAACCTGCAAGAAATGGACATTTTCCTAGAAAAATATAACCTTCCAAAACTCAATGAGGAGGAAGCCAAACATCTCAATAGTCCAATAACTATGGAAGAAATTGAAGCAGTAATCAAAAAGCTTCCAGCAAATAAAATCACGGGTCCAGATGGCTACACAGGAGAGTTTTACCAAACATTCAAGGAAAAATTAAAACCTATCCTCCTCAGACAATTCAAAAACATTCAAGAAGAAGGAATACTACCAAACACCTTCTATGAAGCCAGCATCACCCTAATACCAAAACCAGATAAAGACAACACAATGAAAGAGAATTATAGGCCAATATCTCTCATGAACATAGATGCCAAAATCCTCAACAAAATTCTAGCAAACCGGATCCAGCAGCACATCAGAAAGATCATACACCATGACCAAGCAGGATTCATCCCAGGAATGCAGGGATGATTCTATATCCGCAAATCAATAAATGTGATACATCACATAAACAAATTGAGAGATAAAAATCACATAGTCATATCAATTGATGCAGAAAAAGCATTTGACAAAATCCAACATCCTTTCTTGATAAAAACTCTCAGCAAAGTGGGAATAGAAGGATCATACCTCAACATCATAAAAGCCATATATGATAAACCCACAGCTAACATCATACTCAATGGGCAAAAACTAAAACCATTTCCCCTAAGAACAGGAACAAGACAGGGATGCCCACTCTCACCTCTCCTGTTCGACATAGTACTGGAAATATTAGCCATTGCAATTAGACAAGAAGAAGAAATAAAAGGCATCCAAATTGGAAAAGAAGTAGTAAAGCTGTCCTTTTTTGCAGATGACATGATATTGTACATAAAAAACCCAAAGGATTCCATTCCAAATCTAATTGACTTAATTAATGAATTTGGTAATGTGGCAGGATACAAAATTAATGCTAAGAAGTCTGTGGCATTTCTATACACTAACAATGAAATTATAGAAAGAGAAACTAAAAAAGCAATCCCATTTACCATCGCACCAAAAAAATTAAGATACCTAGGAATAAACCTAACAAAAGAGGTAAAAGACCTTTATGCAGAAAACTACAGGACACTGAAAAAAAGATAGAGGAAAATGTTAACAGATGGAAGAGCATACCATGCTCATGGATTGGGAGAATCAACATCATTAAAATGCCCATACTACCCAAAGCAATCTACAGATTCAACGCACTACCCATTAAAATACCAATGACATATTTCACAGACCTACAAAGAATTCTTCATAGATTCATCTGGAACAAAAAAAGACCACGGATAGCTACAGCAATTCTGAGAAAAAAGAATAAAGTAGGTGGGATCTCAATACCAGACTTCAAGCTATACTACAAAGCAACTGTTCTCAAAACAGCCTGGTACTGGCACAAGAACAGACATATAGACCAATGGAATAGAATAGAGAACCCAGATATCCACCCAAACCACTATGCTCAATTAATATTTGACAAAGGAGGCATGAACATTCAATTTAACCAAGATAGCCTCTTCAATAAATGGTGTTGGGAAAATTGGACAGATACATGCAAAAAATTGAAACTGGACCACCAACTTACACCAAATACAAAAATAAACTCAAAATGGATACAGGACTTAAACATTAGAAGGGAAACCATAAAAATACTAGAGGAGTCCACAGGCAGCACAATCTCAGATATATGCCAAAAGAACTTCTTCACTGATACTGCTCCAAAGGCAATGGAAGCTAAAGAAAAAATAAACAAATGGGACTACATCAAAATAAAAAGCTTTTGCACAGCAAAAGAAACCATCAACAAAACAACAAGAAAGATCAATGCATGGGAGAACATATTTGCAAATGCTATCACTGATAAAGGTTTAATCTCCAAAATCTACAACCAACTTACACAACTTAATAAAAGGAAGATGAAGGAGCCAAAAAAAAAAATGGGCATCGGCCATAGAACCTTTTCAAAAGACGACAGTAGGAAAGCCAAGAGACACATGAAAACATGTTCAAAGTCATTAATCATCGGAGAGATGCAAATCAAAACGACAATGCGATACCATCTTACATCTGTCAGAATGGCAATCATCAACAAATCAACAAACGACAAGTGTTGGCGAGGATGCGGAGAAAAAGGAACCCTTGTACACTGTTGGTGGGAATGCAGACTGGTGCAGCCACTGTGGAGAACAGTATGGAGTTTCCTCAAAAAACTAAAAATGGATCTCCCATTTGACCCTGTAATACCACTCTTAGGAATTTATCCTAAGAAATTACAAACACCAATCAGAAAGGATTTATGCACCCCTATGTTCATAGCAGCACAATTTACAATAGCCACAATTTGGAAACAGCCTAGGTGTCCGTCAGCAGATGAGTGGATCAGAAATCTGTGGTACATCTACACAATGGAATTCTATGCTGCCATTAAAAAGAAGGAATTCTTACCATTTGCAGCAACCTGGTTGGAACTGGAGAGCCTTATGCTTAGCGAAATAAGCCAGTCAATGAAGGAGAAGCATCACATGATCGCACTCATTGGGGAATAATAAAGATCATTATAAACTGATGAACAAAAGGATAGATACAGAGACAATAAAGCTTCAAACAGACTGTGAAATTACAGCAGGAAGATTAAAGTTAGGTGAGATAGATAACAGATCAATCAAAGGACTTGTATCTATGCATATAATCATAACCAATGAATATAGACACTGGGGGGTTGGGGTATGCCTGGGAGGGAGGGGGGCAATGGGAAGATATGTATAAAAAATTAATAAAAAAAGGAAAATTTATTTGAAGAAATAATGACAGAAAACTTCCCCGATATGGGGAAGAAAAAAGTTACTCAAGTACGAAGAGACCCAAGCAAGATGAATCCCAAAAGACCCACACCAAGACACGTCATAATTTCAATGACAAATACAGTGGTACCTCAAGATACGAGTTTAATTCGTTCCATAACCTTGAAGCGTGGGAAACTATGAGACGCTCGAGTCATGGTAAACTGGTGGGTCGTGTGCAGCCGGCCGATCCGTGCAATTACTCCTATCTCAAATGTTGCTCGTATTTCAAAGCAAAAATCGCTCGCTCGACGGCTCGTATCTCAAAAATCTCGTATGTTAGGGCACTCATATCTCGAGGTACCACTGTACTAATGACAAAGAGAGAATCTTAAAGTCTGCAAGAGAGAGACAGAAAGTTACCTAAAAAGTATCCCTCATCAGATTATCAAATGATTTCTCAACAGAAACACATCAAGCTAGAATGGAATGGAAGGAGATATACAAAGTGATGCAAAGCAAGGGACTGAGTGCAAGAATACTCTATCCAGCAAGACTATCAATCACAATTGAAGGGGAAATCAGGAGCTTTGCAGACAGAAAAAGTCTAAGGGAGTTGAACAATACCAAGCCAGCAATGCAAGAAATGCTAAAGGGAATGCTGTAAAAAAGAAGAAACAAAAAGTTAAGAAGGAACATGGCCTCAAAAAATAAAAATGTGTACAAACAAGTACCTTTCAAAATAACTTTAAACATAAACAGACTAAATACTCCAATCAAAAGACATCAAATGGCCGAATGTATAAAAAAAAACACGTAACCCATACTTATAATATCTACAATAGACCTACCTCAGAACAAGGTAATCACACAGACTAAAAGTGTACGGATGGAAAAATATCTTTCAGGCAAATGGAAATGAAAAAGGAAGAAGCTGGGGTAACAATACTTATATCTGACAAAATAGACCTCAAAGTGAAGGCCATATCAAGAGATAGGAAGGCAACTTCATAATAACAAAGGGATCAATACAAGAGGATATAACCCTGATAAGCATATATCCTCCAAATGCAAAAGCACCCAAATAGGTAACAAAACTCCTGTAAGATAGCAAGAGAGAGATCGACAACAAAATCACAGTAGAGCACTTTAATACACCATTAACATCACTGGATAAATCCTCTAGACAAAAAACCAGCAAAGAAATAACAATCCTAAATGCCTTACTAGATCAGATGGACTTAATTGACATCTTCAGAACATTACACCCCAAAGTTGCAAAGTATACGTTCTTCTAAAGTGCATATGGGACATTTTCAAAAATAGACCACATTCTGGATCACAATCGAACTCTCCCCAAAATCAAGAAGATTCAAATCATACCAAGCATCTTTTCAGACAACAATGGCATAATAATAGAAATAAACTACACTAAAAACAATCCAAAAGACTCAAGCACTTGGAAACTGAATAGCATCTTATTAAATATTGAGTGGGTTACCTATGATATCAAAGAAGAAATTAAAAACATTCTAGAAACTAAAGACAATAAAAACACAACAATCCAAAATCTATGGGACACAGTGAAAGCCCTCCTGAGAGGGAAATTTATATCTCTATAGGCCTACATCAAAAAATGGTAGTAAATCATATTATGCTATGACTCAAAGAATTAGAAAGAGAGCAACAAGAAAAGCCCAGACTGAGAAGAAGAAAGGAGATAATCAGACTAGAGCAGAAATAAATGACATAGGAGGGAAAAAATGGCGGTGGAGTAGACAGATATGTCTGGAGCTTTGTCGATGGGCAGAGGGAGAGAGAGCAGCTGAGAGTCACACTGGGAGTGTTTGTTGGTAAGTTAAGAGTCAGTTATCCTCCAGGAGAAGGGGGACTGCTGGACGGGGTCTCCTGGCCAGGCATCCCCACTGCCATGGGGATTTTGTCTGCCGGAGCCACCAGCGTGAACGCAGAGACCGTGCCATCTTGCAGAGGGAGGTGGATGTCTGCTGCAGTCTGAAGCCTGCGGCTGGGGCACCCACCAAGCAGCTGGGGACCCGGGGACCCAGAACTCCGCTCTCCAATCGGCACAGACACGCGGCGGAATCAGAGATCCACAGGGCACACGGGAAGGTCAGATTTCGCCTGGGATAAATGCCTTGTGTGCTGTATCTGGTCGTGTTGTAGTTTGTGCCTTTGAATCAGCTTAGGAGAGAGAACTATATAACCAGACACCAGGAGAAGAAAGACCATGGGCAGAAAAAGAAACAGCCCACATAAAACAGAAAGGCAGGTTTCACCAGAAAAGGAAGTAAACGAAATAGAAGCAGAAATAAGCCTGCCAGAGAAAGGTTCAGAGAAATGATCATAAGGTGGATGAAAAGAATGGAAGTCAAAATCGACAATGTGAGTAAGAGCCAAGAGGAAATGAAGAAGACCCAAGAGGAGATGAAGAAACAGCAAGAAGAAATGCAGAAGAACCTAGAGGAGGTGCAGAATAATCAAGAAGAAATGAAAAATAACATAACTGCTATAAAGAACTCAATAGAAAGCATCAAAAGTAGACTAGAAGAAGCAGTGGACCGCATTAGTGAGCTACAAGACACGATAGGAAAAAATACCCAAGTACAGCAGCTTCTAGAAAAAAAAGTTAAAAAGCAAGACGAGAGCCTAAGGAAACTTTGGGATAACATGAAACACAACAATATCAGGATAATTGGGGTTCCAGAAAGAGTGGAAACTGAACAAAGATTAGAGAACCTGTTTGAAGAAATAATGACAGAAAATTACCCCAATATAGGAAAGAAGAAACCGACACAAATCCAAGAAGCTTACAGAGTCCCAAGCAAAATTAACCCCAACAAACGGACACCAAGGCACATTATAATTAAAATGGCAAACACCGACGACAAAGTAAGAATCTTAAAAGCAGCCAGAGAGAAACAGAAAGTGACCTACAAAGGAACCCCCATAAGACTAGCTACTGACTTCTCAACAGAAAATCATCAGGCCAGAAGGGAATGGAATGAAATATACAAAGTCATGCAAAGGAAGGGACTGAATCCAAGAATACTGTACCCTGCAAGACTCTCAATCAAAATTGAAGGTGAAATCAGAAGCTTCACAGACAAAAAAGGACTAAGGGAATATATTGCCACCAAACCAGCAATGCAAGAAATGTTAAAGCGTCTGCTGAAATAAAAAGAAAGAGGAAGGAAGAAGGACCTCAAGGGTAAGGACTAAAAATGGCAACAGATAAGTACTTATCAATAATAACTTTAAATGTAAACGGATTAAATGCTCCAATCAAAAGACATAGGTTAACCAATTAGATAAGAAAACATGAGCCATATATCTGCTGTCTGCTAGAAACCCACCTCAGGAAAAGAGATGCACACAGATTGACGGTGAAGGGATGGAAGATGGTATTTCAGGCAAATGGAAATGATAAAAAAGCTGGGGTTGCAATACTTATATCTGACAAATTAGGTGTTAAAGTGAAGGACATAATAAGAGATAAAGAAGGCCACTTCATAATACTAAAGGGAACAATCCAACAAGAAGAAATAACTCTGGTAAACATATATGCACCCAATATAGGAGCACCTAAATACATAAAAAAAAATCTTAGAGGATATTAAGGGAGAGATTGACAGCAATACAATCATAGTAGGAGACTTTAATACCTCAATATCACCATTGGACAAATCATCTAAACAAAAAATCAGCAAAGAAACATCAATCCTAAATGACTCACTAGACCAGATGGAATTAATTGACATCTTCAGAACATTTCACCCCAAAGCCACAGAATATACATTCTTCTCCAGTGCACATGGGTCATTTTCAAAGATAGATCATATGTTGGGTCATAAGAAAAGTCTCTTTAAATTCAAGTAGATAGAAATCATATCAAGCATTTTCTCAAGCCACAGTGGCATAAAACTGGAAATCAACTATAATAAAAACAATAGAAAGAAATCAAACACAGGGAGACTAAACAGCAATAGAAAGAAATCAAACACATGGACACTAAACAACGACTGGGTAACCAGAGAGATCAAAGAAGAAATAAAAAACATCATGACAACAAATGATAATGAAAACACAACAATACAATATTTATGGGACACAGTGAAAGCAGTCTTCAGAGGGAAGTTCATAGCCCTACAAGCATACTGCAAAAAACAGGAAACAATGGTAATAAATTACCTAACCCTACAACTCAAAGAGCTAGAAGGAGAGCAACAAGAAAAGCCCAGTGTACTGAGAAGGAAGGAAATAGTGAAGATCAGAGCGGAGATAAACAACTTGGAGACCAAAGAAACAATTCAAAAGATCAACAAAACAAAAAGCTGGTTCTTTGAAAGGATAAACAAGATTGATGGACCTCTATCCAGGCTCACCAAGAAGCAAAGAGAGAAGACCCTAATAAACAAAATCAGAAATGAAAGAGGAGAAATAACTACAGACCCTGCGGAAATAAAAAGGATTGTTAAAAAATACTATGAACAACTCTATTCCAACAAATTGGATAACCTGCAAGAAATGGACATTTTCCTAGAAAAGTATAATCTTCCAAAACTCAATGAGGAGGAAGCCAAATATCTCAGTAGTCGAATAACTATGGAAGAAATTGAGGCAGTCATCAAAAAGCTTCCAGATAATAAAAGCCCGGGACCAGATGGCTAAATCCTCCTCAGAATATTCAAAAACATTCAAGAAGAAGGAACACTTCCAAATACCTTCTATGAAGCCAGCATCACCCTAATACCAAAACCAGAAAAAGACAACACAATGAAAGAGAATTATAGGCTAATATCTTTGATGAACATATATGCCAAAATCCTCAACAACATTCTGGCAAATTGGATCCATCAGTACATCAGAAAGATCATACACCATGACCAAGCAGGATTCATCCCAGGAATGCAGGGATGGTAAAATATCCGAAAATCAATAAACATGATACATAAATAAACAAATTGAGATATAAAAATCACATAGTCATATCAATTGATGCAGAAAAAGCATTTGACAAAATCCAACACTCTTTCTTGATAAAAACTCTCAGCAAAGTGGGAATAGAAGGATCATACCTCAACATCATAAAAGCCATATATGATAAACCCACAGCTAACATCATATCCAATGGGCAAAAACTAAAACCATTTCCCCTAAGAACAGGAACAAGACAGGGATGCTCACTCTCACCTCTCCTGTTCGACATAGTACTGGAAATATTAGCCATTGCAATTAGACAAGAAAAAGAAATAAAAGCCATCCAAATTTGAAAAGAAGAAGTAAAGCTGTCCTTATTTGCAGATGACATGATATTGTACATAAAAAACCCAAAGGACTCCATTCCAAAACTAATTGACACAATTAATGAATTCGGCAATGTAGCAGGATACAAAATTAATGCTAAGAAGTCTGTGGCATTTCTATACACTAATAGTGAAATTATAGAAAGAGAAACTAAAAAAGCAATCCCATTTACCATTACACCAAAAAACTTAAGATACCTAGGAATAAACCTAACTAAAGAGTTAAAACACCAATATGTAGAAAACTACAGGACACTGAAAAAAGAGATAGAGGAAGATGTTAACAGATGGAAGAGGATACCATGCTCATGGATTGGGAGAATCAACATCATTAAAATGTCCATACTACCCAAATCAATCTCCACATTCAATGCACTACCCATTAAAATACCAACGACATATTTCACAGACCTACAAAGAATTCTTCATAGATTCATCTGGAACAAAAAAAAAGATAGCTACAGCAATTCTCAGAAAGAAGAATAAAGTATGTGGGATCTCAATACCAGATTTCAAGCTATACTACAAAGCAACTGTTCTCAAAACAGCCTGGTACTGGCACAAGCACAGACATATAGACCAATGGAATAGAATAGAGATCCCAGATATCCACCCAAACCACTACGCTCAATTAATATTTGACAAAGGAGGCATGAACATTCATTGGAGCCAAGATAGCCTCTTCAATAAATGGTGTTGGGAAAATTGGACAGATACATGCAAAAAAATAAAACTGGACCACCAATTTACACCAAATACAAAAATAAACTCAAAATGGATACATGACTTAAACATTAGAAGGGAAACCATACAAATACTAGAGGAATCCACAAGCAGCACAATCTCAGATATATGCCGAATGAAATTATTCAGTGATACTGCTCTAAAGGCAATGGAAGCTAAAGAAAAAATAAACAAATGGGACTACATCAAAATAAAAAGCTTTTGCACATCAAAACAAACCATCAACAAAACAACAAGAAAGATCAATGTATGGGAGAACATATTTGCAAATGTTATCACTGATAAAGGTTTAATCTCCAACATCTACAGCCACCTTATACAACTTAATAAAAGGAAGATAAATGATCCATTAAAAAAATGGGCAACGGACCTAAATAGAACTTTTTGAAAGACGACAGAAGGAAGGCCAAGAGACACATGAAAACATGTTCAAAGTCATTAATCATCTGAGAGATGCGAATCAAAATGACAATGCGATATCATCTTACACCTGTCAGAATGGCAATCATCCACAAATCAACAAACGACAAGTGTTGGCGAGGTTAAGTAAGCCAGTCAATGAAGGAGAAGCATCACATGATCTCACTCATTTGTGGATAATAAAGAACATTATAAACTGATGAACAAAAGGATAGATACAGAGAAAGTAAAACTTCAAACAGACTGTGAAATTACAGCAGGAAGATTAAAGTTAGGCGAGGTAGATAAGAGATCAATCAAAGGACTTGTATGCATGCATATAAGCAGAACCAATGAACATAGACACTGGGGGGGTTGGTGTATGCTTGGGAGGGAGTGGGGGAAATAGGGAGATATGTATAAAAATTAATTTTAAAAAATGACATAGAGACCAGAAAAACAATACTATACATCAATAAAACTAAGAGCTGCTTTTTAAAAAGGATAAACAAGATGGATGAACCTCTAGGCAGGCTCACCAAGAAGCAAGAACAAGGACTGAAATAACAAAATGAGAAATGATAGAGGCAATATAACAAGAGAACCCACAGAAATACAAAGGATTATTAAAAAACAATATCTTGAAAAACTCTATTCTAACACACTAGACAACCTGGAGGAAATGGGCATATTCTTAGAAAAATACAAAATTTCAATAACTCAATCAGGAAGATTCTAAAAATCGCAATAGGCCAATAACTATGGAAGAAATTGAAGAAGTCATCAAAAAGCTTCCAGCAAACAAAAGTGCAGGGCCAGATGGATTCACAGGAGAGTTATACCAACCATTTAAGGAAGAACTAAAACCTATCCTCCTCAGACTATTCCAGAAAATTCAAGAGGAAGGAACACTTTCAAACTTATTCTTTGAAGCCACCGTCACCCTAGTACCAAATCCAGATAAAGACAACACAATGAAAGAGTATTACAGGCCAATATATCTCATGAACATAATGCCAAAATCCTCAACAAATTTCTAGCAAATTGGATCCAGCAATACATCAGAAAGATCATACACCATGACCAAGTAGGATTTATCCCAGGAATGCAAGGATGGTACAATATCCACAAATCAATAAAAATGATACATCACATAAACAAATTAAGGGAGAAACATTACATAGTCATATCAATTGATGCAGGAGAAACATTTGACAAAATCCAACACCATTTCTTGATAAAAACTCTCAGCAAGGTGGGAATAGAAGGATCATACCTCAACATAATAAAAGCTATATATGACAAACCCACAGCCAACATCATACTCAAGGGGCAAAAATTAAAACCATCTCCCCTAAAAACAGGAACAAGAGAGGAATGCCCTCTCTCACCATTTCTGTTTGACATAGTACTGGAAGTACTAGCTATTACTATCAGACAAGAAGAAGAAATAAAAGGCATCCAAATTGGAAAAGAAGCAAAACTCTCCTTATTCGCAGATGACATGATACTGTACATAGAAAACCTGGAAGACTACATCAAAAATTATTAGACTTAATCAATGAACTCGGCACGTTAGCAGGATACAAAATTAATGCCAAAAATCTATGGCATTTCTATACATCGATAGTGAACTTACAGAAAGAGAAACTAAGAAACAATCCTATTAACATTGTGTCAAAAAATTAAGTTACTTAGGAATAAACTTAATTAAAGAGGTAAAAGACCTATATGCAAAAACTACAGGATACTGAAAAAAGAGATAGAGAAAAGTATAACCAAATGGAAGAACATACCTAGTTCATGGATTTGTAGAATCATCATCAAAATGTCCATACTACCCAAAGCAATCTATAGATTCAATGCAATGCCTATTAAAATGCCAATGGCATATTTCACAGACCTAGAATGAACTCTCCAAAAATTCCTCTGGAATAGAAAAAGACCCTGAATAGTTGCCACAATCCTGAGAAAGAACAAAGTAGGTGGGATCTCAATACCAGATATCAAGCTGTATTACAAAGCCACTGTTCTCAAAACAGCCTGGTACTAGCACAAGAACAGACATATAGACCAATGGAATAGAATAGAGAACCCAGAAATCGACCCAAACCACTATTCTCAATTAATATTTGATAAAGGAGGCATGAACATACAATGGAGTCAAGACACTCTCTTCATTAAATGGTGTTGGGAAAATTGGACAGATTTATGCAAAAAAGTGAAACTAGACCACCAACTTACACCATACACAAAAATAAACTCAAGATGGATAAAGGACTTAAACATAATACGGGAAATCATAAAAATACTAGAGGAATCCACAGGCTGCAAAATCTCAAACATGTGCTGAAAGAACTTTTTTACTGATACTGCTCCTTAGGCAATGGAAACTAAAGAGACAATAAACAAATGGGACTACATCAAAATAAAAAGCTTTTGCACAGCAAAGGAAACCATCAACAAAACAAGAAAGCCCACTGCATGGGAGAACATATTTGCCAATGTTATCACTGATAAGGGTTTACTCTCCAATATCTACAGGTAACTCATACAACTTAACACAAAGAAGATAAACAATCCAATCAGGAAATGAGCAACAGATCTAGATAGAAACTTTTCAAAAGAAGACAAAAGGAAGGCCAAGAGATATATGAAAGCATGCTCAAAGTCACTAACTATCTGAGAGATGCAAATCAAAACGCCAATGTGGTACCATCTCACACCTGTCAGAATGGCTATTATCAACAAATCAATAAACAACAAATGTTGTAGAGTATGTGGAGAAAAAGGAACCGTTTTGCAGTGCTGGTGGAAATGCAGACTGGTGCAGCCACTATGAAGAACAGTTTGGAGTTTCCTCAGAAAACTAAAAATGGGAGAAAACCAAGATGGTGGCATAGCTGAACTCCTAAACTGCTGCCTTGCACAACAATTTCGAAACTTCAACTAAACACCAGAATGGATATCCTCCTAAAAATCAGAAAAATATGACCTAAAAGGATCAAATTGATCCCAAGGAACTTCATTGCTTCCCAGAGTAGAAGTAAAAATATTTATTAGAATATAAATCTGTCATGCACACAAGAAGTTAAAGTTCACAATGTTCATCATCAAGTAATAAATTGCCAAGCATTCATGAGGTAGGAAAACATTCTTTCCATATTAAAAACAATACACAATCAACTGTCACAGAAATTAACATTAACAGAGGACATAAAAACAGCTCTTATAATTATATTCCATATATTCAAAAAGTTAAGTAAAGGCATGGAAGATACAAAAAAATCTAAATTCTAAACATGAAAACTATGTCTAGGATGAAAAATACATATTGGATGGTACTAACATTATATTAGACATTATATAATACAAGAGTAGTGATTTTGAAGGCATAACAATGAAAATCATCCAAAATGAACCACACAGGGGGAAAAAAAAAACTAAAAAAAAAAAATTGAAAGAACATCAGTGAGCTGCAGAAATTCTTTAGGTAGCTTAATAGGTAATTGGAATCATCAAATGAGGAGAGAGAATAAATATACTAAAAAATTAATGGTTAAAAACTTTTAAAACTTAAAAAAATACTCTAAACACACAGAATCAGAAAGTGTAGCAAACCCTAAACACAAGAAACACAAAACTACACCAAGGCACAGAATCAAATTGCTCAAAACCAGTGATAAAGAGAATATTTTAAAAGCAGCCAGAGAAAAAGGGCACCCTACATACAGTGGAGCAAATTCAGCAGAACATCAAAGTCCTCAGTAAGCAGTGTAAGCAAGAATACAGTGGAGCAACAATTTAAAAATAACTAAAGAAAAGACTATCAAACTAGAATTCTATACTCAGAAAAAATATTATTTAAAAATTAAAGTAGTTTGTAGGAATGTAAAATAAAATGCTACTATAGAAAGCAGTATGGTGATTCCTCAACAAAATTACAAAATAGAATTATCATATAATCTAGTAATTCAAGTTCTGGATATATATCCAAAAGTATTGAAAGCAATACTTATAATAATCTAAGATCTATAACAAAATAAGTTATATAAATATTTAATAAACTGAAAGAAGGCATAAAAAGAGGAAAGAAGGAATAAATTTAGAAGGGACAAGTAGAAAACAAAATGATATTTTGAAATCTCAGCATATGTAAAATCCCATTGAATGGAAATATTTTCAATATCGCAGTGAAAAGGCAGACATTATGAAATTAAATGAAAAAGCAAGACCCAATTTTATGTATGGCTTTAAAAACATACTTTAAAGATGAAGATACACATAGGATACAAGCAAAAGAATGAGAAAAATATAGAGATGAGATTATTCTATACACATAAAAGCAGAAGAATGAAAATGTGTAACTAAAACAATTCTGAGAAAGAGGTATATAGTAGAAAGAACCACACTACCTTATTATATAGCTACAGTATATAGACTGTGTAGTATTGTCAGAAAGATCAATTGAACATAATAAAGAACCCCAAAATATTTCCATACAAAAATGCACTGATTTTCAACAAAGGGCATAAAAGTATTCAATGGAAGAACAGATTTTTTAACTAATGGTGCTGGAGCAATGGACATCAACAGGTAAACAAGTTAATCTTGACACAAACCTCACACTTTATGCAAAAAGTAATTCAAAATAAAATTAATAATGAAAAAACTAGAAAATTCACAAATACATAGAAATTAAACTCCTAAACAACCAATGGACAGAAGAAGAAATCAAAAGGAAATTATAAAAACCTTGAGACAAATGAAAATGAAACCACAAGGTACCAAAACTTGTGGGATACAGCAAATATAGTTGTAAAAGTGAAGTTTATAGTGATAAGAAAAAAATAAATATCAATATTACAACTGTATACTTCAAGGAACTACCACTAATCCCAAACATGGCAGAAGGAATAAAATAACAAAAGTCAGAGCAGAAATAAATGAAATAGAGACCTGAAAAACTATAGAAAATACCCATGAAAATAAGGGTTATTTGTTTGTTTGTTTTTTAAAATGATATACAATATTGACAAATATTTTCTGGACTAAGAAAAAAAGAGAAGGGACTCAAATAAAATTAGAAATGAAAGAGGAGACATTACAACTGGTAGCACAGACTACAAAAGATTATAAGAGACTATTATGAACAATTATATGCCAACATATTCAATAACTTAGAAGAAATGGAGAAATTCGTAGAAACGTACAACTTACCTAGATTGAATCATGAAGAAATAGAAAATTTGAATAGAATAATAATGACTAAGGAGATTGAATCATTAATTTAAAAAACTTTCACACACAAAAAACCCACGACCAGATGGGTTCACAGATGAATTCTACCAAATATTTGAGGAAGAATTAATGCCAATCCTTCTCAAACTCAAGGTCATCTCAGACACTTCCAGACTCGTTTTACCAGGCCAGCATTAATCGCACTGAGAGTAAAGCAAGACAGAACACTAAAAGAAAAGATAACTGTAACCAATATCCCTAATAAACATAGATGCAAACATCCTCACCAAAATACTAGCAAACTGAATTCAACAGCACATTAAAAAGTTCATACACAACAATCAAGTAGGATTTATCCCTGGAAAGTGAGGATGGTTCAACTTATGCAAATCAATAGATAAGATAAATCACATCTAATAGAATGAAAGATTAAAAATATAGTCATCTCCATAGGTGCAGAAAAAGAAACATTTAAAAAAATACAACATTCTTTTATGATGAAAACTTCAACAAATTAGGTGTAAAATGAATGTACCTCAACAAAATAAAGGCCATATATGACAAGCCCATAGCTAACATCATGGAACCAGACAAACGTGCTTATCCTCACCACAATATTCAACAAAATAGTGAACATTCTAACTAGAGAAATTAGGCATCCAAATTGGAAAGGAAGAAGTATAATTGTCTCTATTTGCAGATGACATAATCATATATATAGAAAACCTTAAGATTGCACACAAAAAACACAAACCTGTTACAACAGATATACAAATTAGTAAAGTTACATGATACAAAATCAACATGCAAAAATCAATTTTGTTTCTATACTCTAACAGTAAACTATCCAAAAAGAAATTAAGTAAACCCATTTATAATAGTATCTAAAACAATAAAATATTTCAAAATATATTTAAGAAGATGAAATATCTGTACATTAAAATTATAAGAAATTGATGAGAGAAGTTGAAGGCACAAAAAGTGGAAAGATCCCATGTTAATGGATTGGAAAAAATATTGTTAAAATGACCATTCTACCCAACATGATCTACAGGAAAACCTGCCATTTGTGACAACATGGCTGAACTTGGAAGACATTATGCTAAGTGAAATAAGCCAGACATAGAAAGATAAATTTTACATGATATGGTATATGTGGAATTAAATTTATTTTATTTTTTTGTTAATCCTCACCTGAGGATATTTTTTCCATTGACAGAGAGAATGGAAGTGGGGATGGGAGAAAAAGGGTGGGGGGGTAGGAAGAGAGACAGAGAGAGACAGAGAGAGAGAGAGAGAGAGAGAGAGAGAGAGAGAGACAGAGAGACAGAGAGAGAGAGAGAGAGAGAGATTGGTTGTTTCTTGACTGCCCCCAACAACTGGGCCAGTGATTGAACCAGCAACCCAGGTATGTGTCCTTGAATGAGAATCGAGCACACTGCCTAGGGGCATATGTGGAATTTTAAAAAGTCAAAGTCATAGACACAAAGTAGAATGATGGTTACCAAGGTTTGGTGGTTGGGGAAATTGGGGATATGTTGGTCCAGTAATACAAACTTTAAGTTATTCAATTAAAAAGTTATAGAGATCTAATACAACGGTGTCTGTAATTACAATAATGTATTATATAATGGAAATATGTTAAGAAAGCAAATCTTAAGTGTTCTCACCACAAAAAAAATAGGTAACTAGGTGAGATTAAGATATTGATTGTGGTGAACATTTCACAATGTATGTGTATATCAAAATGTCTTCCTTTGTACCTTAAGTTTAGCTACTGCAAATAGAATGGTATCATTGGGTTTTGTTTTTTTTTAGAGGGCCTGTATTTCTTTACTGAGTTGAAGAAAAAGTACTTCAGAATTCCTTCTCCTATTGAGTCTTTTTCTTTTCCTTCATTTTCCAGTCTTACAGAAAATTTTTTTGAATTTCCACTTCCATCAACTGGAGAAGAAAATAATTTTAATTGTAAATAGTCAAAGATAGTGTACCTACTCAGCACAGTTATTTCTAGTTTAAGAGTGTGTCTTATTCCTTTTAGGTCCTAGTGACTCCTGTTATTTCTTGAAAAAATATGAAGCTTCTTGATAGAGTACAAGGGACTCATTGGTGTGCATGAGCAACCTGAATTTTCTTAGCTTAAAAAAGTCATCCAGAGGAGAATCCAAGATGGCGGCATAGGTAAACACCTACACTGCTGCCTCGCACAACAATTTCAAAACTACAACTAAAAGACAGAACGGACATCATCCAGAACCACAGGAAAGCAGGCAGAGTGGAAATTCTACAACTAGAGGGAAAGAGAGGGGCTCACTGAGACCCAGAGGAGCTGCAAAAAGCTGAGGTACGGAGACACACGCACTGAGAGAGCGGGTGCCAGAGAACCTGGCTGGCTTTCTCTGGCGGGAGGGAAACGGAGACTTTCAATGGCATTGAACACCTTATCCTACGACACTAAACCCCTGAACCAGCCAAAACTCATACAGAGGGAGTTTGGACTGTGAAAAGGGAGAAGTGTATGGAAATTTAGGAGAGTCGCAGGGGATCAGAGGTCTGGTGGTGCGCATGGCACTGCGCCGCAGAGGACAGACTGCTGATTGTGCCACTGGCTTTCACGAGAAGGCGGGAGACAGACCCTCCCAACTGTGCCACTTCTGACTTCACTAGGTCCCAGTTTCGGGCGAAACCCTGGGGACCCAGACGCGTGTGGTCCCGTAGCACAGGGGAGCCAGAAAGGCAGCAGTCTAGAGGCACTGCGAGGGAGCACGTGTGTGCGCTCACGCACAGGGACTGCTCCAGGGACTACGCAGTCACATGAGACTCAGGGTACGTGGAGGGCGGGCCCGACTAGAAAGCGAGGTGGTCCCTTAAGCCCTGAGACTCCACCCATCCCAAGCTCAAGAGAGGCTTTTGTGCTTTCTCAAGTCTGGCATCATAAGGCTGAATCCAATACAGAAGTTCTCTTGGCATAGTGAAAATGCCGAGACAAGGGACGGGATCACAAAAAAAAAAAAAAA
>JAAGEH010000013.1:11289104-11434052 GCA_011751065.1 Lasiurus cinereus | reverse complement strand
CTATTCCATTGTTATGTGTGTCTGCCCCTTGGCCAAAAACCACATGTTTTGTAGCTTTTTGTAGTATAATTTGAAGTCAGGTAGCATGATGCCTCCACTTTGCTCTTTTTTCTTGGGATTGCTTTGGCTATTCAGGGTCTTTTGTGATTTCATACAAATCTGATGATTTCTTATTCTACTTCTTTGAAAAATAACATAGGGATTTTGACGGGGATTGCTTTAAATCTGTATATTGCTTTGGGTAATATGGCCACTTTATGTTGATTCTTCCAGTCTGTGAACACAGGATATTTTTCCATTTAGCTATCTTTTTCAATCTCTTATAATAATACTTTGTAATTTTCAGTATACAGGTCTTTCACATTCTTTGTTAAGTTTATTCCTAGGTATTTTATTCTTTTGATTGCAATTGCAAAAGGAATTTCTTTTTCATTTATTTTTTGAAGTTTTCTTGTTAGTGTATAGCAGTGGTCAGCAAACTGTGGCTTGACTAATGAGTTTGCCAACCACTGGTATATAGGAAAACAATGAATTTTTTCACATTGATTTTGTATCCTGCAACTAAACTGTATTTGTTTATTATTTTTAATAGTTTTTTTTTTGTGGAGTCTTTAAGGTTTTCTATATACAGAATCATGTTGTCTGCAAAAAGTGACAGTTTGACTTCTTCCTTCCCTATTTGGATACCTTTTATTTCTTTCTCTTGACTTATTGCACTGGCAAGTCTTCCAGCACTATCTTATATAATAAAAGCCTAATATGCTAAGTATCCGACTGTTTGACCAGTCACTATGATGCATATTGACCACCAAGGGGAGATGCTCTGATCTGTAGCTTAGCTTGCTGCTGGGGTTTGGCCGATTGGACTGGGTAAGATGGGCCGGACGCTCCCTGGAGCCTTCCTGCAGTCTCTCCTTGGTCCTGATGGCCAGTTAGGACTGGATGAGATGGGCCAGATATGCCCTTGAGCCCTCCCATGGTCCCACCGCAGCCTGATCGTGCACCAGGTGCTGTCCCTCAGCCTCGCCTGCGCTCTATCCAATTCCAGGACCCCTCGGGGATGTTGGGACTCTAGTGTTGAATAAGAGTTGGGAGAAGGGACATCCTTGTCTTATTCCTGCTCTTAGAAGAAAAACCTTTCAGTTTTTTACCATTGAGTATATTAATTGAGGGTTTATCATATATGGTATTTATTATATTGAGGTATTGTTCTTCATTTTTTTAATTAAATCTTTATTATTTGGATTATTACATTTGTCTCTCTTTTTTCCCCTCCATAACTCCCCTAAACCCTGCTCCCACCCCTCCCCCTCTACCCTTACCTTTCCCCCCAATTGATGAGTCCATAGGGGTATGATTTTTGTCCAGTCACTCCCTGTACCCCCCTCCCCTCTTTCCCCCTGAGAATTATCACTCCACTCCATTTCTGTGATCCTGATTCTAGTATATTCACCAGTTTATTCTGTTGATCAAATTTTTAATTCACTTAATTTTTAGATTCACTTGTTGATAGATATGTATTTGTTGTTCATAATTTTTTATCTTTTACCTTTTTCTTTTTCCTCTTCTAAGAGTACCTTTCAGCATTTCATGTAATACTGGTTTGGAGTTGATGAACTCCTTTAGCTTTTTCTTCTCTGTGAAGCTCTTTATCTGCCCTTCAATTCTGAATGATAGCTTTGCTGGATAGAGTATTCTTGGTTGTAGGTTCTTGCTATTCATCACGTTGAATATTTCTTGCCACTCCCGTCTGGCCTGCATCGTTTCTGTTGATAAATCAGCTGACAGTCATATGGGTGCTCCCTTGTAGGTAATTAATTGTTTTCCTCTTGCTGCTTTTAATAATCTCTTTTTGTCTTTTGCTCTTGGTATTTTAATGATGATGTGTCTTGGTGTAGTCCTCTTTGGATTCCTTTTATTTGGGGTTCTGTGTGCTTCCTGGACTTGTAAATCTATTTCTTTTACCAGATGTGGGAAGTTTTCAGTCATTATTTCTTGAAATAGGTTTTCAGTATCTTTCTCTTTCTCTTCTGGCACCCCCACAATTCTGATGTTGGTACTCTTGAAGCTGTCCCAGAGGCTCCTTACATTATCTTCACATTTTTGGATTCTTTTCTCTTCCTGCTTTTCCAGTTGACTGTTTTCTGATTCTTTATATTTCAAATTTTTTACTTGATTCTTGCTTTCTGCTAGTCTGCTGTTAGGTCTCTGTATAATATTTTTTTTTCAGTCAGTGTATGTTTAATTTCTATTTGGTCCTTTATCATCTCTAGTTGGATCTTTTGCATCTCTAGTTGGTCCTTTTGCATCTCCTCTTGGGACTTGATAAATTTATCCATCTTTTCTAGCATATTCTTGAAAAACCTTATAAGCGTGGTTTTGACCTCTATATCCAGTCGTGTTTTTTTTTCCCCTCCATTTCTTTTGTTTGTGATCCCTTCCCTTGTCTCGGCATTTTCACTATGCTGGGAGCACTTCTGTGTTGGATTCAGCCTTATGATACCAGACTTGAAAAACCGCAAAAGCCTCTTTTGAGCTTGGGATGGGTGGAGTCTCAGGGCTTAAGGGACAGTCTTGCCTTCCAGACAGGCCCGGCCTCCATGGCCCCTGAGTCTCACGTGACTGGGTAGTCGCTGGAGCCGTCCCTGTGCGCACGTGCTCTCTCGCAGTGCCTCTAGACTGCTGCCTTTCCGGCTCCCCTGTGCTACGGGACCACACGAGTCTGGGTCCCCAGGATTTCGCCTGAAACAGGGGCTTAGTGGAGTCAGAAGTGACACAGTTGAGAGGGTCTGTCTCCCGCCTTCTCGTGAAAGCCAGCAGCACAATCAGCAGTCTGTCTTCTGTGGCACACTGCCATGCGCGCCACCAGACTTCTGCTCTTTTGCGACTCTCCTAAATTTCCATGCACTTCTCCCCCTTACAGTCCAAACTTCCCCCCGAATGAGTTTGGGCTGGGTCAGAGGTTTAGTGTCGTAGGATAAGGAGTTCAATGCCTTTGAGAGTCTCTGTCTCCTTCCTGCCAGAGAAGGCCAGCCATGTTTGCCATCACTTGCTCTCTCCGCGCGCGCATCTCCATACCTCAGCTTTTTGCAGCACCTCTGGGTCAACCTGAGCCCGTCTCTTTCCCTCTA
Source organism: Lasiurus cinereus (assembly GCA_011751065.1). Lineage (NCBI taxonomy): Eukaryota > Metazoa > Chordata > Mammalia > Chiroptera > Vespertilionidae > Lasiurus > Lasiurus cinereus. The sequence goes on along the minus strand of JAAGEH010000013.1, from coordinate 11,430,921 downwards.
GTTGTAGAATTTCCACTCCGCCAGCCTTCCTGTGGTTCTGGATGATGTCCGTTCTGTCTTTTAGTTGTAGTTTTCAAATTGTTGTATGAGGCAGCAGTGTAGGTGTTTACCTATGCCACCATCTTGGATTCCCCCCCGAGGTACTGTTCTTCTATTCCTCTTTTATTGAGTGTTTTAATCAATGGATGTTGTATTATATCAAATGCGTTTTCTACATCTATTGATAACATTTTTTTTGGGGGGGTCTAAAGTTTTACATATGTCTCCTTTTTCCCCAATTGACCTACTCCCACCATTCCCACCCCGGGGAAGCCCTACTTCCCCAGTGTCTGTGTCCATTGGTTATGCTAATGTGCATGCATACAAGTCCTTTGGTTGCTTTCTAACCCTCCCCCTCACCTACCATTTGTCTCTAGATCCTTCCTTCCTTCCTTCCTTCCTTCCTTCCTTCCTTCCTTCCTTCCTTCCTTCCTTCCTTTCCTCTCTAACCTTTCCCTCACCTACTGTTTGTCTCTGGATCTATTCTTCTTTCTTCCTTCCTTCTCTCTCTCTCTCTCTCTCTCTCTCTCTCTCTCTCTCTCTCTCTCTCTCTCTCTCTTTCTCTTCCTTCTTCCTTCCTTTCCTCCCTCCTTCCCTTCCTTCCTTCCATTCTTTCTTTCTTTATTGATTAAGGTATTATATATGTTTCCTTACCCCACCATTGCCCCCCTCACCTGACTCATGTTCATGCCTTCACTCCCCTGGTGTCAGTGTCTATTGGATATTCTTATATGCATGCATAGAAGTCCTTTGGTTGATCTCTCCCCCTTAACCCGCCTCTCTATATTGGTCTCTGGATCTACTTTTGTTCATCAAATTATGTTGATCATTATGTCCCACATATGAATGAGATCATGTCATCTATCTTTTCCTGACTGGCTTATTTCACTTAGCATAATGCTCTCCAGTTCCATTCATGCTGTTGCTAATGGTAAAAGTTCCTTCTTTTTTATAGTGGCATAGTATTTCATTGTGTATATGCACCACAGTTTTTCAATCCACTCATCAGCTCATGGGCATTTTGGCTGTTTCAAAATCTTAGCAATTGTAAATTGTGCTGCTATGAACATAGGGGTGCATGTCTTTCTGATTGGTGTTTCTGGTTTCTTGGAATATGTCTCCAGAAGTGGGATTACTGGGTCAAATGGCAGTTCCATTTTTAACTTTTTTTAGGAATCTCCACACTGTCTTCCACAGTGGCTGCACCAGTCTGCATTCCCACCAGCAGTGCAGGAGCGTTCCTGTTTTTCCACATCCTTTCCAACACTTGTTGTTTGTCAATTTGTTTATTTTCTCCTTAGTTTCCATTGCTCTAGGAGCTGTGTCTGTAATGATATTGTTACAACATAGGTCTGCTATTTTGCTGCCTATGGAGTCTTAAAGAATTTTTATGATTTCCCATCTTATATTTACGTCCTTTATCCATTTTGAGTTTGTTTTTCTGCATGGTGTAAGTTGGTGGTCTAGTTTCATTTTTTTGCAAGTATCTGTTCAGTTTTCCCAACACCATTTATTGAAGAGACTATCTTGTCTCCATTGTATGTTCTTGCCTCCTTTGTCAAATATTAATTGAGCATACTGGTTTGTGTCAAATTCTGGGTTCTCTGTTCTGTTCCACTGGTCTATATATCTGTTCTGGTGCCAGTACCAGGCAGTTTTGAGAACAGTGGCTTGTAGTACAGCTTGATATCTGGTATTGTGATCCCTCCTACATTGTTAGTCTTTCTCAAGATTGCTGCAGCTATTCGGAGTGTTTTTTATTCCAGATTAATTTTTGAGAGTTTGTTCTAGGTCTTTGAAGTATGCTGTTGGTATTTTAATGGGAATTGCATTGAATTTATACATTACTTTGGGTAGTATGAACATTCTAATGATGTTGATTCCACCAATTTATGAACATGGTATATTCTTCCATTTGTTCATGTCTTCCTGTATCACTTTTTTCAGTGTCCTGTAGTTTTCTGAGTACAGGTCTTTTACGTCCTTAGTTAAGTTTATTCTTAGGTATCTTAATTTTTTTAGTGTGATGGTAAATTTGATTATTTTTTTCGCTTCTCTTTCTCTATGTTCATTATTAGTGTATAAAAAGGTCATAGATTTCTGGGCATTAATTTTGTGTCCTGCTACTTTGCCAAATTCACATACTAGATCCAGTAGTTTTTGAATGGAGTCTTTGGGGTTTTCTATGTACTGTATAGTATTATGTCACCTGTGAATAAGGAGAGTTTTACTTCCTATTTTCTAATTTGGATGCCTCTTATATTTACTTCTTGTCTGATCACTATGGCTAGCACTTCCAGTACTATATCTAATAGGAGTAGTGAAAGTGGGCAACCCTGTCTTGTTCCTGTTCTTATGGGAAATGAGTTTAGTTTTTGCCCATGGAGTATGATGTTGGCTATTGGTTTGTCATATAAGGCTTTTATTATGTTGCAGTATGATCCTTGATTCCAACTTTGCTGAGGGTTTTTATTAAGAAATGGTGTTGGATTTTATCAAATGCTTTTTCTGCATCAATTGATATGATTATGTGATTTTTGTTTCTTGGTTTTTTATGTGGTGTATCACATTTATTGATTTGTAGATATTGTACCATCCTTGAATCCCCAGAATAAATCCCACTTGGTCATGGTGTATGATCTTTCTAAAATATTGCTGAATTAGGTTTGCTAGTATTTTGTAGAGGATTTTAGCATCTATGTTCATCGAGGCTATTGGCCTGCAGTTCTCTTTTTTTTTTTCTTTTTTCTTTTTGTGGTGTCTTTACCTGGTTTTGGAATTAGGGTAATGCTTACTTCATAGAAAAAGTGTGGAAGTGTGCCTTCCTCTTGAATTTTTTGAAATAATCCAAACAGGATAGGATTTAGTTCTTCTTTGAATGTTTGGTAGAACTCTCCTGTAAAGTTGTCCAGACCAGGGCTTTTGTTTGCTGGAAGATTTTTGATCATTGCTTCAATTTCTTCAGTAGTTATAGGCCTATTCAGGCATTTCTTATTCTTCTTGGTTGAGTTTAGGGAGCTTGTATTTTTCTAAGAATATGTCCATTTCATCTAAGTTGTCCATTTTGTTGGAAGAGAGTTGTTCATAGTATTTTTTCATAATGTTTTTATTTCTGAGGGATTGGTTGTTACTTCACCTATTTCATTTCTGATTTTGTTTATTTGGGTCCTCTCTCTTTGCTTCTTGGTGAACCTAGATAGAGGTTCATCAATCTTGTTTATCTTTTCAGATAATCAGCTCTTGGTATTTATGATCTTTTGTTTTGCTTTGTTTTGTTTTGTTTGGTCTCCATGTTGTTTTTCTCTGCTCTTATCTTTATTATTTCCTTCCTTCTGCTTACACTAGGCTTTTCTTGTCGCTCTCTTTCTAACTCTTTGAGTTTTAGGGTTAGATAGTGTATTACCATCTTTTCTTGTTTTTTTTGCAATAGACTTGCAGAGCTATGAACTTCCCTCCGGATTGCTTTCATTGTGTCCCATTAATTGTGGATTGTTGTGTTTTCATTGTCATTTGTTGCCATGATGCTCTTTATTTCTTCTTTGATCTCTTTGGTAACCCAATCATTGTTTAAAGCATGCTATTTATTTAACCTCCAGGTGTTTGAATTTTTTATTGTTTTTATTTTAGTTGATTTCTAGTTTTATGCCATTGTGATCTCAGAAGATGCTTGATATGATTTCTATCTTCTTGAATTTGAAGAGAGTTTGCCTGTTCCCCAATATGTGATCTGTCTTTGAAAATGACCCCTGTGCACTTGAGAAGATTATATATTCTGTGGCTTTGGGGTGAAATGTTCAGAATCTGTCAATTAATTCCATCTGATCTAATGAGTCTTTTAGGATTGCTGTTTCTTTCCTGATTTTTTTGTTTAAAGGATTTGTCCAGTGGTGTTAATGGGGCATTAAAGTGCTCTACTCTAACTGTATTGCTGTCAATATCTCCCTTTTGACATCCTCCAGAAATTTTTTTATGTATTTAGGTGCTCCTATATTGGGTTTGTATATGTTTACCAGAGTTATATCTTCTTGTTTAATTGCTCCCTTTAGTATTATGAAGTGGCCTTCCTTACCTCTTGTTATGGCCTTCACTTTGAGGTCTAATTTGTCAGATATAAGTATTGCTACCCCAGCTTTTTCTTTTCATTTCCATTCACTTGAAAAACTTTTTTATGTCCCTTCACCATCACTCTGTGTGAGTCCTTTGTTCTAAAGTGGGTTTCAGCTACTCTATGTCTTTTGATTGGGGCATTTCATCCATTTACATTTAAAGTTATTATTGATAGGAAGTTCTTTGTTGCCATTTTTATTCTTTATGCCTGTGTTCCTTCTTCCATTCTTATTTATTATTTTTATAGCAGACCCTTTAGCATTTCTTGCATTGCTGGTTTGGTGGTAATAAACTCCCTTAGTCCTTTTTTGTCTGTGTAGCTCCTGATTTCACCCTCAATTTTGATTGATAGCTTTGCTGAGTACAGTATTCTTGGATTCAGAGCATTGCTTTGCATAACTTTGTATATTTCATTCCATTCTCTTCTGGGCTGATGTGTTTCTGTTAATAAATCAGTTGATAGTTTGATGGAAGATCTTTTGTAGGTAATTTTCTGTCTCTCTCTAGTAGCCTTTAAGATTTTTACTTTGTTGTTGGTGTTTGCCAATTTAATTGTAATGTGTCTTGGTGTCAGTCTTTTAGGGTTCATCTTGTTTTGTACTCTGTGAGCTTCTTGGACTTGTGTGAATTTTTTCTTCCTGATATCAGGGAAGTTTTCTGTCATTATTTCTTCAAACAGGTTTTCTGTTCCTTGCTCAGTCCCTCTCCTTCTGGCTTCCCTAGTATACAGATGTTGTTTCATTTCATATTGTCCCAAAGTTCCCTTAGGCTCTCCTCCTGTTTCTTGATTTTTTTTTTTTTAGGTTCTGCTCTACTTGGGTATTTTTTCCTACCTCGTCTTCTAGCTCATTATTGTAGCCCTCCACTTCTTACAGTCTACTCTTGATGCTTGCTATTGAGTTCTTTATTGTAGCAATGTCAATTTTCATTTCTTCTTGGTTCTTCTTTACTTCCTCTTGGTTCTTACACATATTGTTGAATTTGTCTTCCATCCTTTTCAACAACCTTATGAACATTACTCTGAATTCTTTCTCTTTCATATTGCTTGCCTCCATTTCCCTTACTTCCTTTTCTGGTGATCCCTCCTTTTCTTTCATATGCAGGCTGTTTCTTTGTCTCCCCATGATGGCTCCTCTCTGGAAGTCTGGTTATGTAGCTCTCTCTTTCCTGCTTTGACTTAAAGGCACAAAATACAATATAACACGACACAAATGCACAGGGCACCAAACACAAATGTATTCACAATTCTAATACTCCTAATAAAGGTGACCATCAGAGAAAAGAGAATTAGGGAGTAGTGATAAGTGCTAAAATGATATTGAGAAAATAAAAAAATATAAGAGAGAAAATAGAAGAAAAAAAGAAGGGGAAAACAATATGTATATGGGGAGAAAAGTCCAACAACAACTAATTCAAAAAATGCAAACAACAGACACCCAGAGATAAATGCTAACTACAAAGAACAACTAATCCAAAAAATGCAAACTACAACTCTCCAAACAACAAACACCTGGATGAATTTGAGGAAGCAGAGCTTATTTCCAGGAGGTAAGGTCAAGGAATTGAATGAATGGGGAAATAGCCACAATTCAGTTTAGGGGAGATAGAAAGAGAATAGGTTTATGAGAAAAAAAAGTAAAAAGCTAAATGCAAAAAATGAAATATATATAATTTTTTTCCTTCTTCAATCTGTCTATCTATGTATTTGTATACGATTGGAAAAGGAAGAGTACATAGGCCTGAGTTAGTGATTGGAATTACTTCAGCTATTAGTAGAAGAAAAAAAACAAGTGATGAGAGGAAAAAACAGAAGCAAAACAAACACACAAAACAAAACAAAAAAGTAAACAGACAAACAACAATAAAACAGAAAGAAAAAGACAGAAAGGAAAAAGAATGTGGATATTGAAGAAAGCATAGAGAGAAGTATGTATGGGTTTGGAGCAGGGAATAGGAAATTCCCGCACCTCCACACACCCTTCCCCATGAGAATTATCAGTTCACTCCCTTTCTATGCCACTGATCTATTATAGTCACTAGTTTATTCTATTCTTCAGATTTTTTATTCACTTTAATTTTAGATTCACTTGTTGATAGATATGTATTTGTTGTCACATTATTGTTCATAATTTTTATCTTTACCTTTTCCTTTTTCTTCTTAGGGAATACCCTTTACCATCCTATCTAATAAACCTTCTGTAGGTTTTTCTATGTACAATATCATGTCATCTGAGAATAATGGCAGAATAATGATGTATGAGTAAGATCAATTTTTAACAGGGAGTAAAAAGAAAGGGTACAGAAAAACTAAAGCAGGAATAGGGTAAGAGAAACAGGACCAAAAGGGGGAAAAGTGGTGAAAAGAGTGTTGACATAAAGGAAAAATTGAGATAGAGTAAAATAATGCTAAAGGGAAAATTAAAATAGAATGTATAACATTAATCCCAAAATAAAATAAAGAAAAAATAACATAAAATAAAACTTTTTAAAAAGGGTACAATAATAGTATTAATAGTAATAGTTAAAAATTAAAATATAATAAAAAATAAGGTAAAATCGAGTGAGTGAAAAAAATTAGTTTCTTAAGTAAAAGAAAAAAAATAAAAATGTGAATTAGTGAAGGTCCTTCACTTCCTCTATTTTTCTGTTGGCACATCTTTTTCCTTGCAGTTAGTCAGCAGTATTGAAATTCCCTGATATCATAAGCCATAATCCTATTTTCAAGCCATCGGGGTCTCTCTGCTCTGTTCTCAGTCTGTTTTTAGTTGTTTTGGCACACAAGAGTCAATATCTGCTACAGCCCTTGGGTGGCAATGTTTCTGTTAATATCCTGGGCTAAAAGGCCTCTGTACACTGGCTTTGCACACAATTCTGTGCATGACTCAGGCTGCCTTTCTGGGTCCAATCCAGCTGTGAGTTAATATCTAGAAGCCTCTTCTGCCAGCAGCCCTGTGGACCCACTTCCACATTTGAAGGCTACACTGATCCCAATGGCTGCGAATTTTGTGGGGAGAGCCAGTCTTTCTCTGAGGCTCTAGTTCCCACTGTGCACGTTTCTCCGTCTAGCCTGGATCCCAAATCTCATCTTTCTTTAGGCAATGCCAGCTGTGTTTAATTTATCAGTTCCAGGGGGGTGCTTTTTGATTCAGCTGTTCCTTCTGCTCTGTGAGACCGTGCAGGGACCTTCTGCAAATTCACACATGTGTCTCCTCATGAGCAGACCTCCCAGGTGTCCGTGATCAGGAAGGATGGATGTCCGGTGTTTGTGGATTTACAGATGAGGTAACTGGTCCCTGAGCAATTGTGGTTGTAAGGTCCCTGGAGGCAGCTAATATCAGCTGATATCTCCCCGGTTGAAGGCTGGGGTTGCAGTCACAGTCAGTCTCCAATCACAGCTGTCTCCCCTTCAAGATGCCACAGCAGAGCCAGCCACTCCAAGAGAGATTTCAGCCTCAGTAAAGACTGCCTGGTCATGGCAGGGGGGGGGTAGGGGAGGTGGTTTGCCAGTCCCCAACAGTCCCTCGGAGTATAGCTGTGCCTCATTCACCAATACTAGCACTCTCCGCACATCCAAACCCTAGCCTTTCATTCTCTCACTCTCATACTATTTAGCAGCCCACAGTCAGTCCCATCGGCAGCCATCTTGGATCTCCTGAATTCATTTAATTAACTCTAGTAGTTTTTTGGTGGATTCTGTAGGTTTTTCTATATGCAATATGTCATCTGAGAATAATGACAGTTTTACTTCCTTATTTTCAATTTTTTAAAATGTATTTTATTGATTTTTTTACAGAGAGGAAGGGAGAGGGATAGAGAGTTAGAAACATCCATGTGAGAGAGACATCAATCAGCTCCCTCCTGCACGCCCCCTAAGGGGATGTTCCCGCAACCAAGGTACATGCCCTGACCAGAATCGAACCCAGGACCTTTCAGTCTGCAGGCCGACACTCTATCCACTGAGCCAAACCAGTTTCGGCCCTTATTTTCAATTTTTATGACTACAATTTTTTTTTCTTTTCTGATTATGCCTTGGACTTCCAGTACTATCTATAATAATAAAAGCATAATATGCTAATTATAACAGACATCCTTCCAGAGGAAGCCGGGGCTTTAAGGGCCAAGGCAGGCTGGGGCCAAGGCAGAGGCCCCGGGTCATCACAGCGGTGGGAACTAAGCTGCTTGTATGAATTTTGTGCATCAGCCCTCTAGTGTTGAATAAGAGTGGTGAGAGCATACATCCTATCTTGTTCCTGTTCTTAAGGGAAATGTGTTTAGTTTTTGTACATTAAGTATGATGTTGGCTGCAGGTTTGTCCTATATGGCCTTTATTATTTTGATGTATGATCCCTCTATTCCACTTTCTTGACAGTTTTTATCAATAAGAGGTACTGGATTTTGTTGAATGCGTTTTATGGATTGTGATATGATCATATGATTTTTATCCTTCATTTTGTTACTGTGATTTATCACATTTATTTTTTTCTTTCATTCTTCTCACAGTCAAGGTTACTTTTTTGCTGTCCTCTGGAGATATTGGTGGAGTGTGTTTACTTCTGGTTTACCCTTAGCTTTAAGAGTGAAACTTCTTGGGCCTTCATATCTGTTTCCCTGACCTAGTTTGATCCATTAAAAATAAAGTTAACATTTTCCTGGATTTACTAATGTTACCCAGAATAAAAACCTGGCTTTAATTCTCTGCTTATTTCTCTAGAAATGCACTTTATCTTAAATTTTGTTTGGTAATTACTTTGTTTTTTGTTTTGTTTTATTTCTGTTTTTGTTTTTTAAACAAATATATATATAGCTTTTGCACTTTTTTGTTGTTATGGGGCCTTTTTTGTTTTCTTTTTATTTTTTTAAATAAATGGTTCTTGTACAGATTATTACAATTGTTCCTCCCCCCCTTGCTCCCCTTCACCTGGTTCCCATCCCCCACACACCCTTACCCCCCAATTATCCTCATCCATAGGTGTAAGATTTTTGTCCAATCTCTTCCTGCACCCCCACACGCCCTTCCCCATGAGAATTATCAGTTCACTCCCTTTCTATGCCACTGCTTCTATTATATTCACCAGTTTATTCTATTCTTTAGATTTTTTATTCACTTTAATTTTAGATTCACTTGTTGATAGATAAGTATTTGTGGTCACATTGTTGTTCATAATTTTTATCTTTACCTTTTCCTTTCTCTTCTTAGAGAATACCCTTCAGCATCCTATCTAATAAAAAGAATAATATGCAAATTGACCATCACTCCAACACACAAGGTGGCCACCACAAGATGGTCGACAGAGGAGGGCAGTTGGGGGGGAGGAGTTTGGAGACCAGGCCTGCAGAGAGAGTAGTTAAAGGGGATCAGGCCTGCAGGGAGAGCAAGTTAGGGCGGGGTGGACAGGCCTGCAAGGGAGAGAAGTTGCGGGGGGGGGGGGACCAAGCCAGCAGGGGAGAGTAGTTGGGAACGACCAGGCCTGCAGGGGAGGTCAGATAGGGGTGACAAGACCAGCAGGAGAGGGGAGTTTGGGGCGACCAGGTGTGCAAGGGAGGACAGTTGATGGGGGGACCAGGCCTGTAGGGGAGGGGAATTGGAGGGGACCAGGCCAGCAGAGGAGGGCAGTTTGGGGGGGAACAAGCTTGCAGGAGAGGGCATTGGGGGCAACAAGGTCTACAAGGGATGGCAGTTGTAGGTGGCCAGGCCTGCAGGGGAGGGCAGTTGTGGGGAATCAGGCCTACAAGGGACAGCAGTTTCAGACGACCAGGCCAGCAGGGGAGGGCAGTTAGGGGTGACCAAGCAACCAAGGGAGAGCAGTTAGGGGCAATTGGACCAGGAGGGGAGCAGCTAGGCATTGATCAGGCTGGCAGGGGACTGGTTAGGGAGTGATGATGTTGGCAGGCAAAAGCAGATAGGGACAATTAGGAGTCAGGCAGGCAAGCAGTTGGGAGCCAGCAGTCCTGGATTGTGAGAGGGATGTCTGACTGCACATTTAGGCCCGATCCCACCAGGATCCCACGGGCAGTTGAACATTCCTCGAGGGGTCCTAGATTGGAGAGGGTTCAGGCTTGACTGAGGGATGCACACCCTTCCCCACCCCACGTCATGCACAACTTTCATGCACCAGGCCTCTAGTTTCATATAATGCCAATTTGGTGGTGATGAACTCCTTTAGTTATTTCTTGTCTGTGAAACTGTTTATCTGACCTTTAATTCTAAATGATAACTTTTCTGGGTAGAGTAATCTTGGTTGTAGGTTTTTGCTTTTCATCACTTTGTATATTTCTTACCACTGCCTTCTGCCCTACATAGTTTCTGTTGAGAAATCAGCTGACAGTTGTATGGGTACTCCCTTGTAAGTAACTAACTGTTTTTCTCTTGCTGTTTTTAAGATTCTCTCTTTGTCTTTTGCCCTTGGCATTTTAATTATGATGTGTCTTGCTGTGGTTCTCTTTAGATTCCTCTTGTTTGGGGTTCTCTGCACTTCCTAGACTTGTAAGTCTATTTCTTTCACCAAGTAGGGGAAGTTTTCAGTCATTATTTCTTCTAATAGGTTTTCAGTATTTTTCTCTCTCTCTTTTTCTGGCACCCCCATAATTTGGATGTTGGTATGCTTGAAGTTGTCCCAGAGGCTCCTTACACTATCTTCATATTTTTGGATTCTTTTCTCTTTTTGTTCTTCTGTTTCGGTGTTTTTTGCTTCCTCGTATTTCATATCTTTGACTTGATTCTTGGAATCCTCTAGGCTGCTGTTGGATCTCTGCATATTTATTCTTTCCTTCAGTCAATGTGTGCTTAATTTCTGATTGGTCCTTTTTCATATCCTTGAGGGTCTCACTAAATTTCTCATAGGTTTCTAGAAGATTCTTGAGTGATCTTATAACCGTGGTTTTGAACTCTATATCCAGTATTTTGCTTTCATCCATTTCTTTCATTTATGACATGTTTCTTTATCTCTGCAGTTTGGCTGCTTCCCTGTGTTTGTTTCTATGTACTGGGTAGCTACTAAGTTTCCTTGAGTTGATAGAGTGATCTTGTGTGGTAAGTGTCCTATAGGGCCCAGTGTCTCAGCTTCCCCAGTCACCTAAGGTGAACTCTCTTGGTGTACCCCTTTGTGAGCTGTTTGCACAGTCTTATTGTAGTTAACCCTTGATTTCTGTTGGAATCACTGGGAAGAATTAACCTCCAGGCCAGTTGGCTATGAAGATAAGCTGTGTCTACACTGGAAGATTTGTTGCACAGGAGACACCCTTATGGGGCAGGACTTGCTTCATGGGGCTTTGGTGATCAATGAGTCTGCCTTTGAGTGTATCTCTTATGAATGTGAAGAGTTGTAATCTGGTATGGTCTCACTCTGACCCCTGGGTACACTGGCTCTTGGATCTCCATGGACATGCAAGGTCAGCCACTGTCTGGGGCTGCCCAGCAGGAGCTACAGAGACATCTGCAGATTCCTCTTCTTTGTATGTGGTTTGGAAGTGCCTAGATGAGGCCCAACTGTCAATCAAGGCAGGCTGCTGCTGCTGCCAGGCCTTGGGCCTTCTTTTGGAAGCTCTGGGGCTTTCTGACCCAGCTGTATTTTGACAGATTTTAGGTGGAGAAAGGACCGGCCATTCATATATAAAACCTGCTGCTCACAGCTTGGTTGGATTTGTAAACTGAGTGGGTCTTGATCTCTGGGAATCACCAGGGCAAAGCAAACAGTAATGGCTGTCAGTCAGCCTTGTTCCAGAGGGTTCTCTGCATCCTGCATCCTCGCTGCAAGCACCTCTGAAAGAAAGCCATCCTCACATTCCTGTCCCAATGCCCATATTTGTCAGGGTCCCCTACAGTTTTGCCCAGAACTGGAGTTCAGAGAATAAACAGGAACTTGTACCTCACATCCAGGTGCCAGCACTTTATGCACTTTCACACCTCTTACCAGTCTCAGTGCACTTTCTTCACTACTCTAGTTGTGGAATTTCTACCCTGCCAGCTTTCCCACAGTTCTGGGTGGTAGTTGTTCTGCCTTTTTGTTGTAATTTTGATGTGCTTGCAAGAGGCAGCAAGTATAGGTGTTTACCTTTGCCACCATCTTGGTTCTCCTCTGGTAATTACTTTGCATATATTGTCAGTCACTGTTGGAATTAAAAGAATGTTATCACACATATATAGTGCACATTATTTACAGAAGCAGAACTCACTATGTGTTTAGCATTTTTTAAAAAATCAGCTCTTGCCTTAGCCCAGTGATCAGCAAACTGAGGTTTGCGATCCACATGAAGCTCGCAAGCCACAGTTTGCCACTGTGTTGACTAATGAATTTGCTGACCACTGACCTAGACTCTCAATTCCAATAATTACAGGCTGTTGTTGTTCCTTGTGATTAAGCCCCTATCCCAGTGGTTGGCAAACTCATTAGTCAACGTGTGGCTCACGAGCCACAGTTTGCCAACCACTGCTTTAGCCATTTTGGTTCAGTTGATAGAGCATTAGCCTGCAGACTGAAGGTTGTCTGGTTCAATTCTGATCTAGAGCATGTACCTGGGTTTCAAGCTTGATCCCCCAGACCAACATCAATGTTTCTCTCTCTTTGTCTCTCCCCGTCCCTTTCACTCTTTTCTAAAGTCATTGAGAAAAATATCCTTGGATGAATATTAAAAACAACAACACTGAAAACAGTTATTTGAAGACTTTTCTTAGTTCTCTATATTTTCTTTGAGTACAAATTAGCCATTTTAACTATCTTAATAATATTAGCACAATACAGTAAGGTCTTCCTTAAAGCTTTTATAAAAGAGATACAATATATATATTTTTTCAGGCTAAAGAAGCAGTGGCAGAAGCTGAATATCTTGATCCTGGAAATATTTTCACTCAATTTTATCTATTCAAGATTGCAGTCATGGAAGGCAATTCTGACCGAGGTATGTTATTTATGAGTTACACTTAACTGTTAACACAAAGAATAAAAATAATCCTCTTTGATCCTAATATAATCCTATCTAATAAAAGAGAAATATGCAAACTGACCATGCCTCCATTACAGCCACAAGCCACGCCCACTAGCCAATCAGGAGTGAGTATGCAAATTAACCCAACCAAGATGGCGGAGGCCAAGGAGGTGGAACGAGCAGCAGGCTTAGGTTGCCCCCGGTGATGGAGGAAGCCAAGCTTCCCACCCTCTCTGGCTGGCCCTAGCCTCCACTCAAGATGGTGGTGACCATAGAGCTGGAGCCAGCTGGAGGCTTGGGTTGCCCCCAACGATAGAGGAAGCCAAGCTTCCCACCACTCTGACTTGTTCTGGTTTTCCCTGGCCTCAACTCAAGGCTATAAAGTTTCACTTATAGAAGATAAATAAATCCCAGATACCAGCTTTCAGGCAGCCCCAGCCTATGCTTGGGTTGCCAGTGGGCATAACCAGCCTGCAAACTACCACAATGCCCTCACCCAGGCTGCCCCACACCCCAAGGGATCCCCCACCCTGATCCGGGACATCCTTCAGGGCAAACCAGCCAGCCCCCACTCGTGCACCAGGCTTCTATCCTATCTAATCCTATCTAATCAAAGTAATATGCAAATTGACTGTCACTCCAACTTACAAGATGGTTGCCCCCATGTGGACACAAGATGGCCAGCAGCGGAGGGCAATTGGGAGGGGCCAGGCCTGCAAGGAAGTGCAGTTGGGGGCAATCAAGCCTGCAGGGGATGGCAGTTAGGGATGATCAGGCCTGAAGGGGAGAGCAATTGGGGGAGACCAAGCCTGCAGGGGATGGCCGTTAGGGGCAATCAGGCTGGCAGAAGAGCAGTTAGGCATTAATCAAGTGGACAGAGGAGTGGTTAGGGGGTGATTAGGCTGGCAAGCAGAAGCAGTTAGGGGCAATCAGGAAGGTAGGCAGGCTAGCAGTTGGGAGTCAGCAATCCTGGATTGTGAGAGGGATTTCTGACTGCAGTTGAACATCCCTCAAGGGGTCCCAGATTGGAGAGGGTGCAGGCTGGTCTGAGGGACACATACCCCTGTGCACAAATTTTGTGCATCGGGCCTCTAATATATATATATATATTTTCTAGCTTTCCTATATAAAGATAATGCAATCATGGAAAAAGAAATTATGGGAAGTTACATAAAAAGAAAAGAACATAAAAGAAAAGGGCCTACCTTTTGAGGGAGTAGGATATAGTCAGTTGTGGGACAGAAATTGGGGGGAAATTTCTCATGGTATACTTTTAAAAAAATACTTTCTTTTATTTCAGAGAAGGAGAGAGATATAGAAACATCAATGATGAGAGAGAATCATTGATCAGCTGCCTCCTACATGGCCCACACTGGGGATGTGCCCTGACCAGGAATTGAACCATGACCTCCTGGTCCATAGTTCGATGCTCAGCCACTGAGCCATGCCAACGGGATACGGTATACTTTTTGAACTTTGTTAATTTAACCAACCCATTTTAAAAAATTAAGTTTAAAAAGATCTGGGTGCAGGGGAGATTATACTGCAATATACTGCAAACATCCATCAGTTAAGAACTGTCTTTAGAGAATGGAAGTCTCAAAGGTAACGGTTCACTGTTTTCACGTATTTGGGAAGTGATTGATAAGAGATTAGGCCTTGAGAAGGAGTTTCTCTCTACAAAGACAGTGTTGGAATTACTCAAATGAATCTCATACCATTATTGTTGTCTCTTTTTCATCAAGCATAGTTTCCTAGCTAGTGTGCCTAAAAACACATGTATCTTGACGTGGTTACAGATATGCCTATGCTATGATAGTAATCTTATTCAGCCCTCAGACTACCTGAACCTAATCCTGGAGAAGTGTCAGCTCCAGACTGGTTGCTCTTTGTGAACTGCACAAATTGAAAACTTGAAAAACTTGAATCTGAACACAATTTATACTAATCAAATTAAGGAACTATTTATGAATGCCCCTTATATGCATTAAATCCATAAGAAAATGGAAGATAACTTATTCTGCATTGAGAAAGAAATCAAGGATAGTAAACTATACCTGTATATTAACTAAGGAGTAGCAAATTTAAGTACTAGTACCCTGTTTATCAGGGTTAATATTGGTGTCATATTCATTATTAATATTTTCACTAGACACTTTTAGACAGTTGCTTTATTTGGTTAACTATATTGAAGTATTAAAGAACTTAAAATATTTTGCCAACAGAAATGATAAGAAATGGATTTCCTATTAAACCTTTTATTTTAACATTCTATTAAAATAAGTTCAATTTTAAACATAGCATCAACTCAATGTTTTTACTTTTCTTCAATTATATGTCACCATTTTTAAAGTCAAGTTTATGCAATAAAAGTTACTATTGCTAGTGTATGACTCTATGAGGTTCATTTATAGTAATAATTCTGTGAATTTTGATAAATGCATACAGTATGATCAAGACACAGAAGAAAAATTTGCCTCAGGTCCCTTTGTTGAAACTCCTTCCATTACTTTCAGTCCTGGAAATGACTGACCTCACTTAAAACTCTACAGTTTTGCCTTTTCCAGAATGCCATATAAATGGAATCATACAGTGTAAAGCTTTTATAGCTTACTTCTTTCACAAAGCACATTGCATTTGAATATCATCTATACTGCTGTGATTTCCATAGTTCACTCTTTTTTTATTCCATAGTATGAATGTATACCAGTTTGGCTTGCATGGTTTCCAATTTGGATGATGAGGAATAAATGTGCTAAAAACATCTGTTTGTAGATTTTGTGTGGTGGTATGATCACTTCTCTAGGAGGTGGATTGCTGTTATTTTTTAAATAATTTTTATTTTACAATTACAGTTGTCATACAATATTATATTAGTTTCAGGCATATAGCCCCTTGCTTAGACATGTATATAACTTACAAAATGATCACTTTTATAAATCTAGTACCCATCTGACACCATATATAGTTATTACAACATTATTGACTATATACCCTCTAAGGATGTTCTTTAATTACCAACTTGTCCTTCTTAATCTCTTCACTAACTTTTGGCATTTTAATTATGATGTGTCTGGGTGTGGGCCTCTTTGGATTCTTCTTGCTTGGGATTCTCTGTGCCTACTTATCTTCTGTGATTTTTTTCCTTCACCAGGTTAGGGAAGTTTTCTGCCATTATTTCTTCAAATACATGCTCTATCCCTGCTTACTTTCTTCACCTTCTGGCAATATCATGATGTGAATATTGTTATATTTCATGTTGTCCAACAGCTTTCTTAAAATGTCCTTCTGTTCTTTAATTATTGTTTTCTTCTTTTTGTTTCTCTGATTGAGTTATTTTTTTACCTTATCTTCTAATTCAGTGGTCACCAACCTTTCAGACCTCATGGACCACCAGTGGTCCGTGGACCACCAGTTGTTGACCACTGCTCCAAAACTTTCCTTAAACCAGTGGTCACCAACATTTCAGACCTTATGGACCACAAGTGCTTGGCAGACCACTGGTTGGTGATTAATACTCTAATTCACTGATCTGATCCTCATCTTCCCCCAATCTGCTGTGTATTCCTTCCAATGTGTTCTTTGCTAGTGCTATGTCATTATTCATTTCTGACTAGTCATTCCTCATAGTTTCTTTTTTTGTACTTAAAATTTTTATTGTTTGACGTATTTCATAAGTCTTTTACCCCTGTGACCTCTCCCTGACCACACACATGCCTCACTACCCCCCCCATCTCTGTCCTTTGCATATGCTCATATGCATGCATACAAGTGCTTACGTTGATCTCTAAACCCCTAACCTAGTGGTCGGCAAACTGTGGCTCATGAGCCACATGTGACTCATGACCCGCGGTTTGCTGCTCTATTGACTAATAAATGAGTTTGCCAACCACTGCTCTAACCCAAACCTTCCCTCATAGGTTGGACAGTCTGTTCGATGAGTCTATGATTCTGATTTTATTTTTGTTCATCACTTTATGCTGTTCATTGTATTCTACAAATTAGTGAGATCATGTGATATTGATCTTTCTCACTGGCTTATTTCACTTAGCATAATGCTCTCCAGATCCATCCATGCTGTTGCAAATAGTAAGAATACCATCTTTTTTATAGCAGCATAGTATTCCATTGTATAGATGTACCAAAGTTTTTTAATGCACCTATATGCTGATAGGCACTTAGGTTGTTTCCAAATCTTAGCTATTGTAAATTGTGCTGCTATGAACATAAGGGTGCATGTATCCTTTCTGATTAGTATTTCTGTTTTATTTGGATATTTTCCTAGAGGTGGGATTATGGAGTCAAATATGAGTACCATTTTTAATATTTTGGGGAAATACCATACTGTTTTCCACAGTGACTGCACCAGTCTACATTCACACCAGCAGTGCAAGAGGGTTCCTTTTTCTCTGCATCCCTACCAGCACTTATTGTTTGTTGATTTGTTGATGATAGCCATTCTGACAAGTGTGAGATGGTACCTCATTGTTTTTATTTCCATCTCTCTCAGAAGATAGTAACTTTAAGCATGTTTTTATATGTCTCTTGGCCTTCTGTATGCCTTCTGTCAAAAAGTGTCTATTTAGGTCTTTTGCCCATTTTTTTTTATTGGATTGTTAATCTTCCTTTTGTTAATTTGTATGAGTTCCCTTTAAATTTTAGAGATTAAACCCTTATCAGAAATAACATTGGAAAATATGTTCTCCCATGCAGGGCGCTTTCTTGTTTTGTTGATGATTTCTTTCACTGTACACAATCTGTTTATTTTCATGTAGTCCCATTTGTTTGTTTCCTCCTTACTTTCAATTGCCCTAGGAGCTATATTGGTAAAGATATTGCTATGACAAATGTCTGCTATTTTGCTACCTATGGCTTCTTCTAGGATCATTATTATTTCCCATTTGATGTTTAAGTCCTTTATCCATTTTGAGTTTGTTTTTATGTATGGTGTAAGTTGGTGATCTAGTCTCATTTCTTTTGCATGTATCTGTCCAATTTTCCCAACACCATCTATTGAAGAGACGTTCTTGACACCATTATATGCTCTTGCCTCCTTTGTAAATATTAATGGAGCATAATGACTTGGGTCAATCTCTGAATTCTCTGTTCTGTTCCATTGGTCTATATGTCGGTTCTTGTGCCAGTACCAGGTAGTTTTGAGAATAGTGACTCTGTATTATAGCTTGATATCTGGTATTATGATCCCTCCAACTTTGTTCTTTTTCAAGATTGCTGCATGTATCCAGTCTTTTTTTATTCCAGATGAATTTTTGGTGAGTTTATTCTAGGTTTTTGAAGTGTGCCATTGGTATTTTAATGGGGATTGCATTGAATCTATAGATTGCTTTGGGTGGTATGGATATTTTAATTATGTTGATTCTACAAATCTATGAACACAGTATGTTCTTCCATTTATTTATGTCATCCTCTATATCTTTGTTTAGTGTCCTATAATTTTCTGAGTACAGGTTCTTTATTTCCTTCATTAAATTTATTCCTAGGTATCTTAATTTTTTTAATGCCGTAGTAAAGGGGATTGTTTGTTTGTTTGTTTTTTGCTTGTTCGTTTTTCTAGTTTCTCTTTCTGTGAGTTCATTATTGGTAAATAAAAAAGGCATAGATTTATGGGTGTTAAATTTGTATCCTGCTACATTGCCAAATTCATTTGTTAGTTCTGGCAGATTTTTGATAGAGTCTTTAGGATTATCTGTGTACAATATCATGTCATCAGTAAATAATAAAACTTTTACTTCTTTTTTTCTAATTTGGATGCCTTTTATTTCTTCTACTTATGACTAGCAATTCCAGTACTATCTCAAACAAGAGTGGTGAAAGTGGGCATCCATGTCTTGTTTCTGTTTGTAGGGGAAATGATTTTAGTTTTTGCCCATTGAGTATGATGATGGATGTAGATTTGTCATGTAAGGCTTTTATTATGTTGAGGTATGATCCCTCGATTCCCATTTTGATGAGGGTTTTTATCAAGAAAGGGTGTTGGATTTTGTCAAATGCTTTTTCTACATGTGATTTTTATCTCTCAATTTATTTATGTAATGTATCATGTTTATTGATTTAGTGATATTGTACCATCCTTACATCCCCAGGATAAATCCCACATGGTCATGGTATATGATCTTTCTAATGTAATGCTGGATCTGATTTGCTAGAATTTTGTTGAGTATTTTAACATCTATATTCACAAGGGATATTGACTTGTAATTCTCTTTCTTTATAGTGTCTTACTGTGGTTTTGGGATTAAGGTAATGCTGGCTTCATAGAAAGAGCTTGGAAATGTGCCTTCCTCTTGAATTTTTTGGAATAGTGTGAGAGGATAGGTTTTTGTTTTTCTTTGAATGTTTGGTAAAACTCTCCTGTGAAGCTGTCTAGACCCAGGTTTTTGTTTTCTAGAAGCTTTTTTATTACTACTTCAATTTTCTTATTAGTTATCAGTCTGTTGAGATTTTTTATTCTTCTTGATTGAGTTTTGTAAAGTCATATTTTTTTTAGGAATATGCTTCTTTCCTCTAGATTGTTTAGTTTGTTGGAGTAGACATGTTCATTGTAATTTTTTTTTTTACAATCCCTATTATTTCTGTAGGGTCTCTTGTTATATTTCCTCTTTCATTTCTGATTTTGTTTATTTGAGTTCTCTCTCTTTGCTTCGTGGTGAGCCTGGCTAGAGATTCATCAATGTTGTTTATCTTTTCAAAAAAACAGCTCTTGGTTACATTGATCTTTTATATTGGTTCTCTCTTTTTTTTCTTTTTTTGGTTTCTATGTCATTTATTTCTGCTCTGATCTTTATTATCTCCTTCTTACTGCTCACTCTGGGCTTTTCTTTTTATTTTATTTCATTTTTAAAACATTTTATTTTATTGTTTAAAGATTACAAATAGTAGTACATATATCTCCTTTTGGGGGGATTTTCTTGTTGCTCTCTTTCTAATTCTTTAAGTTGTAGAGTTAGATCATCTATTACCACAGTTTTTCTTGTTTTTTGAGGTAGACCTGTAATGCTGTAAGCTTCCTACTCAGGACTGCTTTCAGTGTGTCCCATAGGTTTTAGATTGCTTTGTTTTCATTGTCCTTCATTTCCAGAATGTTTTAAATTTACTCTTTGATCTCTTTGGTATAACCCAGTCATTGTTTAATAGCATGCTAATCATCCTCCAAGTGTTTGAGTTTTTTATTGTTTTATTATATTTGATTTCTAATATGCCATTGTGATCAGAACAGATGCATGATATGATTTCCAGCTTCTTGAATTTGGAGAGACTTTGCCTGTGTCCCAATATGTGATCTATCTTTGAAAATGACCCATGTACACTTGAGAAGAATGTATATTCTATATCTTGGGGTGAAATGTTCTGAAGATACCGATTAAGTCTTTCTGATCTAGTGAGTCATTTGGGACTACTGTTTCTTTTCTGATGTTTTGTCTAGAGGATTTATCTAGAGATGTCAGTGAGGTATTAAAGTCTCCTACTATGATTGTATTGCTGTCAATTTATCCCTTGATCTCTTCCAGAAGTGTGTGTGTGTGTGTGTGTATTTGGGTGCTCCTGCATTGGGTGCATATTTGTTTACTAGAGTTATATTATCTTGTTGTATCGATCCCTTTCGTATTATGAAGTGGCCTTATCTCTTGAATGTCCTTCACTTTGAAGTCTATTTTGTCAGATATAAGTATTGCTACCCCAGCTGTTCTTTTTTTTTTTTCATTTCAATTTACCTGAAAGACATTTTTCCATCCTTTCACTTTCAATATGAATCCCTTGTTGTAGACAGCAAAAATAAGTCATGTTTTCTTGTCTATTCAGCCACCCAATGTCTTTTAACTGGCACATGTAATCCATTTATGTTTAAGGTTATTATTGATAGGTGCTTGTTTTTTGCCATTTTTATTCTTTATGCCTGTGTTCCCTCATCCTTTTCTATTTCTTCTTTTCATAACAGTCCCCTTAGCATTTCTTCCATTGCTGGTTTGATAGTGATAAACTCCCTTAGGCTTTTGTTGTTGTTGTTGTTGTCTGTGAAGCTCCTTTTTCCCCCTTCAATTTTGAATGATAGATTGCTGGATAAAGTATTCTTGAATCCAGTCTCTTGCTTGGCATCACTTTTTGTATGCTTTCTTCCATTGCTCTCTGGCCTGATGTGTTTCTGTTGAGAAATCATTTGATAATCTAATGGGAGACCCCTTGTACTTAACTTTCTGTCTCTCTCTTGCAGCCTTTAAGATTCTCTGTTGTTAGTATTTCCCATTGTAGTTATGACATGTCTTAGTGTTGGTCTTTTTTGGGTTCTTCTTGTTTGAGACTCCATGCTCATGTGACTTTTTTCTTCCGCGTATCAAGGGCGTTTTCTGACATTATTTCCTCAAAGTGGTTCTCAACCTTCCTAATGCCGTGACCCTTTCATACAGCTCCCCATGACATTATTTCCTCAAAGAGGTTTTCTAACCCTTGCTCCTTTTCTTGTCATTCTGTCACCCCTATTATGATATGTTGCTTCATTTCATGTTGTCCAAGCTCCCTCAGGCTCTCCTCCTGTTTTTTTTTTCTCCAATTGCAGTTCAGATTGGGTTGGTTTTGCTCCCCTGTCCTCTAATTCACTAATTCAGTCCTCCACTTCTCCTAGTCTATTGTTGAAAGTTTCCATATTGTTTTTTATTGTAGTTATATCACTCTTTATTTCCTCCTGACTCTTATGTAGGTTGTTCATTTTCTCATCCATCCAATTTATGGACTGTATGCCCCTTAGTCTGAATTGTTTTTCTGACTTATTGCATTCCTTCATTTCATTTAGTTTCTTTTCTGGCAATTCCTCCTTTTCTTTCCTTTGGGAGTTGTTCTTCTGTTTCCTCATTTTTGCTCTCACTAAAGCAGTGGTTTTCAACCTGTGGACCTGTGGGTCACAACCCCTTTGGGGGTCGAACGACCTTTTCAGAAGGGTCGCCTAAGACATCCTGCATAGCAGATATTTACATTATAGATCATTAACAGCAGCAAAATTACAGTTAGGAAGTAGCAAGGAAAATAATTGTATGGTTGGGGGTCACCACAATATGGGGAGCTGTATGAAAGGGTCACGGCATTAGGAAGGTTGAGAACCACTGCACTAAAGGATCTTGGTGTTAAGGTGCACAAGGCCTGTGGCTATAATGATGAACTTGGTGGCAGGTCCCATGGTTTCACATGGCAGCTGCTCATCATGGGGTTGCAAGGCATCTGCTCTTCACTCATTTGTGCTACGGCCACTCCCTGCACATTCTAGAGCAGCCACTTCTCCTTGAGGTGGGTCGCGGGATGCTGCTCCTTGTACAGTTGTGGGTGGCAGCTGCTCATGGGGCTGTTGGAGCCATTATGGTGCCTTGAGATGCTAAATAAGGTTCAGCTTTTCACGTACGTGGTCATTTAGCCTGTGGCTCCTGCATAAGGCTCGTCTATTCATGCACTTGGTTGCAGAGCCCAGGGCTGCTGCGTAAGGCTCAGCTGTTTGCATGTGCAGTTGCAGAGCCCAGGACTGCTCTGTTAGGCTCGGGTATTTGTGCTCGCAGTTGTGGAGCCAGGGGATGCTGTGTAAGGCTCAGCTGTTCATGTGCACATGTGGTTGCTGTGCCCAGGGCTGAAGTGTCTGGCTGGTGGGAGGGAAGCATGCTCCAGAACTCACAGTAGCCCTCATCTGGGGAGGTTGGATTCCCAGTTTCCATGGGTTAGCAGCAAGGCAGCAGTTCCCTGGCTTGAGTGGCTATAGTATCCCAAGTGGTGTCTGAGAACACCCTGGGTAGATGTGAGTCTGGGCTCCCAGTCACAACAGCTCTCCCCTTCAAGTTGGCATGGCTTCTGCAGCAGGGCTGGTGCTCCAGGAGAGATTATAGCAGTAGCAAAGGCTGCCCAGATACACGAGCTCAATCTGCCAGCCCCCAAAACTCCTGAGAGATCTAGCTGTCCCTCACTTAGACACACACACTCACACCACATGTCCACACACTCCCCTTTCACTCCCTCACTCATATTATCTCTCTAACTGCCATCCTATTGGCCACCATCTTGGAATCTCTTTCATTGTTTCTATATCTTTTATTATGCTGTTGAGCACCCTTAAAATCATTATTCTGAACTCTATATCTGGTAAATTTCTTATCTCCATTTTGTTTAGCTCTTGTTCTTTCATTTGTGGCTTATTTTTTTTTTCTCCCCATATTGGCTGCCTGTTTGAGTTTGTGTCTGTGTATAGGTTAGTTCTGCTACAACTTCCAGTCTCTGGTGCAGGACAATTTCAAATGTTGTTTGAGTATCCTATTTTGAGTTATCAGCAATCCAGAGCTTTGTCTTTCTCTCCTGAGGCTGGGTGCCTTTGGAAAGGACCAAAATGTACACCATAGTCTGCTTTTCCTAGCCCCACATCCAGAAGGAGATCATGCAAAGACTCAAAGCCTCTAGAATCTGATTGTTACTTTCAGTATTAATTTGCCTCTGGCTATAAACTACAGCAAAGTGGGATGGGTGAGAGGTTTTCCAATAGGATAGGGCAATTACTTCCCTCCTGTATGGTAAATGCCTGCCTGTGAAAGATGTCCTCTGCAGTATGAGGGAATGACTCAACACAAGAAACCAATGTGGCTGCCTTCCAAGCTGTAATGCCAGAGACCCCATCCCTGGATTCTCTTCACACAGCTCTAGTCTACTCTGCCCTCTCTCTGTTGGAATCCAAGATAAGTGGCTGCAAATGAAATTCTGTGCATTGGCCCTTTACGATGGTACCTGCATTTCCAGCCATCTCTCCCTGGTAGACAGCAGTCCCACTGCTTTTCACAGGTAGATGGTATGTGGGTATCTTTCTCAGTTCTGGTGCTCTTGTCTGGGGAGCCCAACTTAGGGTTTAGACCCCAGAGTTCTTAGTGGAAATCCTCCCCCCGACAGCTAAGATATATCTCTGGAACTTTAGCTGCTTCCTATGGGAGCCTGGCCAGCCCTCTCACACCTCTGAACTTCTTACCAGTCTCTGCAGTCTCTATTTTTCAGTTCTTGGTTATCAGGGTTCTCTCCAGCTAGTCTTCAGTTGATTATTCAGAATGTTTTTTTCTGTATTTTAGTTGTAATTCTAGTTTGGTCCTGGGAGAGTGTCAGTGTAGTTTCCACTATATCTTCTGCCATTTTGGAACTCCTCCTTTGATGTTGAATTTGATCATATAGTTTTTCTGCATCTACTGAAATGATCAATTTTTTAAAAGTTTGTTAAATTATTGCCAAGACCGGTTTGGCTCAGTGGATAGAGCCTTGGCCTGTGGACTGAAAGGTCCCAGGTTCGATTCCGGTCAGGGGCATGTACCTTGCTTGCAGGCACATCTCCAGTGTGGGGCGTGCAGGAGGAGGCTGATCGATGTCTCTCTCTCTCATCGATGTTTCTGACTTTCTGCCCCTCTCCCTTCATCTCTGTGAAAAGTAAATAAAAACTATATTTAAAAAAAAGTTTGTTAAATTATCAGTTACATTAATTTTTCAACTGTTAAAATAATACTGCATTCCTTTGGTAAACTCTTATTATGACATAGTCTCCTTTTTACATAATATTATATTTAATATGCTGTTTGTTTTAAAGTATTTTTACATGTGTCTGTGACTGATATTGGTCTGTATTTCTCTTTTCCTCTAATGTTTTTGGTTTTGCCATCTGGGTAATGCTGACTTCATAAAATGAGCTCAAAAATACACCCTCCTTTTCAACTTTTTAGAAGAGTTTCTGTTGCTCAGTGGTAATTTATTTTTTTAATGTCTCGTAGAGTTTATCAGTGAAGCCATTTGGGCCTGGATTTTTTTTATAGGGTGGTTTTTAATTATAAACTTAATTTCTTTAATAGATATAGGGCCATTCCCCTTATCTATTATTTCCTTATTGAGTTTTAGTAGATTGATTCTTTCAAGAAATTTGTCAGCCCAGCCAGCATGGCTCAGTGGCTGAGCATCAACCTATGAACCAGGAGGTCACAGTTCAATTCCTGGTCAGGGCACATGCCCAAGTTGTGGATTTGATCCCCAGTGTGGGGCATGCAGAAGACAGGCAATCAATGATTCTCTCTCATCAATGTTTCTCTCTTTCCCACTCTCTTCCTCTCTGAAATCAATAAAAATATTTTTAAAACAGAAATTTGTCAGTTTCATCTAAGTTGAAATTATTGGCCTGAAGTTAATCGTCATTTTTCCATGCCCTAGCTGGTTTGGCTTAATGGATAGAGCATCAGCCTGTGGACTGAAGGGTCCCAGGTTCAGTTCCGGCCAAGAGCACGTGCCTGGGTTGTGGGCTTGATCCCCAGTAGGGGACATGCAGCAGGCAGCCAATCAATGATTCTCTCTCATCATTGATGTTTCTATCTTTCTTTTCCTCTCCCTTTCTCTCTAAAATCAATAAAATATATTTTTAAAAAATCATTTTTCTCCCTTATTAGCTTTTTTAAATTTGTAAAACCTATATTGATATCACCTTTCTTATTCCTAATATTTGTAATTTGTGTCTTCTGTCTTTTTCTTCTTGTCAGAGTGACTGGAAGTTGGTCAATTTTATTGGGCTCATAAAACCAGTTTTTGGTGTTATTAATTTTTCCCTATTTTTTTTCATTTTTCTATTTCATTTATGTTCTGATTTTTGTAATTTCTATTATTGTGCTTATTTTGAGTTTCATTTGATTTTCTATTTCCAATTTCCAAAGGTGAAAGCTGAGGTCATTGATTTAAGGCCTTTTCTTATCTAATATAAACAGTTAATGCTTCTAAGCACTGTGTTAATGATGATTCATAAATTTTGATATGTTGTGTTTTCATTTTAATTCAGTTCGAAATACTTTCTAATATGACTTTTGATTTCTTTGGATTATTTAGGAATGTGCTACTTATTTTCCAAATATTTACTGATTTCCAGATAACTTTCTTTTATTAATTTTTTGACTTTGAGGTATAATTTATATTCCATAAACTATAGTGTATTTTGCTGGTGTGGGGTTGTGTGTTTTATAGATGTCAATCAGGTCAAGTTGGTTAATAGTGTTAAATGTACTGCATTCTTGCTGATTTTCTATTTGTTCTATTAATTATTGAAAGAGGATTTTGAAATATTTGACTATAATTATGGATGTGTTCTATTCTCTGTGTAGTTTGATTGGTTTTTGCTTCTTGTATTTTGAAACTTTGTTATTGGGTATATGAATATTTAGAAATGTTATGTAATCATAATGAATTTCTTTTTTATCAACATGAAATAACCTCCTATCAATAGTAATATTCTTTGCTTTGAAATATATTTTATCTGATATTAATATAACCCTCCAGGTTTCTTTGGATTATCCTATCCTTTTCTTTTAAAGTGTATTTCTTTTCTTTTTTTCTAGGTAGCCTATGGTTGAAAGTTGCTTTCTGTAATCCTATTTATTTCTGCCTTTTAATTGGGTCATCTATACCATTATATTTAACATGATTATTGATATGGTTAGGTTTCAGGTTAGCATCTTGTGATATGTCTCATCTCTTCTTTGATGCCATTTTACTTTTTCTGCTTTCTTTTTGATTAATTGAATTTTATGATTACGGTTATCTTATATTGGCTTATTAGCTGTAACTCTTTTTTGATAGGGTCTTTCAGCAGCTAGGGTTCAGGAATCTGGAGAAGAGCTGCACATAAATGAATAACTAGACAAGAAATATAAATTTGAAAGGCATTTTTGAGGAGCCAGCTGGAAACTTAGCTCTAGTGACTAAGCTCTCTGAATGTCCAGACACATTCAGCTTTTTATTCACACATTTTGCCCTTTAGCAAAACAGATACACATATCAAAGGTAAGGATTGGTAAACAATAAAGGACCATCAGGTTAGGGGAATTGCCCTCAGCTGTTTGGCAGCAGGTAATAATATGCAGATCTTCAGCCCTTGCTGAAGCTGTCCATCTGCCTTCTGACAAACTTCTCACATTTATTATGCTAACTACTATACTTAGACTTCAGCATATCTCCCATTTTTTATTTAATAAATTTAACAAGAATGTATGCCATTTGCAGAGCTTGAGTCCTTTTAAGATTTTTAAATTCAATGGAAAGGATTGAGTACTTTCATGTCCTTTTAAATTGCTGCCAGGCATCAAAGGAACTAGTCTGCAGTAAGCTCCTTTCTGGGCCAAAAGTTCTTTGAGTCCCCTTTCCAATCACTGTCTAACAGTTTTTTATGGGTTCCCTTCTCAATTACTGTCCAACAGTTTTTTACTGTCCCCTGTGACATGACAGCAATGATATTCCAGTTCTGGATGGTGGACAAATGGTGAGCAATGGCAATGCAGGTCCGACCTTCTTTGGCTTGGTCCTGGGAAACCTGCAGCAATGCACAGTTGCTGACTGGTAGCATGGCAAGGTGTCTTTACCATCCCCCATCTCTGGACTGTTTCTCTCTGTCTCATCAGAGTGTTGCTTGGGGCCACTGCTATCTGTGGTTGGAGTAGTCTGGTCAGTTCCTCTCTCGGATCCATTGTTGCAGGAATCCACAGAAGCTTGGAGGAGTTTTCTGGAAATATACAAGTGTAAGGTTAATAAAGGGAACTTTCTATAAACTAGACTCTCAATGTCTTTTTATTTTGCCCAAACCATTTTCCTTTGGCTTATTCTGACACCATGTGTGTCTTGCCATCAGCATTACAAGTGAAAAAAAAAATTTAAGTGAAAAAATTTAAAGTAATTAAGGCTTGATGTAATTTACTTACAGGAAATTACTCCACTATCCCCCCTTTTTTGTTTTAAATTGTAAGGAGGACATTTTTTGCTTGCTTTACAGTATTTTGGCTTTTGAAAATCTAACAATGCAGGCTTGATAGCTTTTAATTCCATTCTTAGTACAGAAGTATGACTGCTCTGAATTCATTTCATGATAAGCAGCTTTTACTGTGAGATGAACTATCAGTAAAAAATAGTTAATGTTCCAGGAATAGGTTCCTGCCTAGTACAATTAAGTTCTCCTGAATATTCACTTATTTCAATTTGTCATCTTAAATCAGTCTGAAATAAGGCTTATTTTCTAACTTCATTTCTCCTTGGCTGTGGACAATAAATGACATCAATTGAATTTCTGCTATCAGTCTTTGAGTATACCCACATTAGTTTTGTTTAGGGAGGCAAAATACAAATTACTTACTTTTCTTTTTGAGGCTTAATACATTAACTTTTCATTACAGTTTTCCAGACATTTGAAGGAAACCTCTCTCTATTTCTTCCCAGAGTAATTTCTAGGCCACATTTAGGAAGTTTCTTTTAAAAACCGTTTTTCTCTCTTTAAAATAAGCAACACACTTGGTTTCTTTTCAGATGCTGGCTCATACTGCCATGCTTATATTTTAAGTGACTTTCTTATGGTAATATTAATGATCAATTTAATGCTTGAATAATAACCTTGCGTTTGCCCTACAAATAGTAGTGAAGAAGATTTTTTAAATTTCTCCTTTTTATTAAACTTAAGTTTACTTTTAAACAGTATTCTTTTGGGCTAGTACTCATTTGAATATACAGAGGGATCATGGGAGGTCTCCAGAACTATTTCAGAATCAATTGTTTATAAAAATATTGGCGTCTTATGGAACTGAAATTATATGAAACCTTTATTATATTATAAAAAGCTAATTTATTAAGTAATCAAAGTAGGCATTTTTATTGAAAAAGCAAAGCAAGCAAACTTATACTTTTGACCTATAAATTACAGATGCTGCCCTACCCCCCAGCCTATTTGAAAAGCAGTTCTGCCTGGGGCTTTTGTTTTTAAAATTCCATTGCTTTTGTTTTTTAAAATTCCGCTGTGAAGAAATATTCAGCAACTTTGCCTTGCCCTCCCTTAGAGGTTAAAACCTTTATAAGATTTAAAATATATGTATATAAATAAAATATAGTTATTAGTTTTTATTTGATAAAGCTTTCCACATGATTTCAAGTATATTATATCAGCCTAATTTAAAACTATTTTTTTTAAGAAGAGAGAATAAATTCTTGAATCATTCCAGGGCCCTGGGATGTCCAAATTCATCTCTTGGTTAAATTCGTGAAATTTTACTTGGAAAGATCATAAATATAATAAAGATTATATTATATACATTTTATAATTATTCTAAAAGATATTAATTAAATTTAAACTGTTTTTTATATTAAAAATTTGGTTGAGACCACAGAATTAATCATCTTTATTAATTAAACCATATAAAATATTATATTCTAGGTTGAAATTTTACCGCACATAAAGACTATATTTTGAAATACTAATTTCTCTAGAGAAAATACAAGAATTATTTTCTTAAAAATAAATTTCTATACTTTATGTATTTTGTTGTCACAACTATATGATTTCTCCTAACTTAATTTGAACTTTAAACTCTTAGAAGTCTCAAATTTTAGGTGGTAAGTTAAATACTTAGCATTTGTGAGACTAGTAATAACTTCATATTTTTAAGAATATATTTCAAATAAAATGCAAGACATATTTAATTAATAGATTCAAATCTATCTTCTAGATTTTTCATGTGAGACAAACTCAGATTAACATTTCAGTATTTTGTCATTTTAAAATACCTAGATATTTAATAAATTTTATCATTTAATTTATCAAACTCCAAAGCTCCAAGTTGCCAAAGGCTCTGGAAAACCATATTTCTGGCTGGCAAAAGGAGGGGGAAGCTGGGAAGCAAACTTGAAGCTTTTTAAATGTAAAACCGCCACATTCTTTCTGCTGGGGGAAATGTGACCAACCCCCTCCTTCAAAAAGGATCAAACCCCCACTATTAATATAACTATAACTGGAAAGCTTTATTACAAATTCTTTATTTTAGCTATATCAATCTATGTTTCAACAATTTTGATATTCTAAAGCCAATTATTATTATCCAAGGCATTTTCTTTGGCAAATTCTGTAACAAAGATAATTACTGACTTTCAGGCAGCCTTAATGTTAACTTTGGAATGCAGTCCATTATTATTCAAAAACTACCCTTTATTATGGAAATACCAATCTTATTGCCATAACTCAGCCTGTATTTTTTCTTTAAGTTATTTTAACCATCATTTTTCTTTTGAGAAAAACAATCTTGGGGTTTATTATAGCGTCCATAAAGAGATTAAGCTTAGCCCAAAACCTGTACAAAATTAGGTGGAGCACTCTTTTGTTTTAAGCTAGCTTTCTCTCTTTATGAATGCAAAAATCCCAGATGCATTCCTAAATTCTGCAAATTTTTTAAAATTAAATCTTTATTATTCAGGTTATTACATTTGTTTCTCTTTTTTCCCTTCCATAGCTCCCCTCCACCCAGTTCCCACCCGTCCCTCTACCCTTGATCTCCCCCCCATTGACCTCATCCATATATGTATGATTTTTGTCCAGTCTCTCCCTGCACTCCCCTCACTACTTTCCCCCTGAGAATTATCAGTCCACTCCCTGTGTTCCTGAATCTATTATGTTCACAAGTTTATTCTGTTGATCAAATTTTTAATTCACTTAATTTTTAGATTCACTTGTTATAGGTATGTATTTGTTGTTCATATTTTTTATCTTTTTCCTTTTTCTTCTTCCTCTTCTTAAAGAGTGCCTTTCAGCATTTCATATAATACTGGTTTGGAGTTGATGAACTCCTTTAGCTTTTTCTTATCTGTGAAGCTCTTTATCTGTCCTTCAATTCTGAATGATAGCTTTGCTGGAGAGAGTATTCTTGGTTGTAGGTTCTTGCTATTCATCACGTTGAATATTTCTTGCCACTCCCATCTGGCCTGCATAGTTTATGTTGAGAAATCAGCTGACAATTGTATGGGTGCTCTCTTGTAGGTAATTAACTGTTTTTCTCTTGCTGCTTTTAATATTCTCTCTTTGTCTTTTGCTCTTGGTATTTTAATGATGATGTGTCTTGGTGTGGTCCTCTTTGGATTCCTTTTATATGGGGTTCTGTGCACTTTCTGGACTTGTAAGTCTATTTCTTTCACCAGATGTGGGAAGTTTTCAGTCATTATTTCTTCAAATAGGTTTTCAGTATCTTGCTCTCTCTCTTCTTCTGGCACCCCCACAATTCTGATGTTGGCACACTTGAAGCTGTCCCAGAGGCTCCCTACATTATCTTCACATTTTTGGATTCTTTTTTCTCCTTGCTTATCCAGTTGAGTGTTTTCTGCTTCTTTATATTTCCAATTTTTGACTTGATTCTTGCCTTTCTCTAGTCTGCTGTTAGGTCTCTGAATAATATTTTTTTATTTCAGTCAGTGTATGTTTAATTTCTAGTTGGTTCTTTTTCATCTCCTCTTGGGTCTCGCTAACTTTATCCATCTTTTCTAGGATATTCTTGAAAAACCTTATAACTGTGTTTTTGAACTCTATATCCAGGCGTTTGTTTTCCTCCATTTCTTTTGTTTGTGATCTCTTCCCTTGTCTCAACATTTTCACTATGCCAGGAGAACTTCCGTGTTGGATTCAGCTTTATGATACACGCCTTACAAAACTGCAAAGGCCTCTCTCTTGAGCTTGGGATGGGTGGAGTCTCAGGGCTTAACAGACTGCCTTGCCTTCCAGTTGGCCCCGCCCACCATGGCCCTTGTGTCTCACGTGACTGGGTAATCGCTGGAGCAGTCCCTGTGTGCGCCCGCTCATGCAGTGTCTCTAGACCTCTGCCTTTCCGGGTCCCCTGCGCTACGGGACCATATGAGTCTGGGTCCCCAAAACTGGGGTTCAGTGGAGCTGGAAGTGGTGCAATTGGGGAGCTCTGTCCCCCGCCCACTTGCAAAAGCCAGCAGCACAACCAGCAGTCGGTCCTCTGTGAGCAGTGCTGTGTGCACCACCAGACCTCCAGACCTCCACCCTTTCTCGTCTCCCCCAGATCTCCGTGCACTTCTCCCTTTTCACAGTCCGAACTCTCCCCTCCCCCGATATGAGTCCCAGCTGGACATGGGGTTTAATACAGTAGGATAAGGGGTTTCTCCCTCCAGAGAAAGCCAGCCAGGCACTCTGGCACCCACTCTCTCCACACATGCGTCTCCGCACCTCAGCTTTTTGCAGCTCCTCTGGGTCTCCATAAGCCCCTCTCTTTCCTTCTAGTTGTAGAATTTCCACTCAGCCAGCTTTCTTGTGGTTCTGGATGATGTCCATTCTGTCTTTTAGCTGTAGTTTTAAAATTGTTGTGTGAGGCAGCAGTGTAGGTGTTTACCTATGCCACCATCTTCCTAGATACTCTCTCTGCTAAATTTTTTTAATGACTGACTGGGAAATAAAAATCATGGCAAAAATAAAACTTTTTAATAGCACTCTCAGGAATGCACATCCATTTTGCAGGATCACCACATGTCTCCCCACTTCCTACATCCTGTTTCCTCTGGGGAAATTCAGTAAATGGTCTGGCCGCCCAGGTGGTTTCTTTTCCCAATTAAACTAAAGGCATGCTTAATAAATTAACAATAAACAGATGAAACCAAACAAAAATGACAGATAAAAGAGACAAGCAATCAATCATAACTCATAGACAAGACTTAATGAATCACAGTGCTTTTCCTGGAAATTTCTCTCCAGAGCATTGACTTCCCTTTCAAATTATTTTAGCTAAACTCTGCCTGCCTCAAGGTGTCTGTAATTTTTAAACAAAGTGTCAGAGTCTCCCTGCAAGATTAACAGCTCCACCCTTTCTAATTGCCAACTCTTCCCACACTAGAGGCAGAGGATTCAGCGGCTTTTTAGTAATTGCAGACTTTTGATCCCCAACACGAATTAGGCATTTTGCAATTTGAACAAGAACCCACATAGTTAAATGTGACAATGGCAGTCTTTTTCCTTGAGCCTGATTTAAGAACCTTTGGACATTTTAATTTTTTTATAATTTTGCCTTTAAACCAAATTCTTCCCCATTATGGCCTGGCTTGAAAAAGACGTCCTTGCCTTCTTTGGATCATGACTTTGAAAGCTGGTATGAGCTTTACACACAGTGAATCTCCCCACCGAATTTTTGGTGACCCCCACCTTTACGAGTGATCCCCACCTTTACCAGTGATTAACTTCTTTTCCTCACTCTGGCAAATCTTCTCCTCCAGATGTCCCTTATTGAGGCACCATAAATGCTAGGGTCTTTCTGTAGCTAGGGTTCAGGAATCTGGAGAAGGGCTGCACATAAATGAATAACTAGACAAGAAATATAAATTTGGAAGGCATTTTGGGGGAGCCATATGTAAACTTAGTTTTAGTGACTAAGCTCTCTGAATGTTCAGACACACAGCTTTTTATTCACATATTTTGCCCTTTAGCAAAACAGATATATACATCAAAGGTAAGGTTTGGTAAACAATAAAGGACCATCAGGTTAGGGGAATTGCCCTCAGCCATAATAATATGCAGATCTTCAGCCCTTGCTGAAGCTGTCCATCAGCCTTCTGATGAACTTTTCACATTTATTATGCTACTATACTTAGCCTCCAGCTATTTTTCTGTTATTTTAATTGTTACTTAAGGTGTTTATTACATATATATAACTTATCATAATCTACCTTTAAGACATAATGGAATATAATACTATCATTCATTTATTTTACTTCATTTTGCATTATATTTCATTTAATGGATAAACGAAATTGTATTTAGCCTGTCCATTATTGATGGAATTTAGGTTGCTTACATATTTTACTCTTATAAATATTGCTGGATAAACATTTGTCTTTGTTTTAAATATATTTTATTGATTTTTAGAGAGAGAGAGAGGAAGGGAGAGGTATAGAAATAGAAACATTGATGAGAGAGAAGTCATTGATTGGCTGCCTCCTGCATGGTCCCAACTAGGGATCAAGCCCACAACCCAGGCATA
The DNA here is from genome assembly GCA_011751065.1 of Lasiurus cinereus. NCBI lineage: Eukaryota > Metazoa > Chordata > Mammalia > Chiroptera > Vespertilionidae > Lasiurus > Lasiurus cinereus. The sequence continues at coordinate 11,397,022 of JAAGEH010000013.1, read as the reverse complement.
TATTCTGACTGGGAATTGAACCAGCAACTTCTTGGTTCCTGCGTCAACGCTCAACTGTCGAGCCACACCAGCCGGGCTGGATGAACATTTTTGTATATTTTTGTTTATTTTTGCATATATCTGTGTGTATATGTGTGTGTGTGTGTGTATATATATATATATATATATATATATATATATATATATAATTTATATCCATCCATATCCTCCATCCATAGGATATATTCACAGAGGTGAATTGCTCAGTTGGGCATTTTTCTGACACTTAACAATTTAGATAACTATGAAAATTAACCAATGTTTTAAAGATAATAGTGCTCATAAAATGAGTTCCAAAGTCACTGTGATATGATTAACCATTGATAGCTATTATCTTTGATAAATATCTCATGTTTTGAATTGTTTCCTTGTTTTCAGCTCTGCAAGCAATTACCACTTTAGAAAATTTATTAACAATTGAAGCATTAGAAGGGAATGACCCACTTGCAGATACAAGTTCACCTGTCAAGATTTTCAATTTAGCTGCCCAGTTTGCTTTAGAGGTAATTTATGTACACATTAATGGAATTTTTGCCTCTTTTTAATTTTGTGAGATAATTAGTGGAATCATCATTAGGTAGGCACAGGAGAGGCCTTCTCTTCCTATTTTAACTTATATTTTCTCACCAAGCTTGTTTGCAGCATTTCTTTATTTCTCTTCATTTCTTTCTAATGTGAATTAAATTAAACAGTGAGGTAACAGATTTGTGCTTAAAACTGCAGAAAATAACAAGTATAATAAAGTGTGAAATTTTCAAAGAAACTCCAGATTTAAAATGCTATGCCATGTAAACAAATACAGTAGTTATCTATTTAGAAACTTGTTTTTCTCATCACTTTGAAAATAAAAAGAAGCACACAAAACAGTTTAAAATCCCTGTGGATCTTTTAATTTCTTAACTACAAAACAATTTTATTTTAGAAATAATAAATATTTTCACCCCTGTTTTTTACTTGCAAAATCTGCATACAATTAGGAAAAGCATTGTAGCAACTGTAGAGCTCTTATACTTGGTGATAGACTGGATTTGATTACTGGTTCTACAACTGAAGCACTTAATTTCTTTTATTCTTAATTTCATCGTTTGTGAAGTAAAGGTAATACCTACCAACAGAATTGTGGAAATTAACTGAGAAGGTAGTTGAAAATGTGATTTGAAGCTTAATATACAACTATAATGTTTCTGTTCTTATCCTATATAATAAAAGGGTAATATGCAAATAGACCAAATGGCAGAACAACCAAACAGCCAATCAAAGTGAAATATGCTAATGCTATGCTAAGGCTGCTCAGCTGCTTACTATGATGTGCCCTGACCACCAAGAGGCAGATGCTCTGACTGGTAGATTAGCTTGTTGCTGGAATCTGGCCTATTAGGACTGAGAGAGATGGTCCTGACACTCCCTAGAGCCCTCCCATGGTCCCTCCATGGCCTGATTGTGCACTAGTAGGGTCCCTCAGCCTGGTCTGTGCCCTCTCATAATCAGGTTTCAGCCTGATCCTGCAGGCAACTCTCCTTGGGCTCATGGCTAGTGAGGACTGCTGTGGCAGTGCAAGCCTGTCCTTATTGGGACAAATTTGGTGCTAGCCCGTGGCAGGCACAGTGAGGCTAGGATGACCAAGAGTGGCAAGTAGGAGCTGCAGGTGGCTTTGGACTGTAGGCTACTCAGAGGGACCCCACCCATGCACAAATTCATGCACTGGGCCTCTAGTTAATATATATACAACCTGGCCACAGCAGCTAATTCTTCTACTTTATCTCATATTACTCCCCTATGTCATCATCATACATCTGATGGTGGGGTAAATGAGCAGGTATATTAAGACCAAAAAAATGAAGCCGGCAATTATATAGAATATAACAGAATTTATTATAGCGTAATTTACCCCTGGGAAAATTTGGTTGGATTGGAACAGACAACACAGCAATTCTGTGCAGGTTATTCTTCACTACTAGACTCCAGTAACAATACTTTTTTATAGCATAAATTGGGTACTAATGGTTGCCAGGACAAAAGGCAAAGAATACAGTAGCATCAGGGGCCATACCTCTTGATGGCCTTTTTTTTTTATTGTGTTACATGTATACATATCTCCCCATTGCCCCCCCTCCCTCTCAGGTATACCCCAACCCCCCAGTGTCTATGTTCATTGGTTATGCTTATATGCATAGATACAAGTTCTTTGATTGATCTCTTATCTACCCCACCTCTCCTTAATCTTCCTGCTATAATATCAGTCTGTTTGATGTTTACTGCCTCTGTATCTATCCTTTTGTTCATCAATTTACAATGATCTTTATTATCCACAAATGACTAAGCATAAGATGATACTATTACCATCTTGGCATCTCAATTGATGCCATTCTGGCTATTTAAATAAAAATATTTATGGCTATATTTTGAGGAATACAAATAATCATCAATTAGAAGGCTTTCATATGCTTGCTAAGGACAATGAGGTTGGTCAAAGGTCACAGCAGGAAACTTAAAAATGAAATGAAATCCGGGACACAGAGATGGTGTTGGTTTTGTTCATATCTACATCTCTACATCATAGCATTATAAGTCACCATACATTAGTCACAAGATCTAAAATAGTGGAGACATAAGCCCATCATCACTCCAACCAAGCATAATGTCTCTCAAACACACCACTCACATTCCTTTTTATGTGTCTTGTTTATACCATCTTGTCCTTCAAAAAATATTCTTGCTTATTTAGATGCTACCATTTTCAAACCCCAACCTAATGTTTCCCTCCATCGTAGAGACTTCCCAAATTAATTCCAGTCTTCACCATTCTCTTCCTATTCTGAATTTTAGTGATTTGTAACATGTATGCTAGTTATTTGGTCTTTATTTTACATTTTGCCTTATATGGCTAATGCATGGCTTGTCTATCCAAATTGATTTGTGAGATCTTTGAGAACCATATTTTTATCACCTAACCCTATATCTTTCCCAGAGTAGTTACTAAATACAGTTTGAATGATATATGTCTTGATATTAATAAATAGGATAATAGAACCCTTAAAGGAGGAAAAATATTTCTCAGATACAAATATAGGATATATTTGTGTAGGATGGTGAGAAGGAGGAATTGAGAAAAATTTGGTAGTGAGAAAGCCAAAGGCAAATATCTTTTTAAAGGAGGGTTATAAATTTATGTTTGATATGGAAAGTAGAAGAATTATGAAACTGTACTTCAGAAAAGGGAAATAGTTTTAATAAGAATAAAGAATCAGAGAAAAACAAACATGAAAGTAGTTTGAATTAGAGGATGCGTGACCAAACCCCCAAAATTGAATATATAGTTACAAAAGAACATGTGTAGAATCCAGTTTTCACTTACTACACTTGCTTTATAAATGTCATTTGAAGTGCTAGTGAGGATATATCACTCATTTAGCAAATATTTATTGCATACCTACCACATGCCAGGTACTGTTCTAGTCTCTTGGGATAACTAAGTAAATGAAACAGTGATATGCCTTCTTGGAGTTTATATTCAGGCAGGAGGAGAGAAGATAATAAACAGTAAGTAATAAATAAGAAAATTTATATAATATATTAGAACTTAATAGATAATACAGAAAAATAGAACAGAACAAAAAGAATCAGGAGTGGGATTGGGCTGGATTGATTTATTTTGAATAGGGTAATGTGGATAGGTCTCATTGAGACGATGACATTTGTGCAGACTTGAAATTGGACACTTAGCCTTATAAATATACAGGATGGGTAGTGAAGGCAAATAGTGTTCTAGGTAGAGGTAAAAGCAATACAAATACCCTAAGGTAGGTACCAGCAACAGCAAGAAAGACAGTAAGATTAGAGTGAAATGGGATTAGTAAGAGTTGAAGTCAGAAAGGTAACGGAGAATCTGGACTATGTAGATCCTTATAAGCCAGTGAAAGGACTTTGACTTTTACTCTGAATGAAGTGGGGAATCATTAGAGTGTTCTTAACAGCAGTAACATGATTTGACTTTCATTTAATTAAATGCTCTGACTGTTGTATTGAGATTAGACCATAAGAAGACCAAGAAAACCTATTAGGAAGTTTTTATAATACAGTAATCCAGGGAAAAGATGATAGTGACTCACATAAGGAAGATAAAAATGGAAATAAATGAAAAATGGTTTGATTCTAGATTTATTTTTAATGTAAAACCAATAGTATTCAGTAATAGACTGGATGAAGCCTATAAGAAGAAGAGACTGGATCATCAAATGGAGTTGCCATCAACTAAACTAGCAAAGGCTGCAAATAGAGCAGGTTTAGGGGGAATTGGGAGTTCAGTTTTGGACATGATTCATTTGATATGTCTATGAAAAATCCAAATAGAGATATTAATAGTCAGTTGGATATATGACTAGAGTTTTGGAAAGAGATCTGGGCTAGAGTAAAAGTTTAATGAGAGTCATCTATATATATAAAAAGCCAGCAACCATAATGGCAATAATGACTGTAACGACTGGTCACTATGATGCTCACTGGGGCCAGCGAACCACCCGATTAGGGGGTGGGACCAGCCAGCCAACCTCACGGCCCCACCCCCTTGCCAGCCTGCCCCTGATCAGACTCTCCCACCCCATCAAGAGTGGGGCCGGATGGCCAAATGCCCCCTCTCTTAAACCCCCTGATCAGCCTGCCCCACCACAGTAGGCCTGCAGCTTCTTTCCCCAGGTGGCCAGTGACTATGATGCACCCCTGATTGAAACCTCCACCCTTCTAGGGGGCAGGGCTGGGCGGCCAACCTCCTGCAGCCCCTCGCTCCACCTGGCCCCACCCCAGATCGGCCCCCCACTCTGATCAGGGGCAGGGCTGGCAGGCCAATCACCCATGCCCCACCCCAGGACACTGGGCCCCAATTGGCATTCCCCAATCGCCCACACCTCCTTCCCCCAGCTGGCCAGCCAACTTCCCATCATCTCCTCCTCCCAACAGGTCCAGCCCTGATCCACCCCTATTGGAGCCGGGCCAGGCAGATCCCATTCATGCAGGAATTTGTGCACTAGGCCTCTAGTTAATATATATATGTTTGAGCCTATTGTTCTCAAACATTAATGATTTTAGGGGGAGAAAGAGGAACTAGCAAAAGAGAAAACATGGATAATGTAGTGTCCTGGAAGCCAAATGTGTTTCAAAGAGGAAAGAGTGATCAACTATGTTGAATGTTACTGCTGATAAGTCAAATACAACAAGGGTTGAAAATTGACCATTGAAGTGTACAATATGGAGGTCATTGGTGAGCTGGAAAAGAACAGTTTTGATTAAGTGGTAGGCCAAAAGCCTGATTGGAGTAGGCTTGAGAGAATTGAAGGAAAGTAATTGGGTGTAATAAGTATAGATAACTCTTTAGAGGACTTTGCTACAAAGGGAAGGAAAGAAATTAGGCCTTATGGAGATCAGGATGAAAAAAGTATGATCAAGAGGTTTGTTTGTTTGAGATGGGATGAATGAAAATGTTTATATCCTAACAGGAATGACCCAGTAAGAGAACAAAAAGTTGACAATATTAGAGAAAAAGGAGAATTATTAGAGCAATGTCCTTAAATTAGCAAGAGGTGATTGACAAAAGTGTATAAGTTTAGGGGTTGGTTTTAGGAAGAAACATGGATAATTCATCTATGATAGCAGTTGAGAAGGCAGAGTATGTGGTGTGGTTCCTGGGGTGTTAGTAGATGTGGTGGTAGGAATCATGGAAGTTCTTTTCTTGACCACTTCAATTTTCTCAGTAAAGTAGGAAAAAAAATCATCACCTGAGAATGAGAATGAGAAAATATGAGTTGCAGGTATAGAAAAAAAGAATAAGGTGTAAACTAATCATCCAGAAAATCAAGAAAATGAATTACAAAGGTAATGTGGTATGGTTGCCCAGTAGTATTAAGGCTCATTTGATGAAGTCTTAAAGTAAAGAAAATATTTTTATGAGTTTTTATCCAGCCACTTTCTACTGAATGGATGCAAGTATAATAATCAGTAGAAAGTTGTATTTAACAAGGCTTGTAGTTTCACCAGAAGAATATAATGAAGCAAAAGAGGGGCAGGAAAATCAAGGAATGCTTATAATTAACTAGAGGCCCGTTGCATGTGAATATTCATGCAAGAATAGGCCTTCCTTGCCCTGGCTTCGCTCCCAGCCTTCCGGGAGTCTGCAAGTCTTTGCTCCGGGCCAGAGCACTGCTCCTGTAGCTCCCTCCACCCCCCACCATCTCCCTCATAGCAGGCGTTCCACTCTGCCCAGCTGCTCTGTGCCTGCATATGCAAATTAAACCACCATATTTGTTAGATTAATTTGCATACTCCTGGTTGGCTTATGGGCATTGTGGAGGTATGGTTCATTTGAATCTTTCTCTTTTATTAGTGTAGATTATCATGGAATTTAGACTAGGTACAGAGGAAGACATCAAGGGGATGAGGGGCCATGAGAAATTAGTAGCATCAATGGATTAAAGGTCTTAATGTAGTTGAAGGATTGCTGGGGTAATAAAGAGAGTGAGTTAGAAAGGTAGGAGATGGTGGTCCAAAAGTAGAATACATGGAACAGAACAGGATACAAAACTAAGATGAGGGGATGAAGGCGGCACCTAAAGAAGTGCTCACTCTCAGGGTCATGCAAGTGCAGAGTTGTTCCTTACATGACCCTGAACATGAGTGCCTCCTTAAATTTTACACCCTGGGAGCCTCATTTATATCACTTGGCTCACCCTAGTTCCATCACTGACTGAGAATATGGACAAGTTGTAAATAATGGACTTAATTTCAGAGAATACAGGGGAAGGATTGAAGGAACTGGGGAGAAATGGAAAAAGAAGGCAAAATAAGGTATTTACAAAGCCTTATAGAGATTAGGGTACTAAAAAATGAGCATAACCTGAGAGTTTTGGGTTCTTTGGTTACTGTTTAAAAAAACAACAACAACCAGGAATAAAGATTAGGCCTAATAGATTCAAGGTTGGCAATGTTATTAGTGTTGCTGGATGGGAAGGAGTGGATTTCTCAGACCAATATGAACCTGTTCTGTTTTCATCAATGAGTTGTATCTTCATTCTACTATTTTGCAAAGTAGCTCTTTTCCGAATACAAAATGAACAAATTTAGATTTTTTTCTTGTCCTTAATGAAATATAGATAACATTTTATAAATAGTACTTTGAGAAGTAATTTAACATATTTATCCTTTTTAGAATGGACAAGAAACTGCAGGAGAAAAAGCTTTGGAATATTTAGCTCAATATTCAGAAGATCCAGAACAAATTTTTATAGCTTTAAAGTAAGTAATCCATATCCTATGGTTAGGAAAGCATTTCCTCTATTAATCTTACTCTTGGTCTATAAACTTTGCTGAAATAGTGCTGATGGGATCAGGTTGTATCAGTGCCTACTATACAACTGTTTTATATTTAAAATTGTTTCCAGCTTTACCTATATACTAGAGGCCCAGTTTACAAAATTTGTGCACAGGGGGTGTCCCTCAGCAATCCGGAACCCCTTGGAGGATGTCTGACTACCATCTATGACCACTGGCTCCTAACTCCTTGCCTGCCTGCCTGCCTGATCACCCCTAACACCTCTGCCTGCCTGCTTGATCTCCCCTAACCACCTCTGCCTGCCTGATTGCCCCAACTTCTCCCCTGCTGGCCTGATCGCCCCTAACCACCTCTGCCTCACCCTGCACCCGGGACCCAAGATTCTCTCCACCCTGTCACAGGCACCTAAGACCTGGGCTTCCCTCCCTCTGTCCAGCCACAGGCACCCAGGATGTAGGCCAGTTTCACCTGGGCTAGCCATAACCACAGGGGAATGTGGGCAGGCAGCTTTGCCTGAGCCACACCCACAGACACCCAGGACCATGGGGCAGGTAGCTTGTCCTTCTCCTAGGCCGTAGCCACATCTGTAGCCGCTGGCACCCGGGACCGCAGTGCAGGTGGCTTGTCCCTCTCCCTGGCCGCAGGTGCAGGCACAGCTGCTGGCACCCAGGACTGCAGGGTGGGCAGCTTGTCACTCTCCTGGGCCAAAGCCTGGCTGGTCCCCATTCCTCTCTCACGAGCTCATTTGTGCCTGTCTGGTCCCCATATCTCTCTCCCCAGCTCATTTGTGCCTGGCTGGTCCCCATGCCTGTCTCCCCAGTGTTGAGTGTCTGAGTAGTTCTGGCGCGAGGGCATAAGGGTGTGAGGGCATGGTGACCATTTGTATATTAGCTCTTTATTATATAGGGTATAAAAGCTTAAGCGACTGAATGACCAAATGACCGAATGACCAGTTGACCGGTACTATGACGCACACTGACCACCAGAGGATAGATGCTCAACACAGGAACTGCCCTCTTGTGATCAGTGTGCTCCCACAGCTAACCTCCCATGGCCAGCCAACCTCCTGCGGTTTCTCCCCCTTGCCAGCTGGTCCCAATCAGCCCCACTCGGGACTGGGCAAGATGGCCCTGATTTCTGGCCAGGCTGAGGGACCCCACCCATGCACAAATTCATGCACTAGGCCTCTAGTTGAGATATAATTGACAAATAATGTGTAAGTTTAAGATATGCAACCTTATGATTTGATACATGTATATATTGTGAAATGGTTAGCACAATAAGGTTAGTTAACACACCCATCCCCTCACAAAACTGCAATTTTTGTGTGTGCCTGATGAGAACATTTAAGGTTTACTCTCTTGGCATTTTCAAGTATATCATACATTATTGTTAACTATAGTCACTGTGCTGTACATTAGCTCCCTAGAACTTACTCATTCTATAGTGTAAGTTTGTAGCCTTTGACCAGCATCTCCCCATTTCCCTCCTCAGCTTCTGGTAACCACCATTATACTCAGTTTTTATTTTTTTTGGTGCTTTTTTAACATCCCTCATGTAAGTGTGATAATACAGTATTTGTCTTTCTTTGCCTGACTAATTTTACTTAGCATAATGTCTATCCATATTGTTAAAAAAAGGAAGAATTTTTTTCTTTAATATTGCTGAATGATATCCCATTGTGAAATGTGTATCTCTTCTGTGTGCATACTATTTTGCTTTATTCATTCATGCAGACACTTAGATTGTTTTCATATCTTGATTATTGTGAATAATGCTGTAGTGAACATGGGAGTGCAGATATTTCTATGAGGTAGCAATTTTCTTTTCTTTGGGTATATACCCAGAAGTGGGGTTGCTGGATCACATGTTAGTTATATTTTTTATTTTTGAGGAACCTCTTTAACTGTTTTCCATAGTGGCTGTACCAATCTATAATCCCACTAACAATATACAAGGGTTCCCTTTTCTCCATATCCCGACAAACACGATATCTATTGTCTGTTTTATGATGGCCAGTCTAATAGGTTTGAAGTGATATCTCAAGGTTTTGATTTGCATTTTTCCTGATTATTAGTGATGTTGAGCATATTTTCACATAACTATTGGTCATCTGTATGTCTTCTTTGGGAAAATGTCTATTTGGGTCCTTTGCTTATTTTAAAAATAGATTGGTTGGGTTTTTTGTTTGTTTTGGCATTGAGTCATATGAGTTTTTTATATATTTTGAATATTAACTCCTTGTCAGATATATGGCTTGAAAATATTTTTTGCATTCTGTAGGTTGCCTTTTCATTTTGTTATCCTATCTAATAAAAAGCTAATATGCAAATTGACCATCACTCCATCACACAAGATGGCCACCCCCATGTGATCAAAGATGGCCACCACAAGATGGCTGTCAGGGAAGGACAGTTGTGGGGGACCAGGCCTGCACGGGAAGGCAGTTGTGGGGGGGAACAATCCTGCATGGAATGGTAGTTGAGGGGGATCAGGCCTGCAGGGGAGGGCAGTTGGGGGAAACCAGGCTGGCAGGGGAGGGCAGTTAGGGGTGACCAGGCTGGCAGGAGTGGACTGTTAGGGGCAACCAGGCTGGCAAGGGAGGGCAGTTGGGGATGACTGGGCCTGCAGGGGAAGGCAGTTGGGGAGGACCAGGCCTGCAGGGGAGGGCAGTTAGGGGTGACCAGTCCTCTAGTTAGGGGAGACCAGGATAGCAGCAGAGGACTATTAGAGGCAAACATGCCGGCAGGGGAGCAGTTAGGCATCAATCAGGCTGGCAGAGGAGTGGTTAGGGGATGATCAGGCTGGCAGGCAGAAACAGTTAGGGGCAATCAGGCAGGCATGCAGGTGAGTGGTTGGGAGCCAGCAGTCCTGGAATGTGAGAGACATGTCCAACTGCCCTTTTAGGCCTGATCCTACTGGGCCTAAAAGGGCAGTCAGACAGCCTTTGAGGGATCCCAGATTGGAGAGAGTGCAGGCTGGACTGAGGAACACCCTCCTCCACCCCCTGGGTGCATGAATTTCGTGCACCGGGCCTCTGTTTTTTTAAATATTTTTATTGATTTCAGAGAGAAAATGAGAGGGAGAGAGTTAGAAACATCAATGATGAGAGAAAATCATTGACTGGCTGCATCCTGCACACCCCCTACTGGGGAAAAAGCCCGCAACCCAGGCATGTGCCCTGAAAAGGAATTGAACTCTGACCTCCTAGTTCATATGTTGATGCTCAACCATTGAGCCATGCTGACGGGGCTTTTATTTTGTTAATAGTTTTCCTCCTTTTTTCCCACTCATTTATTTTTGCTTTTGTTGTTTATGCTTTGGGTGTCATATTAAAAAAATCATTGTCAAAGAACTCTTTCCCTATGTTTTCTTCTAAGAGTTTTGTGGTTTCAGGTCTTATATTTAAGTCCTTAATTCATTTCCAGTTAATTTTTTTTATGAGAAATACATGATATGGGATTCAGTTTCATTCTTTTCCATGTGAATACCCAGTTTTCCCTTGATCAATATTACTTGATTGTATATACATGGGCTTATTTCTGGGCTCCCTATTTTATTACATTGTTCTATATGACTATTTTTATTCCAGTATCATACTGTTTTTATTACTATAGCTTCATAGTACCGGTATAATTTGAATGAAGTCAGGATGTGTGAGCCCTTTAGCTTCATTCTTTCTCAAGATTGCTTTGGCTATTCAGGATCTTTTGTGGTTCCATAAAAATTTTAGGATTTGTTTTCTATTTTTGTATAAAATGCTATGGGATATTTGATGGGGAAGTTAAAGTGAAAAATAAAAGATATCAGTTAAACCTAATTTTCCCCCTTTTCTCTTTTTATGATGAAAACTGGTTTATCAAAAGGGAACTTTTACATACAATAGTGATGTAGAGGAAAGTGAGGTTAGGACATGGTAACTCCTAATGATGTGACTGAGAATATGTCAGTGGGAAAAATTATAAAGCAAAAGGATTCTATAGTGGTTCTCCTGTTGGTCACACTTCCAAAAGGAATTGGAATCACAGAAATAAAGGTATCAGAAGGGATCTTGAGATGCTTATATGCCTTCAGGCAAATAAATATCTGAAAACATTCAGGATAAATGGTATTTTTTAAAAAGTTAGGGTTTGAAACTTTATAAATTAACCTTATTTTGTTGGTTTGTCATTATACGACCAGATCCCTTCAAAGAGTAGTCATTCCAGTTTATGTGGAACCCAATGGCCAGTTCTAGGTTTCTTAATAATAAGAAAAATATAAAGACTTAATGTTCTAGAAGAGATGATTTGGGGTAATTCTATAAACTGTGGAACTATTTAAGAATTTTTCATAAGCATCACTTTTCAAAAAAAATTATTTAAATTACTCTTCCAAAATTACAAGTTGGTATGTTTTCATTACAACTATTAAAACAATACAAAGATCTATAAATAAAAAAGAATTAAGTTCTTCCTTACTCTTTTCTCACTTCTGCCTCCTCGAGTAATCAACTTGGTATTTTTTCTTTTGCATGTTACTTCCTAAGCATCACTTTTTATGTTATTTTATCATACAGGTGTTTGTTTCGTCTTCTTGTTCCAAAAGTTTCTGAAATGCCAGAATCTGAACACAAGTAAGTGATTTCAACAGAAATGATATATTCACCATTAGAAAAATTATAGTAGTTTTCAATACAAACCTTATACTGAGAGAAGTATAGTACAGTGAATAAGACCAATATAAGCTCTGGAGCCAGTCTTTCTGGCTTTATCTCCTGGCTCTGCCACTTACAGATATATGACTTGAATAATAATAGTACCTACTTTATGGGGTTGCTGTGATAACTGGATGAGTAAGTACATGTAAAACACTTAACAGAAGACTGCCAGGCACTTACTAAACCTTCAACAATGTTAGCTATGATTTCATTATGATATTGCATCTATTTCCTTCTTTCTTAAGAGGATACTTAAATATAAACATATCCCTTACTTTCCCACAGAAACATAACCTGGTTGGCTTATTGATTCTGATTTTGTATCAGCTCAGCTCAGTATTCACATATATTTCTTCTCATAGTTTCTATGGCATAAGATATTAAAAACTTACAGTTTGTGGAAGAATTGGGTCACCATTTTTTTTTCATTTACAAAATTCACTACCTCCTAATGATTTGAAATAAAACTCTGTTCAAGGCCTTGATTAGTGATAACTTTCAGAGAAATATTCCCATGTCTACATTCTCTACTCATACAAAACTCTGCTTTTTGTGTATCTCTACTTCAATTTTTCTTTATTTAATTGTACCTGGAGACAATATATTTTTTCAGCTAAATTGTTTGAGAAATATCTGTGACTGAGAAAATATTGGATTAATGACTTTTTATCATAGTACAAATTTTACCCAAGCATATATAAGTTTTGCCTCTTTACAGGCTCTATGAACCCATTATTAGACAACTCAAACCACAAAAAATATGTTGAGATAATTGAAAAATTGATTATTGACCAAACACTTGATGCTATTAAGAACTTGTTAATTTTTTTTATTTTATTGATTTTTTACAGAGAGGAAGGGAGAGGGATAGATAGTTAGAAACATCGATGAGAGAGACATCAATCAGCCGCATCCTCCACACCTCCTACTGGGGATGTGCCCGCAACCAAGGTACATGCCCTTGACTGGAATCGAACCTGGGACCTTTCAGTCCGCAGGCCAACGCTCTATCCACTGAGCCAAACCAGTTTCGGCAGAGCTTGTTAATTTCAAGGCACATAATGGTAGTGTGGTTATGTTTCTTAAAAAAATCCTTGTCTTTTATAGACACATCCTAAAATATTTATGGATGAAATGATGGGATGTATGGAATTTGCTTCAGAATAATATGGGAGGGGAAGAATGATGAGTTCATAATGATTCAAGTTGAGTGATGGATACATGGGGATTCACTTACCTGTTAACATAAACATCTTTGAAATGTTCTACAATAAAAGGTTAAATGAATAAAAGAAACAAGTAAAACAGAAACAGACTCATACATACAGAGAACAAACTGACAGCTATCAGAAGAGTGGTGGATTGGGGGGCTGGGTGAAAAGAGTGAAGGGATTAAAAAATCTCATAGACACAGACAATGGTATAGTGACTACCCAAGGGTAGTGAGGTGAGGGGGGATAAATGGTGATGAAAGGAGACTTGACTTGAGCTGGTGAACACACAATACAATATACATGGTGTATTATAGGATGATATACCTGAAACCTATATAATTTTATTAAACAATGTCACCCAAATAAATTCAATAAAAATGTTAAGAAATAAAAAATGAAACTCAGAAATTAAACTTTGATAGTTACTAGATTGTAAGAGCTCCTTGATTATCTGAAACCCCAGATAGTACATGACACATAATAGTCACTCGATTTATTTAAATGATTGAATATCTGTTCTTTAAAATAAGTTTTTGGCCAAACAGAACAACAGTGGAAGTGAATGACCTCCACTACTGCCATTCTATTCTTTTATTTTTAATTTTTTAATTTTATATTTTTATATTTTGCATATGTTAGTTAAAAAACTATTTTTTCTTTACTCCTCAATTGATTTTACCTTTTTAATTACTACATTTTTATTTTCAATGAGTACTATTACTACTACTATTTTACCTTTTTGTAAAAGAGAAATATCATTTTATTTTCTCTTTATTTTCCTTTGGGATTAGAGTTCTACATTCTATTTTCATCTTTCTTTTAGCATCATTTTACTGTATCTCAACTCTACCTTTATGCCAACATTCTCTTGCTAACTTTCACCATTTTGTTTTCCTATATCTCTTTCGCTTTTCCAACTTTAGATTCTCCCTATGCTTTCTTTTTACCTGGTTAAAATTTCATCCCACTTATATATCTAATTTCAAATCCCCTCAAAGTCCATACAAATCTCTCTTCTCTGTCTTCACTATTAAAAAAATTGTTTCTATCTATGTCCTTTTGTTGTTGTTTGCCTTAAAGATGATTATATTGATTTTTTATACTTTTTGTGATATTGTTTTTGCTTATTCTACTTGTTTTATTTTCCTTTTTGTTTGCTTTGTTTTGGTTTGTGTTTTACCTCTGTTTTCCCTTGCCTCCCTTGACATTAGTTGTTATTTATAGTTTGTATTAACCTCTAGGTACTTGTTGCCAGCAATTGTTGGTATTAGTGGCTGTTCTATTGGAATTTGTTCCCTTTTTCTTTCTTATTCTCTTTCTTTTCCCTTTTACTTTTTTCTTTCTCTTTTCTTCTCCCCCATTTTTTCTCCCTTCTCCCAATTTGATTTTCACACTTCTTTTCTTTTTTCCTCATTTCTCTCTTCTTCTTTCTCTACTTACCCCTAATTTGTAATTCTTTTTTCTCTGTTCTTTTTCTTTCTATTTTTTTAAATTAATTTTTTATACATATCTCCTCATTGCCCCCCTCCCTCCCAGGCATAACCCACCCCTCCAGTGTCTATGTTCATTGGTTATACTTATATGCATGCATACAAGTCCTTTGATTGATCTCTTATCTACCTCACCTAACTTTATTCTTCCTGCTGTAATTTCACAGTCTGTTTGAAGCTTTACTGCCTCTGTATCTATCCTTTTGTTCATCAGTTTATAATATTCTTTATTATCCACAAATGAGTGAGATCATGTGATGCTTCTCCTTCATTGACTGGCTTATTTCACTAAGCATAAGGCTCTCCAGTTCCAACCAGGTTGCTGCAAATGGTAAGAATTCCTTCTTTTGAATGACAGCATAGAATTCCATTGTGTAGATGTACCACAGTTTTCTGATCCATTCATCTGCTGACGGGCACCTAGGCTGTTTCCAAATTGTAGCTA
Source organism: Lasiurus cinereus (assembly GCA_011751065.1). Lineage (NCBI taxonomy): Eukaryota > Metazoa > Chordata > Mammalia > Chiroptera > Vespertilionidae > Lasiurus > Lasiurus cinereus. The sequence continues at coordinate 11,381,817 of JAAGEH010000013.1, read as the reverse complement.
TTGTAAATTGTGCTGCTATGAACATAGGAGTACATAATCCTTTCTGATTGGTGTTTGTGATTTCTTAGGAAAAATTCCTAAGAGTGTGATTACAGGGTCAAATGGGAGATCCATTTTTAGTTTTTTGAGGAAACTCCATACTGTTCTCCACAGTGGCTGCACCTATCTGCATTCCCACCAACTGTGCACAAGGGTACCTTTTTCTCCGCATCCTCACCAACACTTGTCGTTTGATGATTTGTTGATGATTGCCATTCTGACAGGTGTAAGATGGTATCGCATTGTCATTTTGATTTGCATCGCTCAGATGAGTAGTGACTTTGAACATGTTTTCATATGTCTCTTGGCCTTCCTTCTATTGTCTTTCGAAAAGGTTCTATTTAGGTCTCTTGCCCATTTTTTTATTGGGTCATATATCTTCCTTTTATTAAGTTGTATAAGTTGGCTGTAGATTGTAGAGACTGAACTTTTATCAGTGATATCATTTGCAAATATATTCTCCCATACAGTAATCTTTCTTGTTGTTTTGTTGATGGTTTCTTTTGCTGTGCAAAAGCTTTTTATTTTGATGTAGTCCCATTTGTTTATTTTTTTCTTTAGCAGATAAGAGAGAACAGGGGAACAAAATATAGATGTCAGGAGACAACTACAATAGAACAGTCACTACTCCCAATAAAGGCCTGCAACCAGTACCTAGAGATTAATACAAACTGCAGATAACAACTGGTATCGAGGGATGGAGGGAAAAGAGAGGTAAAAAACAAAGCAAGCAAAAAGCAAAATAAAACAAGTAGAATACGCTAAAACAATCTCACGAAAAAGTTCAAAAAATCGATATAATCACTGTTCAGGTAAATAGTAACAAAAGGACATAGAGAAAAAACAACTTTGTGGCTAGTGAAGACAAGAGGAGAGAGGTTTGTATGGACTTGTAGTAGGGGAAACTATAGTTGGAAAAGGGAAAGAGAAACAAGACAACAAAATGGGGAAAGTTAGGAGGAAAGTGTTGGCATAAAGGTGGAGTTCAGTTGGAGTAAAATTATGCTAAAGGAAAGATGAAAATAGAATGTAGTAATTAATAATACTAGTTGAAAACAAAAAGATAATAATCAAAAAGATAAAATCAATTGAGACAGAAAGAAAAAAATAGTCTTTTAATTAAAATCTGTAAAAATGAAAAATAAAAAAAAATTTTAAAAAGAAAAAAAATTGAGTGGGCATACACCTCCACTATTATTCTGCTTGGCACTCCTGTTTCCCAGTAGGGAAGGTATTGCGGTTCCCTGTGTTGCACTGTTGACGTTTTAATCTCTTTATTCTTTTATGGTTATGTGAGAGTCAATTTGTGTGTCATCCACTAGGTGGCAGTGTTTTGGAATTAATCTCTGAGACAAAGCACAGGACCTCTCTAGGCTGTGCTCAGATCCTGCTACTCTGTGGTTCTCAAAACTGGTTTGTGGGGATTTTGCAGCCGGGACACTGTAATAACTCCCAGGCTGTCCCTCTGCCTCAGATAAAAAACGAGTCGTTTTCCAGAGCTCCCCTCTGTCAACAGCTTGGAGAGTTTGCCTCCACAGTTAGGGATCACGCCCTGCCCACCTCCACGGACCTCTCCAGAAGCAGCTTTCTCGCAGCCCGGCTACCACAGTGTGCGTGGCTCTTTTCTGAGGAGCAGGAGACTTCACCTTATCCCAGGCGAAATCTGACCTTTCCCTGTGCCCTTTGGATCTCTGAATCCGCAGCGTGTCTGTGCCAATTGGAGAGTGGTCTCCTGGGTCCCCGGCTGTTCAGTGCGTGTTTCAGCCAGCCGCAGCTTTCAGACCACCGCAGACATCCACCTCCCTCTGCAAGATGGTGCGGTCTCCCCATTCGTGCTGGAGGCTCCGGCCAACAAAAACCCCGTGGCAGTGGGGCTGCCTGGCCAGGAGAGCCCCATCCAGCAGTTCCCGGCCTTCTACTGGGGGATAACTGAGTCTTAACTTTCCAAAAAACACTCCCCATGCGACTCTCAGTTACTCTCTCTCCCTCTGCCCAGCGACAAAGCTCCAGACACATCCATCTATTCCGCCGCCAATTTTTCTCTCTCTCTTTTACCTCTTAGTTAGGTTTATTCCTAGGTATCTTTTTTTTTTATTACAATGTATGTATTTTATGTACTTATGAATATTTTAACAATTTTCATTTATATATATATATATGTTTTATTAATTTTTATACATATTTCCCATTACCCCCCCTCCCTGCCAGGCATAACCCAACCCCCCAGTGTCTGTGTTCATTGGTTATGCTTATAGGCATGCATAGAAGTCCTTTGATTGATCGCTTATCTACCTCCCCTAACTTAAATCTTCCTGCTGTAATTTCACAGTCTGTTTGAAGCTTCACTGCCTCTATAACTATCCTTTTATTCATCAGTTTATAATGTTCTTTATTATCCACAAATGAGTGAGATCATGTGATGCTTCTCCTTCATTGACTGGCTTATTTCACTAAGCATAAGGCCCTCCAGTTGCAACCAGGTTGCTGCAAATGGTAAGAATTCCTTCTTTTTAATGGCAGCATAGAATTCCATAATGTAGATGTACTACAGTTTTATGATCCACTCATCTGCTGACGGGCACCTAGGCTGTTTCCAAATTGTAGCTATTGTAAATTGTGCTGCTATGAACATAGGGGTGCATAATCCTTTCTGACTGGTGTTTGTGAATTCTTAGGGTAAATTCCTAAGAGTGGGATTACAGGGTGAAATGGGACATCCATTTTTATTTTTTGAGGAAACTCCATACTGTTCTCCACAGTGGTTGCACCAGTCTGCATTCTCACCAACATGCACAAGGGTTCCTTTTTCTCCGCATCCTCGCCAACACTTATCATTTCTTGATTTGTTGATGATTGCCATTCTGACAGGTGTAAGATGGTATCGCATTGTCGTTTTGATTTGCATTTCTCGGATGATTAATGACTTTGGACATGTTTTCATGTGTCTCTTGGCCTTCCTTCTGTTGTCTTTCGAAAAGGTTCTATTTAGGACCGTTGCCCATTTTGTTATAAGATCGTTTATTTTTCTTTTATTAAGTTGTATAAGTTGGCTGTAGATTTTGGAGATTAAACCTTTATCAGTGATAACATTTGCAAATATGTTCTCCCATACAGTGATATTTCTTGTTGTATTGTTGATGGTTTCTTTTGCTGTGCAAAAGCTTTTTATTTTGATGTAGTCCCATTTGTTTATTTTTTCTTTAGCTTCCATTGCCTTTGGAGCAGTATCAGGGAAGAAGTTCTTTCAGCATATATCTGAGACTGTGCTGCCTGTGGATTCCTCTAGTATTTTTATGGTTTCCCTTCTAATGTTTAAGTCCTGTATCCATTTTGAGTTTATTTTTGTATTTGGTGTAAGTTGGTGGTCCAGTTTCAATTTTTTGCATGTATCTGTCCAATTTTCCCAACACCATTTATTGAAGAGGCTATCTTGGCTCCATTGAATGTTCATGCCTCCTTTGTCAAATATTAGTTGAGCATAGTGGTTTGGGTGGATATCTGGGTTCTCTATTCTATTCCATTGGTCTATATGTCTGTTCTTGTGCCAGTGTCAGGCTGTTTTGAGAACAGTTGCTTTGTAGTATAGCTTGAAATTTGGTATTGAGATCCCACCTACTTTATTCTTCTTTCTCAGAATTGCTGTAGCTGTTCGTAGTCTTTTTTTGTTCCAGATGAATCTATGAAGAATTCTTTGTAGGTCTGTGAAATATGTCGTTGGTATTTTAATGGGGAGTGCATTGAATCTATAGATTGCTTTGGGTACTATGGACATTTTAATGATGTTGATTCTCCCAATCCATGAGCATAGTATGCTCTTCCATCTGTTAACATCTTCCTGTATCTCTTTTTTCAGTGTCCTGTAGTTTTCTACATATACGTCTTTTACCTCTTTAGTTAGGTTTATTCCTAGGTATCATAATTTTTTTGGTACGATGGTAAATGGGATTGCTTTTTTAGTCTCTCTTTCTGCAATTTTGCTTTTAGTGTATAGAAATGTCACAGACTTCTTAGCATTAATTTTGTATCCTGCCACATTGCCGAATTCATTAATTAAGTCAATTAGTTTTGGAATGGCGTCCTTTCGGTTTTTTATGTACAATATCATGTCATCTGCAAATAAGGACAGCTTTACTTCTTCTATTCAAATTTGGATGGCTTTTATTTCTTCTTCTTGTCTAATTGCAATGGGTAACACTTCCAGTACTATGTCAAACAGGAGAGGTGATAGTGCGCATCCCTGTCTTGTTCCTGTTCTTAGGGGAAATGGTTTTAGTATTTGCCCATTGAGTATGATGTTAGCTGGGCGTTTATCATATATGGCTTTTATGATGTTGAGGTATGCTCCTTCTATTCCCACTTTGCTGAGAGTTTTTATCAAGAAAGGTTGTTGGATTTTGTCAAATGCTTTTTCTGCATCAATTGATATGACTATGTGATTTTTATCTCTCAATTTGTTTATGTGATGTATCACATTTATTGATTTGCGGATATTGTACCATCCCTGCATTCCTGGGATGAATCCTGCTTGGTCATGGTGTATGATCTTTCTGATGCATTGCTGGATCCGATTTGCTAGAATTTTATTGAGGTTTTTGGCATCTATGTTCATGAGAGATATTGGCCTATAATTCTCTTTCATTGTGTTGTCTTTATCTGGTTTTGGTATTAGGGTGATGCTGGCTTCATAGAAGGTGTTTGTTAGTGTTCCTTCTTCTTGAATGTTTTTGAATAGTCTGAGGAGGATAGGTTTTAATTCTTCCTTGAATGTTTGGTAAAACTCTCCTGTGTAGCCATCTGGTCACTGGCTTTTATTTGCTGGAAGCTTTTTGATTACTGCTTCAATTTCTTCCATAGTTATTGGACTATTGAATGTTTGGCTTCCTCCTCATTGAGTTTTGGAAGGTTATATTTTTCTAGGAAAATGTCCATTTCTTGTAGGTCGTCTAATTTGTTGGAATAGAGTTGTTCATAGTATTTTTTAACAATCTTTTGTTTTTCCACAGTGTCTGTTGTTATTTCTCCTCTTTCATTTCTGATTTTCTTTAATTAGGTCTTCTCTCTTTGCTTCTTGGTGAGCCTGACTAGAGGTCCATCAATCTTGTTTATCCTTTCAAAGAACCAGCTCTTGGTTTTGTTGATCTTTTGAATTATTTCTTTGGTCTCCAAGTTGTTTATCTCTGGCTCTGATCCTCACTATTTCCTTCCTTCTGAGTACACTGGGATTTTCTTGTTGCTCTCATTCTAGCTCTTTGAGTTGTAGGTTTAGGTAATTTATTACCATTGTTTCCTGTTTTTTGCAGTAGGCTTGTAGGGATATGAACTTCCCTCTCAAGACTGCTTTCACTGTGTCCCATAAATTTTGGACTGTTGTGTTGTCATTGTCATTTGTTGCCGTGATGTTTTTTATTTCTTCCTTGATCTCTCTGGTTACCCAGTCATTGTTTAATAGAATGCTGTTTAGTCTCCATGTGTTTGATTTCTCTCTATTGTTTTTATTACAGTTGATGTCCAGTTTTATGCCACTGTGGTTTGAGAAAATGCTTGATATGATTTCTACTTTCTTGAATTTGAAGAGACTTTTATTATGAGCCAACATATGATCTATCTTTGAACATGTCCTCTGCTTTTTCTAGTCTACTTTTGATGGTTTTTATTTAGTTCTTTAAAGTAGTGATGTCATTTTTTATTTCTTCTTGCATTTCTTCTTGCTTCTTACTCATTTCCTCTTGGGTCTTCTTCATTTCCTCTTGGATCTTACTCATATTGTCGAATTTGTGTTCCATTCTTTTCATCTACCTTATGATCATTTCTCTGAAATCTTTCTCTGGCAGGCTTATTTCTGCTTCTGTTTCCTTTACTTTCTTTTCTGGTGATACCTGCCTATCTGTCGTATGCGGGCTGTTTCTTCTTCTTCCCATGGTCTTTCTTCTCTGGGTGTCTGGTTATGTAGTTCCTTCTCCTATGTTGATTCAAAGGCACAAACTACAACGCGACCCGGTACAGCACACAAGGCACTGAACAGAAATGTATTCACGATGTTAATAATCACTAATAAGGTGAATCCAAGATGGCGGCATATGTAAACACCTACACTGCTGCCTCGCACAACAATTTCAAAACTACAACTAAAAGACAGAACGGACATCATCCAGAACCACAGGAAAGCTGGCTGAGTGAAAGTTCTACAACTAGAGGGAAAGAGAGGGGCTCACGGAGACTCAGAGGAGCTGTAAAAAGCTGAGGTACGGAGACACGCGCGCTGAGAGAGCGGGTGCCGGAGTACCGGGCTGGCTTTCTCTGGCGGGAGGGAAATGGAGACTCCCAACGGCATTGAACCCGTTATCCTACGACACTAAACCCCAGATCCAGCCGAAACTCATACGGGGGGAGGCGAGGGAAAAGAGGTAAAAAACAAAGTAAACAAAAAGCAAAATAAAACAAGTAGAATAAGCTAAAACCATCTCACGACAAAGTACAAAAAATGACGACAGGCAAATAACGACAAAAGGACATAGAGAAAAAACAACTTTTTGGCTAGTGAAGAAAAGAAGAGAGAGGTTTGTATGTACTTGTAGTAGGGGATTTGAAATTAGGTATATAAGTGGGGTGAAATTTTAACCAGGTAAAGAGAACAAATAGAGAGAATCTAAAGTTGGAAAAGGAAAAGAAAAACAAGACAACAAAATGGGGAAAGTTAGGAGGAAAGTGTTTGCATGAAGGTAGAGTTGAGATCGAGTAAAATTATGCTAAAGGAAAGAGGAAAATAGAATGTAGAACTCTAATTCCGAAGTAAAATATAGAGAAAACAAAATGACACTTGTTTTTTTTCCAAAAAGGTAAAATACTAGTAGTAATACTAGTTGAAAACAAAAATGTAATAATTAAAAAGGTAAAATCAATTGAGGTGGAAAGAAAAAAATGGTTTTTTAATTAAAATATGCAAAAATGAAAAAATAAGCAAAAATGAAAAAGAAAAAATAGGAAAAAAACAGAATGGTCATTCACTTCCACTATTATTCTGCTTGGCACTCCTGTTTCCCAGTAGGGAAGGTATTGCAGTTCCTTATGTTCCACTGTTGACGTTTTAATCTCTTTTTTTGTGTGTGTGGTTATGCGAGAGTCAATTTGTGTGTCATCCACTGGGTGGCAGTGTTTCGGAATTGACCTCTGAGACCAAGCACAGGACCTCTCTAGGCTGTGCTCAGATCCTGCTACTCTGTGGTTCTCAAAACTGGTTTGTGGGGATTTTGCAGCCGGGACACTGTAATAACTCCCAGGCTGTCCCTCTACCTCAAATAAAAAGGAGTCGTTTTCCAGAGCTCCCCTCTGTCAACAGCTCGGAGAGTTTGCCTCCACACTTAGGGATCACGCCCTGTCCCATCTCCGTGGACCTCTCCAGAGGCAGCTTTCCCGCAGCCCGGTTCCCACAGAGTGCGCGTCTCTGTTCTGTGGGGCAGGAGACCTCACCTTATTCCAGGCGAAATTTGACCTTTCTGTGTGCCCTGTGGATCTCTGAATCCAACGTGTGTCTGTGCCGATTGGAGAGCGGTGTTCTGGATCCCCGGCTATTCAGTGGGTGCTTCAGCCGCAGCTTTCAGACCACCGCAGACATCCACCTCCCTCTGCAAGATGGTACGGTCTCCGCGTTCGCGCTGGTGGGTCCGGCCGACAAAAACCCCGTGGCAGTGGGGCTGCCTGGCCAGGAGAGCCGAGTCCAGCAGTTACCCACCTTCTCCAGAGCTGCTCTCTCCCCCTCTACCCAGCGACAAAGCTCCAGACGCGTCCGTCTATTCCGATACCATTTTTCCTCCCTAATTTGTCTTTCATTGGTGGTCACCTTATTTGTGGTTATTAACATCATGAATACATTTCAGTTCAGTGCCTTGTGTATTGTACCTGGTCTTGTTGTAGTTTGTTCCTTTAAATCAATGTAGGAGAGCGAACTACATAACCAGACACCTAGAGAAGAAAAACCATGGGCAGATGAGGAGAAAGCCCGCATATGAAAGAAAAGCAGGTATCACCAGCAAAGGAAGTATACGAAATAGAACCAGAAATAAACCTGCCAGAGAAAGAGTTTATAGAAATGGTCATAAGGTGGCTGGAAAGAATGGAAGACAAATTCGACAATATGAGTAAGAGCCAAGAGGAAATGAAGAACAATCAAGAAGAAATGAAAAATGACATCACTGCTGTAAAGAACTCAATAGAAGCGAATCCAAGATGGCGGCATAGGTGAATACCTACACTGCTGCCTCGCACAACAATTTCAAAGCTACAACTAAAAGACAGAATGGACATCATCCAGAACCACAGGAAAGCTGGTGGAGTGTAAGTTCTACAGCTAGAGGGAAAGAGAGGGGCTCAAGGAGACCCAGAGGAGCTGCAAAAAGCTGAGGTACGGAGACGTGCACATGAAGAGAGCGAGTGCTGGAGTACCTGGCTGGCTTTCTCTGGCAGGAGAGAAACGGAGACTCTCAAAGGCATTGAACCCCTTATCCTTCGACAGTAAAACCCAGATCCAGCCGAAACTCATATGGGGGGAGTTTGGACTGTGAAAAGGGAGAGGTGCACGGAAATTTAGGGAGTAGCAAGGGATTAGAGGACTGGTGGTGCGCACGACACTGGGAGCAGAGGACAGACTGATCAATGTGCCGCTGGCTTTCAGAGTGAGCGGGACACAGACCCTCCCAACTGTGCCACTTCTAACTTCACTAAACCCAAGTTTCGGGTGAAACCCTGGGGACCTAGACTCATGTAGTCCTGGGGCTCATCGGAGCCGGAAAGGCAGCTGTCTAGAGGCACAGTGCACCCGCATAGGTACCGTTCCAACGAATAACCAGTCACAGGAGACTCAGGGTGCGTGGAGGGTGAGGCCGACTGAAAGGCAGGGCAATCCCTTAAGCCCTGAGACTCCACCCATTCCAAGCTCAACAGAGAGGCTTCTTTGGTCTGGTATCATAATGCTGAATCCAACACAGAAGTTCTCCTGGCATAGTGAAAATGCCGAGACAAGGGAAGGGATCACAAACAAAAGAAATGATGGAAAACAAATGATTGGTTCTAGAGTTCAAAACCATGCTTATAAGGTTTTTCAAGAATATCCTAGAAAAGTCAGATAAAGTTAGCAAGTGCCAAGGGGAGATGAAAAAGGACCAACTAGAGATGCAAAAGATCCAACTACAGATGGAAAAAGTCCAACTACAGATGAAAAAGGACCAACTAGAAATTAAACATACACTGACTGAAATAAAAAATGTTATAGAGTCCTAACAGCAGACTAGAGAAAGGCAAGAATTAAGGCAACAATTTGAAATATAAAGAAGTAGAAAACACTGAACTGGAAAAGCAAGAAGAGAAAAGAATCCAAAAATGTGAAGATATTAAAAGGAGCCTCGGGGATACCTTCAAGCGTACCAACATCAGAATTGTAGGGGTGCCAGAACAAGAGAGAGCAAGATACTGAAAACATATTTAAAGAAATAATGACTGAAAACTTCCCACTTCCTGTAAAAGAAATAGACTACAAGTCCAGGAAGCACATAGAACCCCATATAAAAGAAATCCAAAGAGGACTACACCAAGACACATCATAATTAAAATACCAAGAGCAAAAGACAAAGAGAGAATATTAAAAGCAGCAAGACAAAAACAGTTAATTACCTACAAGTGAGCACCTATACGACTGTCAGCTGATTTATCAACAGAAACGATGCAGTCCAGATGGGAGTGGCAAGAAATATTCAACGTGATGAACAGCAAGAACCTACAACCAAGAATAATCTATCCTGCAAAGCTATCATTTAGAATTGAAGGGCAGATAAAGAGCTTCACAGATAAGAAAAAGCTAAAGGAGTTCGTCAACTCCAAACCAGTATTATATGAAATGCTGAAAGGTACACTTTTAGAAGAGGAAGAAGAAAAAGGTAAAAGACAAAAATTATGAACAACAAATACATATCTATCAACAAGTGAATCTAAAAATTAAGCAAATTAAAAATTTGTTCAACAGAATAAACTGGTGAATATAATAGAATCAGGAGCACAGAAAGGAAGTGGACTGATAATTATCAGGGGGAAAGGAGTGAGGGGTGTACAGGGAGAGACTGGACAAAAATCATACACCTATGGATGAGGTTAATGGGAGGGAGGTAAGGGCAGGGGGAAGGCTGGGAGTTGGCTGGAGAGGAACTATAGAGGGGGAAAAAGAGAAACAAATGTAATAATCTGAATAATATAGATTTAATTTATTTTAAAAAAAGAACTCAATAAAAAAAAGCATCAAAAGTAGACTAGAAGAAGCAGATGATCACATCAGTGAGCTAGATGGAAAGGTAGGAAAAAATAGTCAAGTACAGCAGCTTCTAGAAAAAAAAATAAAAAGCAAGAGGAGAGCCTAAGGGAACTTTGGTATAACAGGAAACAAAACAACATCCGCATAATTGGGTTTCCAGAAAGAGTGGAAACTGAGCACGGAATAGAAAATCTGTTTGAAGAAATAATGACAGAAAACTTCCCTGACATTGGAAAGAAAAAATCCACACAAATGCAAGAAGCTCACAGAGTCCCTAGCAAAATGAACTCCACAAAAACAACACCAAAGAACATTATAATTAAATTGATAAACACCAACAACACAGTAATAGTCATAAAGGCGGCCAGAGAGAAACAGAAAGTTACCTACAAAGGAACCTCCATAAGATAGCAACTGATTTCTTAACAGAAACACATCAGGCCAGAAGGAAATAGAATGAAATATACAAAGTCATGCAAAGGAATGACTGTACCCAGCAAGGCTTTCAATCAAAATTGAAGGTGAAATCAGGAGCTTTACAGACAAAAACGGACTAAGGGAATATATTACCACCAAACCAGCAATGCAACAAATGTTAAAGGGTCTGCTGTAAAAAAAGATATAAAAAGCAAAGAATGAACACAGCGGTAAAGAATAAAAATGGCAACGGATAAGTACTTATCAATAATAACTTTAAATGTAAACAGTATAAATGCTCCAATCAAAAGACATAGGGTAACTGATTGGATAAGAAACCTGATCCATATATCTGCTGTTTACAAGAATCCCACCTCAGAAAAAGAAATGTACACAGACTGAGGGTAAAGGGATGGAAGATGGTGTTTCAGGCAAATGGAAATGAAAAAAAAAAACTGGAGTTGCAATACTTATATCAGACTAATTAGATCTCAAAGTGAAGGACATAACAAGAGATAAAGAAGACCACTTCATAATACTAAAGGGAAAAATCCAACAAGAAGAAATAACTCTGGCAAACATATATGCACCCAATATAGGAGCACCTGAGTACATAAAATAAAACTCCTGGGATACATTAAGGGAGAGATTGACAGCAGTATAATCATAATAAGACATTTTAATACCTAACTGTCACCACTGATCAAATCCTCTAAAGATACAAACAAAAATCAGCAAAGAAACATCAATCCTAAATGACTCACTAGACCAGATGGAATTACTTGACATCTTCAGAACATTTCACCCTAAAGCCACAGAATACACATTGTTCTCCAGTGACACATGGGTCATTTTAAAAGATACACCATATGTTGGCTCATAGGAAAAGTCTTTTCAATTTCAAGAAGATAGAAATCATTGCAAGCATCTTCTCAGATCACAAAGGCATAAAACTGAAAATCAACTACAATAAAAACAATCCAAAGAAATCAAACACATGGAGACTAAAAATCATGCTATTAAACAACGACTGGGTAACCAGAGAAATCAAGGAATAAATAAAAAACATCATGGCAACAAATGACAATGACAACACAACAATACAAAATTTATGGGACACAGTGAAAGCAGTCTTGAGAGGGAAGTTCATAGCAAAAAACAGGAAACAATGGTAATAAATTACCTAAACCTACAACTCATAGAGCTTGAAAAAGAACAACAAGAAAAGCCCAGTGTAAGCAAAAGGAAGGAAATAGTAAAGATCAGAGCAGAGATGAATAACATGGAGACCAAAGAACCAATTCAAAAGATCAACAAAACCAAGAGCTGGTTCTTTGAAAGGATAAACAAGATTGATGGACCTCTAACCGAGCTCACCAAGAAGCAAAGAGATAATACCCAAAAAACAAAATCAGAAATGAAAGAGGAGAAATAACAACAGATCCTGCTGAAATACAAAGGATTGTTAAAAAAATACTATGAACAACTCTATTCCAACAAATTGGACAACCTGCAGGGAATGGACATTCCTAGAAAAATATGACTTTCCAAAACTCAATCAGGAAGAATCTAAACATCTCAATAGTTCAATAACTATGGAAGAAATTGAAGCAGTCATCAAAAAGCTTCCAGCAAACAAAAGCTTTGGACCACATGGCTACAAAGAAGAGTTTTACCAAACATTCACGGAAGAATTAAAACCTACCGTCCTCAGACTATTTAAAAATATTAAAGAAGTGGGAACACTTCCAAGCTCCTTCTATGAAGCCAGCATCACCCTAATACCAAAACCAGATAAAGGCAACACAATGAAAGAGAATTATAGGCCAATATCACTCTTGAACATAGATGCCAAAATCCTCAACAAAACTCTAGCCAATCGGATCCAGCAGTACATCAGAAAGGTCATACACCATGACCAAGTAGGATTTGTCCCAGGAATACCAGGATGGAACAATATCCACAAATCAACAAATGTGATACATTACATAAACAAATTGAGAGATAAAAATCACATAGTCATATCAATTGATGCAGAAAAAAGCTATTGACAAAATGCAACACCCTTGCTTGATAAAAACTCTCAGCAAGGTGGGAATTGAAGGATCATCCCTCAACATCATAAAAGCCATATATGATAAACTCACAGCTAACATCATACTCAATGTGCAAAAACTAAAACCATTTTCCCTAAGAACAGGAACAAGAGAGGGATACCCACTCTCACCAGTCCTGTTTGACATAGTACTGGAAGTATTAGCCATTGCAATTAGAGAAGAAGAAGAAATAAAAGCCATCCAAATTGTAAAAGGAGAAGTAAAGCTATCCTTATTTGCAGATGACATGATCCTGTACATAAAAACCACGAAGGTCTCCATCCAAAAACTAATAGACTTAATAAATGAATTTGACCATGTAGCAGAATACAAAATTATTGCCAACAAATCTATGGTATTTCTCTACACTAATAGTGAAATTCCAGAAAGAGAGACTAAAAAAGCAATCCCATTTACCATTGCATGAAAAAAATTAAGATCCGTAGGAATAAACCTAACTAAGGAGGTAAAAGACCTTTATGCAGAAAACTACAGGACACTGAAAAAAGAGATAAAGATGTAAACAGATGGAAGAACATACCACGTTCATGGACTGGGAGAATCAACATCATTAAAATGTCCATACCACCCAACGCCATCTACCCAAAGCAGATTCAATGCACTATCCATTAACATACCAATAACATATTTCACAGTCCTAGAAAGATCTCTTCAAAGATTCATCTGGAACAAAACAAGACCCTAAATAGGCACAGCAATCCTGAGAAAGAAGAATAAAGTAGGTGGGATCTCAATACCAGATATCAAGCTATATTACAAAACAACTGTTCTCAAAACAGCCTGGTACTGGCACAAAAACAGACATATAGACCAATGGAACAGAATAGAGAATCCAGATATCCACCCAAACCTCTGTGCTCAATTCCTTTTTGACAAAGGAGGTATGAACATACAATGAGTCAAGACAGCCTCCTCCATAAATGGTGTTGGGAAAATTGGACAGATACATGCAAAAAAAAAAATGAAACCAGACCACCAACTTACATCATATATTAAAAAAAAAACCAAAACCTCCAAATGGATGCATGACTTAAACATAAGACGGGAAACCATAAAAATATTTGAGGAATCCACAGCAGCACAATCTCAGACATATGCCGAAAGAACTACTTCACTGATACTGCTCCAAGGGCAATGGAAGCTAAAGAAAAAAATAAACAAATGGGACTACATCAAAATAAAAAGCTTTTGCACAGGAAAAGAAACCATCAACAAAACAACAAGAAAGCCCACTGTATGGGAGAACATATTTGCAAATATTATCACTGGTAAAGTTTTAATCTCCAACATCTACAGCCAACTTATAGAACTTAATAAAATGAAGATAAACGATCCAATAAAAGAAATGGGCAACGGACCTAAATAGAACCTTTTCCAAAGACTACAGAAGAAAGGCCAAGAGACACATGAAAACATGTTCAATGTCACTAATTATCTGAGAGATGCAAGTCAAAACAACAATGCGATACCATCTCACACCTGTCAGAATGGCAATCATCAACAAATCAACAAATGACAAGTGTTGGCGAGGATGCAGAGAAAAAGGAAGAGAGATAAATATATATGTGAGAGAGAGACATTGATTGGTTGCCTCCTACATGCACCCCGATGGGCTTGGGATTGAACCGGCAACCTAGGTATGTGCCCTTGACTAGGAATCGAATCTGAGACTGGCACTCTAACCACTGAGGTCTTGACATTGTCATTATTTTTATGGCCTTGGACACATCATTCCCCCATTTCCAGATCTGTTTTCTCTGAACAGGAGAAACTATGTTCCTCAGAACCTGGAAATTCTGTGGCACTGACTCTGGGACTTTCAGGAAGGTGAGGCTCTAAGCCAGCAGTTCTCAACCTGTGGGTCGCGACCCCTTTGGGGTTCGAACGACCCTTTCACAGGAGTCGCCTAAGACCATCAGAAAACACATATTTCCCATGGTCTTAGGAACCAACAGACTGCTCCTCGGTGTAGCAAATTGTAGCAATGTAGTTTACTGTTGTCATATGAAGTCTGTTGCCTCTGCTACACCACGATTCAAGACAAAATTTCATTTATTTGTAATTAGAAATAAATATTTCAAAATATATAATTACATATTGTTTTTGTGATTAATCACTATGCTTTAATTATGTTCAATTTGTAACAATGAAAATACATCCTGCATATCAGATATTTACATTACAGTTCATAACAGTAGCAAAATTACAGTTATGAAGTAGCAATGAAAATAATTTTATGGTTGGGGGTCACCACCACATGAGGAACTGTATTAAAGGGTCGCAGCATTAGGCAGGTTGAGAACCACTGCTCTAAGCCTTCATCCACCACTGGCTCAACCAGAGCAGCTACACTTTTATCTTTTCTTGTATATTTAGACTTCTACAAAATTTTATTTGAAACAAGGATTTTAATTTCTCCTCTTCAAAAAAAAAAACACCTTGAAAATCAGAGAGATTACTACCTACTCTCAAATTCTATGGCCCTGTAATATTAAAACCTTATCAGTCATTGAAACCCTTTGTTGAATATAGGTGTAGAAGAGGAAGAGAGAAAAATATGAGTGCACTAGGGATGAGGAACATGATCTTATAGTGGGGGAAAAATAGTGTTGAAATGACATGTTGGAGCCTTGAACAACAAACTTTCCAATTTTGCAGTTTTGCACAGCTCTCAGGCACAAATAGAGTCTCCTTGTTACTTTTCCAGAGTAGGAAAATATTATTTTCTTTATTTTTTAGAAAGAAAGAAATGGATAGACTTTTGACTTGCTTGAATACAGGTAAATATCTTCTTGGTCATTTTTATGCCTTCTTGCCCTTATCCTCTATTAAATTTTCCAAGTACCTTGAGCACACTGACTACAACTTCATGTTTGTTAACATTTGCTTCTGTTAACATTTGTCACAGCAATCTATCTTGGATTCTTTATTCACAAACAGAGAGAAGTTTGTCATCTCTAGCTTCCATATGCAAATGTGATATCAGCTCTGTTTCTATTCCAATTTTTCTTAAAAACATTTCCTTCTTTCCTCTCTTCCTCCCTCTCCTTCCCTCCTTTTCTCCCTCCCTCCCACCCTTTTTGAATTGAACAGGTGAAGAGGGATCAAGACAAATAATGTTCTGAACCCTGCTAGTTTTCATGTCCTCTGAATCAAATTCCGATTGTTTACTGTTATTTTCAAGCTCTCCATCTATGTACTGATAATTCCTCTGTTCCCTTCATTCAAACTAACCTACCTACATCTCATTCCTTTCCCAACTTCATGCTTTTGCCTAACAGGTCTTCCCATGTCTACTGCTCACATACCCATTTCCTTATATCCAAAACATACCAAAAGCTCCACATCTTAGAAATTCTATTCTGTTTCTCGCAGTAGTTCAATGTTATACTTCAAATACCTGACAACAGGTGTTAAATATAGCAAAGTGGTTTAGAAACCAAAGCTTTTCAAAAAAAAGAATAACTTGGCTGGTTGGCATCCTTTTTGCTCAGAATGGCATATGTGTATGTAGTAAATGCTTTCTGATGGCATCATGTTCTGGTTCTGAAATATGCTTCTGTGGAAACTCGATAAATACTATGCCAGCCTATTGATATTCTTCTGGTTCCCAATCTCCATTGCAGTATTTTTAATGATAGTTCTGACTCCTTATTTTCTTATATGTAAATCATATATTTCTACCTTAGGTGATGAATGATTGCTTTAACTTAAATTATAAATCTCTCCAAAGACATGCTTGTTCCTCAAAATTTGAGTTAACAGCTTGCTTCTTGGAGCTTGGTAATGCTTTTTATCATTTTAATCACTGTTGATATGCACCCATGCACACACAAACTCACACACATACAAATTTTGTAAATTCAAACTCCTATTCATCTGTTTTTAGAACTGGATTAACAACTTTGCTAGAGTAAAAGACCTTAATTAATATGAAATTTTCCTGTTTGATGCAGCACTCCTGAAATTTCCTCAGTCTTTTTTTGGAGAAGAATCGACTTCAGACTCAAGGATTAATGAAGTTCACTGGTTAAGAAAAATAGGTAAAAGAAAATTCTGTGACTATGGGAAACATTATGGGGTGGTAGAATTAACAGATGTAGATTCAAATTTTAACTCTTTCATTTGTATCTATGTGTACAAGGATAACATAATCTCAGGTTAATTATAAAGTGAGAACAAATATATATACTTCATAGGATTATTAAGGGTTGTAAATGAAAGTGTATATACCTGGAACATAGTAGGTACTCAATAAATATTAGTTTTCTTATGTTCTATAGAATTTGGTCTAAAAATAAAATGATGAATTATAACTGCAGATCCCTAAGGTTATGCTCCTAAACTTCATCTAGAATGCCCAATTATTTTTTAAGTATGATTCATCAAAATAAACTATATCTAACAATATAGATAAATCTCACAAACATAATGTTGAGTAAAAGAAGCCAGACATTGAGTACATATTATGTGACGAGAGGCCCAATGCATGAAATTTGTGCACGGGGGGCGGGAAGGGAGGGCTATATCCCTCAGCCCAGCCTGCACCCTCTCCAATCTGGGACCCCTCAAGGGATTTCCAACTGCCCTTTAAGGCCCAGTGGTATCAGGCCTAAAAAGGCAGTCAGACATTCCTCTCACAATCCAAGATTGCTGGCTCCCAATTGCTCGCTTACCTGCCTTCCTGATTGCCCCTATCTGCTTCTGCCTGCCAGCTTGATCACCCCCTAACCACTCCCCTGCCAGCCTAATTAATTCCCAAATGCTCCCCTGCAGCCTGTTTGCCCCTAACTGTCCTCCCCTGCGGGCCTGGTCACCCCTAACTGCCCTCTCCTACAGGACTGCTCTTCCCCACGTAGGCCTGGATTCCCCACAACAGCCCTTCCCTGCAGGCCTGGTCACCCCCAAATTCCCCCCTCTGCTGGCCTAATCACCCCTAACTGCCCTCCCCTGCGGGCTTGATCTCCCCCAACTGCCCTCCCTTGCAGGCCTGTTCCCTCCCAACTTCCCTCCTCTGCTGGCCTGATCACCCACAACTACCCTCCTTTGCAGGCCTGATGCCTCCGAATTGCCCTCCCCTGCTAGCCATCTTGTGGCAGCCATCTTGTGTCCACATGGGGGCAGCAATCTTGTGTCTTGGTGTGATGGTCAATTTGCATATTACTCTCTTATTAGATAGGATTCCATTTATATATGATTAAAACATGACAACAGGGTTCTCTCCAAGATGGCGGCATAGGTAAACACCTACAATGCTGCCTCGCACAACAATTTCAAAACTACAACTAAAAGACAGAACAGACATCATCCAGAACCACAGGAAAGCTGGCCAAGTGTAAGTTCTACAGCTAGAAGGAAAGAGAGGGGCTCACAGAAACCCAGAGGAGCTGCAAAAAGCTGAGGTACGGAGACGGAGACGCGCGCACTGAGAGAGCGGGTGCCGGAGTACCTGGCTGGCTTTCTCTGGCGGGAGGGAAACGGAGACTCCCAATGGCATTGAACCCCTTATCCTACGACACTAAACCCCAGATCCAGCCAAAACTTATATGGGGGGAGTTTGGACTGTGAAAAGGGAGAGGTGCACGGAAATTTAGGGGAGTCGCAGAAGATCAGGTCCGGTCTCGCACGCGCACGGTGCTGCGCGGAGGACAGATTGCTGATGTGCCGCTGGCTTTCGCGAGAGGGCGGGAGACAGACCCTCCCAACTGTGCCACTTCTGAGTCCACTAAGGCCCTGTTTCGGGCGAAACCCTGGGAACCTAGACTCGTGTGGTCCTGGTGCGCAGGGGAGCTGGAAAGGCAGCGGTTAGAGGCACCACGGGTGCGCGCACAAGGACCGCTCCAGCCATTACCCAGTCACGTGAGACTCAGGGGCCGTAGAGGGCGGGGCCGACTGGAAGGCAAGGCGGTCCCTTAAGCCCTGAGACTCCACCCATCCCAAGCTCAAGAGAGGCTTCTGCGGCTTTGCGTCTGGTATCATAAGGCTGAATTCAACCCAACTTTCCCCGGCATAGTGAAAATGCCCAGACAAGGGAAGGGATCACAAACAAAAGAAGTGGAGGAAAAAAAACGACTGGATATAGAGTTCAAAACCACGCTTGTAAGGTTTTTCAAGAATATGCTAGAAAAGATGGATAAATTTAGTGAGACCCAAGAGGAGATGAAAAAGGACATACTAGAGATGATAAAGGACCAAATAGAAATTAAACATACACTGACTGAAATAAAAAATATTATACAGAGTCCTAACAGCAGACTAGAGAAAGGCAAGAATCAAGTAAAAAATTTGAAATATAAAGAAGCAGACAACATTCAACTGGAAAAGCAAGAAGAGAAAAGAGTCCAAAAATGTGAACATAATGTAAGTAGACTCTGGGACAGCTTTAAGCGTACCAACATCAGAATTGTGGGGGTGCCAGAAGAAGAGAGAGAGCAAGATACTGAAAACTTATTTAAAGAAATAATGAGTGAAAACTTCCCACATCTGGTAAAAGAACTAGACTTACAAGTCCAGGAAGCACCCATATAAAAGGAATCCAAAGAGGACCACACCAAGACACATCATAATTAAAATACCAAGAGCAAAAGAGAAAGAGAGAATATTAAAAGCAGCAAGAGAAAAACAATTTATTACCTACAAGGGAGCACACATACGACTGTCAGCTGATTTATCAACAGAAACGATGCAGGCCAGACAGGAGTGGCAAGAAATATTCAACGTGATGAATAGCAAGAACCTACAACCAAGAATAATCTATCCAGCAAAGCTAACATTCAGAATTGAAGGGCAGATAAAGAGCTTCACAGATAAGAAAAAGCTAAAGGAGTTCATCAACTCCAAACCAGTATTATATGAAATGCTGAAAGGTACTCTTTTAGAAGAGGAAGAAGAAAAAGGTAAAAGCCAAAAAATTATGAACAACAAATACATATCTATCAACAAGTGAATCTAAAAATTAAGTGAATTAAAAATTTGATCAACAGAATCATATGGTGAATATAATAAAATTAGGAGCACAGAAAGGGAGTGGACTGATAATTCTCAGGGGGGAAGGGGAAAGGGGTGTACAGGGAGAGACTGGACAAAAATCATACACCTATGGATGCGATCAATGGGAGGGAACTAAGGGCAGAGGGAGGGATGGGAGCTGGGTGGCGGGGTGCTATGGAGGGAAAAAAAGAGAAACATGTAATAATATGAATAATAAAGATTTAATTAAAAAAATAAAATAAAATAAAAACATGACAACAGGCAAAACTAATTTATGGTGTTACAACTCACGATAGTGGTTATCCTTCAGGGGTTGGACTTTGAAGAGGGTTGGTGAGATAGCTTCTGGTAATGATCTGGATCATTCTTTACTTGTATCTCTACTAATTACATGAATATATATATTGTCTTTGAGAAAATTCATTAAGCTGTACAATTATGAATGTTGTGGAAGCATTTACTATGATAAATAAACGAGCAATTAAGCAGCAATATCACAAAGTGGACCGATTCTACATGTCCTTTTTCTGCTTTATGGGGTTTGCTGGGGCTCTAATCTAGTAGAAAAAGGAATAAATACAGCAGTATAGTTTCTAAGAAACTTAGCAAATAATGGAAAATAAATATTTAAATTATATTTTTTGAAAGTTTGAAAATTTAATTTCCAATACTTCACTTACTGAATTTTAATTTTGATATTCCAAGGTAAAGATCATGCTGAATGTTACCTAATGGAGGCTTCCACTGCTCTATGGAAGATGTAAATCTTTCCCGCAGTTCAAACCTTGATTCTAGTGTACCATGTCCTTTACTAAATTTTAAATTATTTTTTCCCAGTGGCAATTAATTGGTGAGCTCCTTGGTGAACCTCATCTTTTAGGTGGATTTGTGCTAAGAATTTATTGCATATATCCTAGTGTTTTGTTTTTTAAATTAGCTCTACCTCAATTGCTCTTTGGCCTAGAATTGAAGTCTCTAAAACCTATCTTAAAACTAAAGTTAGCGAAATAGGAAGATGGCTGCCGACCAGAAGGCAGGCTACAAGATAGTGTGTGAGAGAACAAAAGGAGAGTGTGTAGACATGTGGGGAGTGTCTACTTGTAAGTGAAGGACAGCTATATTCCGAGGGACTGTTGGGGACTGGGCTCCCCTAACTGGGCAGCCTCCACTGCTGCTGAAATCTTTTCTGGAGGGACAGGTTCTGCTGCAGAGACTGCGCCATCTTGAAGGAAAGAGTGGCTGTGATCAGAAGCCTATCTTTACCTTCCATCAGGAAGAATTGGATACCTTCCAGGACCCTACAACCATAACACCCAGGGACCAGCTTTGAACCCACAAACACTGGGTCTCAAATAGTGCGAATATGTGGACCCAGATGAGCTCTGTATCTTCTCACAGAAAGAGCAGATTTTGCCCAGAGAAAGATGAGGTCTGCTATCCCAGCTGAAAGGAGAAATTCACACAGTGGGTTCTGGAGGTTCAGAGGAAATCTACACCCCACAAAATCCACAGATGTTGGGGCCAGCATAGTCTGTGAATGTGGAAGGGGGTCCACAGGGCTGCTGGCATAAGGAAACTCTAGAAATCAACCCATAGCTGGGCTAGGTACAAAAAGACATCCTGCAGCTTTACCAGTAAACTGGCTGTGCTGTGCCAGGGTAAAAAGACATGCACAGAGACATGAACAGAGTCACACGCAGAGCCAGGGCGAAAAAGTTATGAGTTTGCACACTTACATTGGCTCCTTTTTCTCTTTAAATCCTTAATTTTAATTAATAGGCCCAGTACATAGGATCACCCAAATAAAAACACTCTGAGAGACTGAAAAGGAAAGTGGAACCTGGGGATCAGAGCAAGAAGAAACAATCAGAAAACCAGCTCTTGGGCAGTCCATACCACCAAACCAATATTAAGTGCAGCAGGGAAAACAAATTCTAAATCCTGGGTAGAGAGCACTTATAGCCCTGGATGTCAATACAGAAACACTGCCACCCAGAGGTTGAAACACGAACTGAATCTTGTGTAAATGTAACCACAGGCAGGCTGAGTAACAAAGAAATAATGCCTGCTTGAAAACAAAATTATGGCATACAACACAGAGGAGCTGTGGAACACAGGGAATGTCAATACTGTCCTGACTACCTGACAGGAAACAGGCGTGCCAAACAGAACAGTAGAGGAAATGAATGGCCTTCACTACTGCACATTTTTATTTTATATCTTTTATTAAGAAACTAATTTTTTTATCACTTGCTTTTACTTTTATATTATATTTTATTTTTAATCAATATTATTATAACTAGTACTATTTGATCTTTTTAAAGTTTCATTTTATTTCTCTTTATGTTATTTTATTTTAGCATTAGTTTCTACATTCTATTTTCATTTTTCTGTAGCATTGTCTTATGCTATCTCATCTTTACCTTTATGCCAACACTCTCTTCCTAACTTTTCCCCTTTTGCTATCCTGTTTCTCTTACCTTATTCTTGCTTTAGATTTTCCCTATTCATTCTTTTTACCCCCTGTTAAAAATTCATCCTACTTATGTATCTAATTTCTGATCCCCTGCTCCAAGTCCATACATACTTCTCTCTTCTTTTTCTTCACTAAGTTTTTCTCTCTCTTCCTTTTTTTTGTTTTTATTTATGTTTTTGTTTTGTTTTGTCCTTCTTTCTCTCTGTCCTATTGTTGTTAGTTCGGTTGTTGATTAGATTTTTTTTGTTTGTTTTTGTGTGTGTATCTGATTGTTTCTCTTTTTTTGCTTCTGTTTTTCCTCTCCTCGCTTGTTATTAGTTGTTGATTGTAGTTTGCATTCATATCTGGTTGTTAGTTGTTTGCATTTTTTTTTGGATTAGTTGTTGTTCTGTTGGAGGTTTCTCCCCATATAAATAGTTTTCCCCCCTTCTTTTTTATTCTCTTTATTTCTCTTTTACTTTTTTCCTATTCTCAATATCATTGTTGCACTCTTTTTTTATCCCCTAATTCTTTTTTCTTTGGTGGTCACCTTTACCTAGGGTTATTAGTATCATGACTACATTTGTGTTCAGTACCTTGTATGTTGTGCCTTGTTGTGTTGAATTTTGTGCCTTTAAGTCAACACAGAAGAGAGCTACATAACCAGTCACCCAGATAGGAGAGATCATGGAGAGATCATGGAGAGTCAAAGAAACAGCCTGCATGTGAAAGAAAGAGAAATCACCAGAAAAGGAAGTAAACAAAATGGAGGCAAGCAATGTGTAAGAGAAAGAGTTCAGAGAAATGGCCATAAGGTTTCTTAAAAGGTTGGAAGACAAATTCAACAATATGTGTAAGAACCAAATGGAAATGAAAAACAATCAAGAAGAAATGAAAAATGGCATTGCTGCTATAAAGAACTCAAGAGAAAGCATCAAGAGTAGACTAGAAGAAGCGGAGGAGTGCCTCAGTGAGCTAGAAGACAAGGTAGGAAAAAATACCCAAGCCAAGCAGCATGTAGAAAAAAATCTTAAAAAACAAGAAGAGAGCCTAAGGCAATGGTTCTCAACTTTTTTAATGCTGCGACCCATAAATACAGTTCCTCATGTTGTGGTGACCCTCAACCATAAAGTTATTCTTGTTGCTATTTCATAACTGTAATTTTGCTACTGTTAATGAATTGTAATGTAAATATCTGTGTTTTCAGATGGGATTAGGCTCTACAACAACAGTTCTCAGCCTGTGGGTCATGAACCACAGGTTGAGAACCACTAGCAGGGTTGCCTAAGACAATAAAAAACACACACAGATATTTACATTACAATTCATAACAGTAGCAAAATTACAGTTATGAAGTAGTAATGAAATAATTTTATGGTTGGGGGTCACCACAACAAGAGGAACTGTATTAAAAAGGTTAAGAACAACTGGCCTAAGCAAGCTTTCAGACAACACAAAATGAAACAACATCAGTAGGAGTGCCAGAAGAAGAGGAAACTGAGTAAAAAATAGAAAACCTGTTTGAAAAAATAGTGACAGAAAACCTCCTTGATACTGAGAAGTAAAAACCCAAACAAGTTCAAGAAGCTCACAGAGTCCCAAACAAAATGAATCCCAAAGGACCAACGCCAAGGCACATTATAATTAAACTAGAGGCCTGGTGCCTGAAATTCGTGCACAGGGATGGAGGTGTCCTTAAGCCCAGCCTGCTCCCTCTCCAATCTGGGACCCCTTGAGCGATCCAATAAAAAAATGGGCAACGGACCTAAATAGAACCTTTTCGAAAGATGACAGAAGGAAGACCAAGACACACATGAAAATATGTTCAAAGTCACTAATCATCCGAGAGATGCAAATCAAAACGACAATGCAATACCATCTTACACCAGTCAGAATGGCCATCATCAACAAATCAACAAACGACAAGTGTTGGCGAGGATGCAGAGAAAAAGGAACCCTTGTGCACTGTTGGTGGGAATTCAGACTGGTGCAGCCACTGTGAAGAACAGTATGGAGTTTTCTTAAAAAACTAAAAATGGATCTTCCATTTGACCCTGTAATCCCACTCTTAGGAATTTATCCTAAGAAATCACAAACACCAATCAGAAAGGATTTATGTACCCCTATGTTCATAGCAGCACAATTTACAATAGCCACAATTTGGAAACAGCCTAGGTGCCCGTCAGCAGATGAATGGATCAGAAAACTATGGTACATCTACTCAATGGAATTCTATGCTGCCATTAAAAATAAGGAATTCTTACCATTTGCAGCAACCTGGTTGGAACTGGAGAACCTTATGCTTAGTGAAGTAAGCCAGTCAATGAAGGAGAAGCATCACATGATCTCACTCATTTGTGGGTAATAAAGAACATTATAAACTGATGAACAAAGGATAGATATGGAGGTAGTAAAGCATCAGACTGTGAAATTACAGCAGGAAGATTAAAGTTAGGTGAGATCAATGAACGGACTTGTATGCATGCATATAAGCATAACCAATGAACATTGACACTGGGGGGTTGGGGTATACCGGGGAGGGAAGGGGGGCAATGGGGAAATATGTATAAAAAATTAATTTAAAAAAGATTTTAAAAAAATAATAAATTAATTAAAAAAAACAAATTGAGAGATAAAAATCACATAGTCATATTAATTGATGCAGAAAAAGCATTTGACAAAATCCAACACACTTTCTTGATAAAAACTCTCAGCAAGGTGGGAATAGAAGGATCATACCTCAACATCATAAAATCCATGTATGATAAACCCACAGCTAACATTATACTCAATGGGCAGAACCTAAAACCATTTCCCCTAAGAACAGGAACAAGACAAGGATGCCCACTCTCACCACTCCTGCTTGACATAGTACTGGAAGTATTAGCCATTGCAATTCGACAAGAATAAGAAATAAAAGGGATCCAAATTGGAAAAGAAGAAGTAAAGCTGTCCTTATTTGCAGATGACATGATATCGTACATATAAAACCCTAAATACTTCATTAAAAATTATTAGATATAATAATTGAATTCAGCAATGTATCAGGATACAATATTACTGCCAAGAAATCTGTGGCATTTCTATACACTAATAGTGAAATTACAGAAAGAGAGTGTAAAAAAGCAATCCCATTTTCCATCACACCAAAAAAATTAAGATACCTAAAAATAAACCTAACTAAGGAGGTAAAAGGCGTATATGCAGAAAACTACATGACACTGAAAAAAGAGAAGAAGACGTAAACAGATTGAAGAGCATACCATGCTCATGGATTGGGAGAATCAACATCATTAAAATGTCCATACTACCCAAGGCAATCTATAGATTCAATGCACTACCCATTAAAATACCAACGACGTATTTCACAAACCTAGAAAGAACTCTTCAAAGATTCATGTGGAACAAAAAAAGACCCTAAATAGGCACATCAATCCTGAGAAAGAAGATAAAGTAGGTGGAATCTCAGTACCAGATTTGAAGCTATCTTACAAAGTAACTCTTCTCAAAACAGCCTGTTACTGGCACAAGAACAGTCATATAGACCAATGGAATAGAATAGAGAATCCAGATATCCACCCAAACCACTATGCTCAATTAATATTTGACAAAGGAGGCATGAACATACAATTGAGCCAAGACAGCCTCTTCAATAAGTGGTGCTGGGGAAATTGAATAGATACATGCAAAAAAATGAAACTGGACCACCAATTTATACCTAATACAAAAATAAACTGAAAATGTATACAGGACTTAAACATTAGCCGGGAAACCATAACAATACTAGAGGAATCCACAGGCAGCACAATCTCAGACATATGCCGAAAGAACTTGTTCACTGCTACTGCTCCAAGGGAAAGGGAAGCTAAAGAGAAAATAAACAAGTGGAACTACATCAAAATAAAACGTTTTTGCACAGTAAAAGAAACCATCAACAAAAGAACAAGAAAGCCCACTTTATAGGAGAACATATTTGCAAATGTTATCACTGATAAAAGTTTAATCTCCAGCATCTACAGCCATCTTATACAACTTAATAAAAGGAAGATAAATGATCCAATAAAAAAGTGGGCAACAGACTTAAATAGAATCTTTTTGAAAGACGACAGAAGGAAGGCCAGGAGACACATGAAAACATGTTCAAAGTTACTAATTATGCAAGAGATGCAAATCAAACCGACAATGCGATACCAACTTACACCTGTCAGAATGGCAATCATCAGCAAATCAACAAACGATAAGTTTTGGAGAGGATGCGGAGAAATAGGAACCCCTGTGCACTGTTGGTGGGAATGCAGACTGATGCAGCCACTGTGGAGAACAGTATGGAGTTTCCTCAAAAAACTAAAAATGGAGCTTCCATTTGACCCAGTAATCCCGCTCTTAGGAATATATTCTAAGAAACTTGAAACACCAAGCAGAAAGGATTTATGCACCCTTATGTTCATAGCAGCACAATTTGGAAACAGCCTAGGTGCCCGTCAGCAGATGAGTGGATCAGAAAACTATGACACATCTACAAATGGAATTCTATGCTGCCATTAAAAGAAGGATTTCTTACCATTTGCAGCAACCTGGATGGAACTGGAGAACCTTATGATAAGTGCAATAAGCCAATCAATGAAGGAGAAGCACCACATGATCTCACTCATTTGTGGATAATAAAGAACATTATAAACTGATGAACAAAAGGATACAGAGGCAGTAAATTATCAAACAGACTGTCAAATAACAGCATGAAGATGGAGAGGTGGGATAGATAACAGATCAACCAAAGGACTTATATGCATGCATATAAGCATATTCAGTGAACACAAGACACTGGGTGTTTGGGAGGGGCAGGCATTGGGAATATATATATATACATGTAACACAATAAAAAAAATAAAAGAATACACCACTGGGCAATTCCTCTAAACAAAAAATAAGCAAATAAATACCATTCCTAAATTACACACTAGTTCAGATGGAATTAATTGACATCTTCAGAACATTTTACCCCAAGCCACAAAATATACATTCTTCTCAAGTACACATGGATTATTTTAAAAGATAGACCATATTTTGTTACAGAGGCAAAGTCTCATCAAATTCAAGAAGATAGAAATCATATCAAGCATCTTCTCAGATCACAATGGCATAAAACTGGAAATCAACTACAGTAAAAACAATCAAATAATCAAACACCTGGAGGCTAAATAGCTTGCTATTAAACAATGACTGGGCTAACAGAGAGATCAAAGAAGAAATAAAAATCATCATGGCAACAAATGACTGTTAAAACACAACAACCCAAAATCTATGTGACACAGTGAAAACAGTCTTTAGAGGGAAGTTCATAGCTCTACAGGCCTACCTCAAAAAAAGAAGAAACAATGCTAATAAATTTCATAACCCTACAACTGAAGAGTTATAAAGAGAGCAACAAGAAAAGCCCAGTAAGGAAGGAAGGAAATAATCAAGATCAGAGCAAAAGTAATTGACATAGAGACAAAAAAAAATTCAAAAGATCAACAAAACCCAGAGCTGGTTCTTTGAAAGGATAAACAAGATTGATGAACTTATAGCCAGGCTCACCAAAAAGCAAAAAGAGAGGACCCAAATAAACAAAATCAGAAATGAAAGAAATGGAGTAATAACCGATCTCATAAAAATACAAACAATTATGAAAAAATACTATGAACAACTCTCTTCCAACAAAATGGACAAACTAGTTTAAATGAACATATTTTTAGAAAAATACAAGCTCCCAAAACTCAACCAAGAATAATAAAAATAACCTTAATAAGCTAATAACTACCAAAGAAATTGAAACAGTGATCAAATATC
Source organism: Lasiurus cinereus (assembly GCA_011751065.1). Classification (NCBI taxonomy): domain Eukaryota; kingdom Metazoa; phylum Chordata; class Mammalia; order Chiroptera; family Vespertilionidae; genus Lasiurus; species Lasiurus cinereus. Next base: position 11,353,676 of record JAAGEH010000013.1, on the reverse strand, counting down.
TTCCAGCAAACAAAAGCCCTGCTGTGGATGACTTTAAAGTGAAGTTTACCAAGTCTTCAAAGAAGAACTGAAGCTATCCTCTTCAGAGTACTCAAAAAAATTCAAGAGGAAGGCACACTTCCAAGCTCTTTCTATTACGCCAGTTTACCCTAATCCCAAAATCAGATAAAAACACCACCAAAAAAGAGAACTACAGGCCAATATCCTTCATGAACATAGATGCTAAAATCCTCAACAAAATTCTACCAAATTGGATTCAGCAATACATTAGAAGTTCATACATAATGACCAAGTAGGATTTATTCCAGGGATGCAAGGATGGTACAATATTAGCAAATCAATAAATGGGATAAGTCACATAAAAAAACTGTGAGACAAAAATCACATAATCATATCAATTGATGTACAAAAACCATTTGACAAAATCCAACACCCTTTTTTGATAAAAACTCTCAGCAAAGTGGGAATAGAGGGATCATACCTCAACATAATAAAAGCCCTATATGACAAACCTACAATCAGCATAATACTTGATGGGCTAAAACCACAGTTTCTGTAAGAACAGGAACAAAACAAGTATGCCCACTTTCACCATTTCTGTTAGACATAGTTCTAGAAGTACTAGCCATAGCAATCAGACAAGAAGAAATAGAAAGCATCCAAATTGGAAAAGCAGAAAACTTTCCTTACTCGCAGATGACATGATACTATACATAGAAAAGCCCAAAGACTCCATCAAATAACTACTAGACCTAATAAATGAATTTGGCAATGTAGCAGGACACAAAACTAACACCCAGAAATCTATGGCTTTTTTATATACAAATAATGAACTCACGGAAAGAGAATGAAAAAAAAAATCCCATTTACCATTGCACCAAAAAGATTAAGATACCTAGGAATAAACTTAAATAAGGATGTAAAAGACCTCTACTCAGAAAACTATAGGACATTGAATAAAGAGATAAAGAAAGACATAAGCAAATGACAGAACATACCATGTTCATGGATTGGTAGAATCAGCATCATTAAAATGTCCATACTACCTAAAGCAATCTATAGATTCAATGTAGTAAATATTAATATACCAATGGCATATTTCAAAGATCTAGAACAAATTCTCCAAAAATTCTGGAATAAAATAAAAATACTCCAAATAGCCTCAGCTATCCTGAGAAAGAATAACAAAGTTGGGGAATCAAGATATGAGACATCAAGATATAAAAGCCACAGTTCTCAAAACTGCCTGGTACTGGCACAAGAACAGACATATATACCAATGGAACAGAATAGAGAATCCAGAAATTGATGCCAGCCATTATGCTCAATTAATATTTCACAAAGAAGGCAAGAGCATACAATGGAGTCAAAACAGTCTTTTATTTTTTAATATTTTTTATTGATTTCAGAGAGGAAAGAGAGCAAGAGAGAGATAGAAACATCAATGAAGAGAAAGAATAATTGATCAGCTGCCTCCTGCATGCCCCCCACTGTGAATCGAACCCACAAACTAGGTATATGCCCTTGGCTGGAGTCGAACCTGGGACCCTTCAGTCTGCAGGCCAATGCTCTATCCACTGGACCAAACCAGCTAGGGCTCAAAACAGTCTCTTTAATAAATGGTGCTAGGAATTTTGGTCAGATACATGCAAAAAAAAATGAAACCATATCACCAACTTACCCAATACACAAAAACGAACGCAAATGGCTAAAGGACTTGAATGTAAGATGGGAAACCATAAAAATCCTATAAGACTCCATAGGCAGCAAAATTACAGACATATGCCATAGCAATATCAATATCTTTATAGACACAGATCCTAGGGAAAGAGAGACTAAGGAGAAATTAACAAATGGGATTACATCAAAATAAAAAGCTTCTGCACAGCAAATAAATAAATAAATAAATAAATCAACAAAACGACAAGCCTACTGTATGGGAGAACATATTTGCCAATGTTATCTCTGATAAAGGTTTAATATCCAACATTTAAAGGGGACTCATACAACTTAACAAAAGGAAGATAAATAATCCATTCAAAAATGGGCAAAGGATCCAAATAGATACCTTTCGAAAGAGGACATTTAGAACGCCAAGACATATATGAAAATATGCTCAAAGTCGCTAATTATCTGAGAGATGCAAATCAAAACAACAGTGAGGTACCATCTCACACCTGTCAGAATGGCTATCATTAACAAATAGACAAAGGACAAGTGTTGGCAAGGGTGTAGAGAAAAAGGAACCCTCTGAACCTCCAGAACCCACTTCATGCATTTCTCCCTTCAACTGGAATCACAGACCTCACCTTTCTCTGGGCAAAATCTGACCTGTCTGTGAGAAGGTGCAGAGCTTGTCTGGGCGAGTGTATTCACACTACTTGTGACACGGTGTTTGTGCGTTCGCAGCTGGTCCCTGGGTATTGTGGTTGTAGGGTCCCAGGAGTTATCCAATTCTTCCCGATTGAAGGTAAGGCTAGGCTTCTAATCACAGTCACTCTCCCCTTCAAGATGGCGCATCGCATTCTCTGTGGCAGAGCAGGTTCCTCCAGGAGAGATTTCAGCAGCAGTGGAACTGCTGACTTCTGCCCAGTCAACACAACCCGGTCCAGCAGACCCCAACAGTCCCTTGGAATATAGCTGTCCCTCACTCACAAATAGATACTCCTCATATGTCCACACACTTTCCTTTTGTTTTCTTACACACTATCTTGTAGCCTGCCTTCCTGTCAGCAGCCATCTTCATATATCCCCATCGATTTTCATAATAGTTTTACCCCTTTGGGAATGTCGTGTCATAAATTAAAATTGAAAGTTGGTGCAATCATCATGCTACTGAGAAATCTTAATAGTAAGTGGGGTCTTGTAATGGTACTAGATTTATTATCAAAAGATTGCGTCCTAACGTAATCGAAGCTGAAGTATTAACAGGATCTGTGGAAGGAGAGGTTGTTCTGATTCCAAGAATTGACTTGTCTCCATCTGACAATAGCCTCCCATTTAAATTAATTCAAAAACAGTTTCCCCTGATGCCAGTATTTGCAATGACTATTAAAAATCACAAGGACAAACTGTAGACAGAGTAGGAATATTCTTAACTAAACCCGTTTTTGGACACTGTCAGTTATATGTTGCTTTCTCTCAGTTTCAAAGAGTCTGTGATGTTAAAGTTGTAAACACTTTATCACAAGGGAAATCAGTCAAGCACTCTGAAAGTGTTTTTACTTTTAATGTGGTGTACAGGGAGATATTAGGATAATTTTAATCAATTTATCAGTCATTGTTTTTATCAGTGTTATTTTTATATCATGTTTTGTTATTTTTATATCATGTTTTGTTATTTTTATATCATGTTCTTATTTTTTATATCATGTTTTCATATCATGTCTTTGTTGTTACATCATGTTGTTATTGCTTATTTATTAATCAATTTATTTATTTTCATATACATTTTACTAATTTTCTTCCATCTTTGACACTTCTATTATAGAGAAACTAGGGGCCCATTGCACAAAATTTGCGCTCTAGTGGGGGTGTACCTCATCCCCCCCTGCACCCTCTCCAATCTGGGACTCCTTGGGGGATGTCCAACTGCCAGTTTAGGCCCGATCCCTGTGGGACATCCCTCTCACAATTCGGGACTGCTGGCCTTGTCCCCTCCAACTGCCCTCGCCTGCCAGCCCAGTTGCCCCTAACTGCCTTCCCCTGCCAGCCTGGTTGTCCCCAATTGCCCTTCCCTGCAAGCCTGGTCCACTCCAAATGCCCTCCCCTGCCAACCTGGTTGCCACTCACTGCCCTCCCCTGCTGGCCATCTTGTGGTGGCCATCTTGTGACAACATAGGGGTGGCCATCTTATGACCTCATGGGGGCACTCATCTTGTGACCACATGGGGGCAGCCAACTTGTAACCACATAGGGGCAGCCATTTGTACAAGAATATGATAGTCAATTTGCATATCACCTCTTTATTATATAAGATGGTGAATAGTAATATTACAATATTCTAATTTCCTTTCAATTATATAATTTGCAACTAGTAGAGATTATAATGGTATGTGTGAAGCAGTTACTTTTCATAACTATATTATCTCATGTTACCTTTTAGCTTGGAATTTGGCTGTGCAATGTAGCAAAGACCCAGTGACAATGAGAGAGTTTTTCATTATTTCTTATAAGGTAAGAGTCTTCTAATAAATATGTCATTCATGTACTACAACAGGAATATCACCATTATGGCTAAATACAGAGTGGGGTTGGCTTTTAATGTAGAAACTTTTAATATTTGTCTAAGCATGGATATCCTGGAGAATTTGATCCCTACAGGGCACAGGTGGGAAACCTTTTTCTGCTAAGGGCCACTTGGATATTTATAACATCACTCATGGGCCATACAAAATTATCAACTAATTATGTTGAGATATGATCCTTCTTTTCCTACCTTCTTTAGATTTTTTATCAATAAAAGGTGTTGGATTTTGTCAAATGCTTTTTCTGCATCATTGGATATGATTCTATGGTTTTTATCTCTCAATTTGTTTATGGGGTGTATCACATTGAGTGATTTGTGGATATTGTACCATCCTTGCATTCCTGGTATAAATGCCACCCAGTCAGAGTGTATGATCTTTCTAATGTAATACTGGATTCGATCTACTAGAGTTTTGTTGAGAACTTTGGCATCTGTGTTCCTGAGGGATATTGGCCTATAATTCTCTTCCTTTATAATGTCTTTGTCTAGTTTTGGGATTAGGGTAATGCGGACTTCGTAGAAAGAGCTTGGAAGTGTTCCTTCATCTTGAATTTTTTGGAATAGTCTGAGGAATTTTTTGGAATAGTCTAAGGAAGGCAGGTTTTATTTCTTCTTTCAATGTTTGATAAAACTTCCCTGTGAAGCCAACTGATCCAGAGTGTTTGTTTGCTGGAAGTTTTTTGATTACTATTTCAATTTCCTCCATAGTTATTGGCATATTCAAATTTTTTTATTTTTTCCTGGTTGAATTTTGAAAGGTCATATTTTTCTAGGAATATGTCCATTTCTTCTAGGTTGACCAATTTGTTGGAATAGAGTTTCTCATAGTATTTTTTATGATTATTCATATATCATTGGGATCTGTTGTTATTTCACCTTTTTCATTTCTGATTTTGTTTATTTGGGTCCTCTCCTTTTGTCTCTTGGTGATCCTGACTAGAGGTTCGTCAATCTTATTTATCCTTTCAAAGAACAAGCTCTTGGTTTCATTAATATTTTGCATTGTTTTTTGGTCTCTATTGCATTTTTTTTCTGTTTTGATCTTTATTATTTCATTCCTTCTGTTCACTCTAGGTTTTCTTGTTGCTCTCTTTCTAATTCTTCAAGCTGCAGTGTTAAATGGTTTATTACCAGTTTTTCTTGTTTCTTAAGGTAGGCCTGTAATGCTATAAATTTCCCTCTCAGTACTGCTTTCATTGTGCCCCATCGATTTTGGATTTATGTATTTTCATTGTCATTTTTTCAGGATGTTTTTTATTTCTTTGCAATCTTTGGCAACTCACTCATTGTTTAATAGTATGCTATTCAGCCTCCAAGAGTTTGAATTTTTATGATTTCTACTTTTATGCCATTGTGATTTGAGAAGATACTTGATATGATTTCAATCTTCTTGAATTTGGAGAGACTTTGCCTTTGTCCCAATAAGTGGTCTATCTTTGAAATTAAATCCATATATGACAAAACCACAGCCAACATCATACTCAATGGGCAAAAACTAAAATCAATTCCACTAAGAAAAAGAACAAGACAGGGATGCCCATTCTTACCACTTCTGTTCGACATAGTGCTGGAAGTATTAGCCATTGCAATCAGACAAGAAGAAGAAATAAAAGGCATCCAAATTGGAAAAGAAGAAATAAAACTGTCTTTCCTTGCAGATGACATGACACTGTACATAGAAATCCCCAAAGACTCCATTAAAAAATTACTATACTTAATAAATGAATTTAGCAATGTAGCAGGATACAAAATTAACACACAGAAGTCTATGACTTTTCTATGCACAAATAGTGAACTCACAGAAAGAGAAACTAAAAAGCAATCCCATTTACCATTGCAACAAAAAAATTAAGATACCTAGGAATAAATTTAACCAAGGAGGTAAAGGACCTGTACTCAGAAAATTTCAGGACGCTGAAAAAAGAAATAGGGGAAGACATGAACAAATGGAAGAATATACCATGTTCATGGATTGGTAGAAACAACATCATTAAAATGTCCATACTACCCAAACCAATCTATAAATTCGATGCAATTTTCATTAAAATATCAACAGCATACTTCAGAGACCTAGAACAAACTCTCCAAAAAATCATACAGATTAAAAAAAGCTCCTGAATGGCTACAGTGATCTTTATAAAGAAGAACAAAGTTGGAGGAATCACAATACCAGACATCAAGCTATACTACAAAGCCACTGTTCTCAAAACTGTCTGGTACTGGCACAAGAACAGACGTATAAACCAATGGAATAAAACAGAGAACTCAGATATTGAGACAAAGGAGGCAAGACTATACAATGGAGTTAAGACAGTCTCTTCAAGAAATGATGTTGGGAAAATTGGACAGATACTTGCAAAAAAAATGAAACTAGACCACCAACTTACATCATACACAAAAATAAACTCAAAATGGGTAAAGAACTTAAATATAAGATGGGAAACCATAAAAATCTTAGAAGGAGCCATAGGCACCAAAATAGCAGACATTTGTTGTAGCAATATCTTTACCCATTCAGCACCTAAAGCAATGGAAACTAAAGAGAAAATAAACAAATGGGACTACATCAAAATAAAAAGCTTCTGCACAGCAAAAGAAAACATCAACAAAACAACAAGAAAGCCTGCTGCATGGGAGAACATACTTGCCAGTGTTATCTCCAATAAGAGTTTAATCTCCAACATTTACAGGGAACTCATATAACTTAACAAAAGGAAGATAAGCAATCCAATAAAAAAATGTACAAAGGACTTAAATAGATACTGTTCAAAAGAGGACACACAGAAAGCCAAGAGACATATGAAAACATCCTCAAAATCACTAATCATTTGAGAGATGCAAATCAAAACAAGAGTGAGATACCTTCTCACACCTGCCAGAATGGCTATAATCAACCAATCAACAAACAACAAGTGGTGGAAAGGATGCAGAGAAAAAGGAACCGTCCTTCACTACTGGTGGGAACGCAGACTGGTGCAGCCACTGTGGAAAACAGTATGGTGTTTCCTCAAAAAATTAAAAATGGAACTGCCATTTGACCCAGTAATAAGATTTCTAGGAATATCTACACTAATAAAATAGAAACATGCAAATTAACCATCACTCTGCTCCACTGAGCCATGCCCACCATCCAATCAGGAACAAGTATGCAAATTAACCCAAGCAAGATGGTGGCTGGCCACAGAGGTGGAGCAAGCAGTAGCCTTGGGTTGCTCCGACAATGGAGGAAGCCAAACTTCCTGCCAACCCTGGCCTCCACTCAACACTGCAAGGTTTCAATTATAGAAGGTATATAAATCCCAACAAAAATGGTGGCAGCCACAGAGCTCGAGAGAGCAGGAGGCTTGGGTTGGCCCTGGTGATGGAGGAAGCCAAGCTTCCTGGCCAGCCCTGGCCTCTGCTCAAGGCTACAAAGTTTCAATTATAGAAGATAAATAAATCCTAGGTACTTGCTTCCAGCCAGCCCTGGCCTCCACTCAAAGAGGCTCTGAAAAAAAGAAAAGAAAAAGAAAAAAAGGAGGGGCTGGTACCTTGGTATTGCCAGGGGGTGATCAGGCCAGGATGGGACTACAGGGGGTGTTGGGGGTAAGCATATGAGCAGGACAGCCAGTTGCAGGTGAGCAGGTAATTAGTGGGGGTCAGTTGAAGGTGATCAGGACAGTGAGGGGGTGAGCAGGCCAGCAGTGGGGCAGTTGGGGGTGAGCAGGCAGTTTGGAGTGAGCAGGCCAGCAGTGGGGCAGTTGGGGGTGAGCAGGCAGGTTGGGAGGGAAGTTGAGGGTGAGCAGGTCAGTAGGGGTAGCAGTTGGGGGTGATAAGGCTGGCAGGCAGAGTGGTTAGGAGCAATCAGGCAGGCAGGCAGGCAGGCAGGTGAGTGGCTGGAGCCAGCAATCCCAGATAGTGAGAGGGATGTCCAACTGCTGGTTTAGGCCCAAGCCCTGTAAACAGGTAGTAGGACATTCCTCGAGGGTTCCCAGATTGGAGAGGGTGCAGGCCGGGCTGAGGAACTCCCACCCCTGGTGCAGGAATTTCGTGTACTGAGCCTGCAATATCCCCAAAAAATGGAAACACCTATCCAAAAGGATATATGCACCCCTATGTTCATAGCAGCACAATTTACAATAGTTAAGATTTGGAAACAACCTAAATGCCCATCAGCAGATTTGTGGATTAGAAAACTCTGGTATAGCTATACTATGAAATACTATGCTGCTATAAAAAAGAAGGAATTCTTACCATTTATAGCAGCATGGATGGAACTGGAGAGCATTATGTTAAGTGAAATAAGCCAATCAGTATAAGAAAAATACCACATGATCTCACTCATTTGTGGAATATAAAGAACATTATAAAATAATGAACAAAAATAGATACAGAGGCAAAGGAGCATGAAACAGAGTATCAAACTACAGCAGGAAGGAAGAGGAGGGTTTGGCGGGGGAGGTAAGAGATCAACCGAAGAACTTGTATGCATGCATGTAAGCATAACCAATGGATGCAAGACACTAATGGGCTGGTGATGGCATGTACCAGAGGTGTAGGGGAGACCAGGGGAAGGTCAATGGGGGAAAAAGGAGACATATTTACTACTATTTATAATTTAAACAATAAAATAGTTTTTTTAAAAAGAAGAAAATGGAGGCACTATGAATCCATAACTATTATTTGCAAACAACTTATATATGATGATTCATTGAATACAAAGTTCACAAGAACTTAGTCTTTATAAAACTTTTGTTAGAAAAATGTCAAGTTCTCAATGCAGAGAATTAAGCACAAATCTCCTTATGCTGGAAGCAGGCTTTCTGATAATTAATATGACCATTCAGAACAGAGGTGATATTTCCATAAGAATGTGCTTTATTTTATGCCAAAAACAACTGAATGAAAATCTTTTACTTTTATTCTTTGTTGTGGGAGCTGGAAGAAAAATAAACAGCGATTCTAAAGTGATTGTGAAAGATTATCCTACATCCACCTCACCTTCCCTTCTCTCACCATTCAATATTCACCAATATCTACAAGTCCTGCATTATATTGTCTTTTGGATTATGTTTTATAATTGTCATCTGGGGGACATTTTCTAGTATATTACCTCAGGACCAAATTTCAGAACTAGAAATTTCCTGTTGTCATTATCCTGTACTAGAGGCCTGGTGTACAAAATTCGTGCATGGGGGAATGTCCTTCAGCCCAGCCTAAACCCTCTCCAATCTGAGATCTCTCTCACAATCCAGGACTGCTGGCTCCCAACTGCTCGTCTTTCAGCCTGCCTGATTGCCCCCTAACCACTCCCCTGCCAGCCTGATTGATGCCTAACTGCTCCCCTGATGACTTGATTGCCCCTACCTGCCCTCCCCTGCTAGCCTAGTCACCCCTATCTGCCCTCCTCTGCCAGCATGGTTGCCCCTAACTGTCCTACCTTGCAGGTCTGGTCACCCCCAACTGCCCTCTCTTGCTGGCCCAGTCACCCCTAACTGCTCTCACTTGCTAGCCATGCTCCAGAATCCCAAGAAAATGAAATATTTTCATCAACTGCCCTCTCCTACTGGCCCAGTCACCCCTAATTGCCCTCCCCTGCCGGCCTGGTCACCCCTAACTGCCCTTTCTTGCAGGCCTTGTCAATTCTAACTGCCCTCCCCTGCAAGCCTGGCTGCCCCCAACTGCCCTCCACTGCTGGCCCAGTCACCCCTTACTACCTTCTCCTGCAGGCCTGGTCCCCCCCACCCCCTGATTGGCCTCCCCTGCAGGCCTGGTCACCCCCAACTGCCCTCCACTGCTGGACCAATCACCCCTTGCTACCTTCTCCTGCAGGCCTGATCACCCTGAACTGCCCTCCTTTGTAGCCTGGTCCCTCCCAACTGCCCTCCCCTGCTGGCCTGATTACCCACAGCTGCCCTCCCCTGCCGGCCATCTTGTGGTGGCCATCTTGTGTCCACATGGGGTTGACCATCTTGTGTATTGGGGTGATGGTCAATTTGCATATTACTGTTTTATTAGATAGGATAATAAAAGCCTAATATGCTAAAAAAAACTATCAACTTAAAAATTATCATGCTATATTTGGTCAAATACTTAATTAACTCACCCCAAATTCCTTGGCAGTGCCAGACGAAATTATTTGTGGGCCTTATATGCCTATTGGCTGGATGTTCCCCACCTTTGTATAGGGTATAATGTAAGAGCATAAAGCAGATCTCACCATATCAAAATATCACTGACAACCATCATGGAGCCTAAAGTTCTGCCATAAGTGACTTCTTTGCCTTTTAAACAATTTCAGTCTCTGAGAGGCCTGTATTAAAATATAACTGTCTTTAGGAGAAGAATCCTCTAACAATTTGTCAATCATCAAAATATTAGGAAGGTTTAAGGGTATACTATAAGTCTATAGGAATATAGAATAGATGCCTTGGGACAACAGAGAGTAAAAAGGTTGCTTAAAAAGCTTGGGTCTACTTTATAATTTTTCCTAGAGCAGGTTCTGTATGTAAAAATTTGTGAGCTTATTTTCCAATTATAAGCATTTTTAAAATTACTCACCTCCAAGGTAGAAGTTAAATGCCAGAAAGAAAAACAAAGACTGATGAAAGAATAAAAGAAGATACACTAAAGAATATTGTTCAACCCTAGCTGGTTTGGCTCAGTGGATAGAGCATCGGCTTACAGACCAAAGGGTCCCAGGTTTGATTCCTGTCAAGGGCACATGCCCAGGTTGCCGGCTCAGTCCCCACTGTGGGGCATGCAGGATACAATCAATGATTCTCTCTCATCATTGATGTTTCTATCTCTCTCTCTCTCCCTTCCTTCCTGAAATCAATAAAAATATATTTAAAAAAGAATATTGTTCATACACATTCAGAAGTATACAGTTTGCTATATTGATTAAATGGTAAGAGTTTTCAAACTAGAGAGAACTATAATCTAGTACAACTCTGTGGTCTTAGATACGAGTACTAGTAACTTGAGACCTAGAGAGATTGACTTTCTTGAAATGCTATTAATTCAGTGATAATGATGATGATTGTCATAAACATTTGGGAAAATTAAGAAATAGTCTTTGGAAGTTTAGGTATATTTTTAATTAATTGAGTGAAATAAATTGCTTTTAGTTGTGACATTTGTGGTAGCACTTAGTAAGATTCCATGTGAAAATACCAAGTGGTCTACAGTTTCATTTTAATACAAATTGGAGTTTTTTGCTAGAGCTAAAGGATAAGGTTTAATGATGAGGTTATGTCTAATACCTGTCAAGATTTGGCATTGTCTCTTTCAACAATGGAAATATATGGACTAATTTCAGTTCTACACAATACAATAGGGAAATGTATTTGCTGATGGGAGAGGGCATCACTTAAAAATTAACACATAAATCAAGAAATAGATCACTAAATAGAAATACAGGGCCAAATGACAGTACTTATCACTGGGAAAGATAGGAAAATTATGAAGCTATCAATCATTTTCTCTCTAGAAAGGTGCTTAAAAACAATGGAAAGTAATATAAAATTGAAATTGTAAATTAATATTATAGTCTATATCATTTTTAAAGTGAGATATGCTTTTCCAGCTGAATTTTCTCATTCAGACAGAATATTGCTGATTTTCATTCTGATTGTGTTCACTTGGCAGAATTCTCACTACTCATTAATGTTCTGGTTATTTCTTATCAGCTGTCCCAGTTTTGTCCTTCTGATCAAGTAATTCTGATTGCACAGAAAACATGTTTATTGATGGCAGCTTCAGTTGATCTAGAACAAGGGAGAAAAGCTTCAACAGCATTTGAACAGGTAATGTGTTCAGTGTGCTATTTGGTATGTTTGCCTTCCCTAATGCAGTTTTTTTTAAATTTTCATTAAAGAATTATTTCTTTCCTTTCAGCACCATCTAAAGATTACTTTTTAAAAATATTGACTTCTTTTTAAAAGATTGAATGTCACTTCTTTTAAAATGTCACTTGAAATAGACCACTCTTTCCAAATCTATTTTTTAAACTTTAATTTCATCATCTTCCTGTGATCATATGTGGTCCATAGGAGTTCCTCTTTTGTTTCCTTTCACATATTCTTTAAGAGCTCCTCTACTCCTGCAGCTTTGATAAACCATAGGAAATTATTTATGTTCAATTCTTCTTCTTCTTTGCTTAATTGCATTTGCTTTCTTTGGCTCGTGTCCTTAAATATTTATTATCAACCCAATTTTAACAAGAAGACAGAATTTCTACCTTTGCCTGAATTATCTACTTTTTTTTCTTTTACCTAGACAAAAACAACAAAAAGCCTTCCCAATTTCTCCTTTGTCAGCTTTTCTTTCCAATTGATATAAATCCTTCTTGCCTGGTTATTCTCTTTGGTTAGTCTCTTTTTTCATATATGATTCTTCAGATCTGGAACAAACTCTCACAAGTTTCTGCTGATACATTTTTCTTCCTTTCTCTTCCCTTGTTGAGTACAACTCAAAAAACATTTGAGTACTAAGTACTCTGCTAAATATTAGGAATAAAAAAGACAGAGTTCTTATACCTGAGGAGTAAAACATCCTCTTTTCAGAAACCTTTCCATGATAAAAGAAGATGAGAAAGGAATCTATGTGCCCCAGAGCAAAACAAAAAAACAATAATTTTGTTTCTTAACAAGTGCGGGCAAATGTAATTTTATTCTCAATAAGATTTTTGCGCCCTAACTGGTTTGACTCAGTGGATAGAGCATCAGCCTGTGGACTGAAGGGTCCCAGGTTTGATTTCAGTCAAAGGCATGTATCTTGGTTGTGGGCACAACCCCAGTAGGAGGTGTTGCGGGAAGCAGCTGATCGATGTTTCCCTCTCATTGATGTTTCTAACTCTCTATCCCTCTCCCTTCTCTGTAAAAAAATCAATAAAATATATTAAAAAAATATTTTTGTTCTTTACTAAAAATAGTAATAGCATTGTTTTTGCATAGGGCTTTTAGCTTCTTTAGTTTTTTTGTTTTTTTATTTTTTAATTAAATTTTTGTTGTTCAAATTATTACATTTGTTTCTCTTTTTTCCCCCTCCATAGCACCCCTCCACCCAGCTCCCAACCCTCCCTCTACACTTACCTCCCCACCCCGTGCATTGACCTCATCCATAGTGTATTATTTTTGCCCAGTCTCTCCTTGCACTCCCCTCATCCCTTTCCCCTTGAGAATTATCAGTCCACTCCCTTTCTGTGCTCTTGATTCTATTATATTCACCAGTTTATTCTGCTCATCAAATTTTTAATTCATTTGTAGATAGATTTGTATTTGTTGTTCATAATTTTTTACCTTTTACCTTTTTCTTCTTCCTCTTCTTAAAGAGTACCTTTCAGCATTTCATATAATTCCAGTTTGGTGTTGATGAACACCTTTATCTTTTTCTTATCTGTGAAGCTCTTTATCTGCCCTTCAATTCTGAATGATAGCTTTGCTGGATAGAGTATTCTTGATTGTAGGTTCTTGCTATTCATCACTTTGAATATTTCTTGCCACTCCCATCTGGCCTGCATAATTTCTGTTGAGAAATCAGCTGACAATTGTATGGGTGCTCCCTTGTAGGTAATGAACTGGTTTTCTCTTGCTGCTTTCAATATTCTCTCTCTGTCTTTTGCTATTGGTATTTTAATTATGATGTGCCTGGGTGTGGTCCTCGTTAGATTCCCTTTATTTGGGGTTCTGTGTGCTTCCTGGACTTCTATTTCTTTCACCAAAGGTGAGAAGTTTTCTGTCATTATTTCTTCAAATAGGTTTTCAGTAACTTGCTCTCTCTCTTCTTCTGGCACCCCAACAATTCTGATGTTAGTACACTTGAAACTGTCCCAGAGGCTCCTTTCATTATCTTCACATTTTTGGATTCTTTTTTCTTTTCCAGTTGAGTGTTTTCTGCTTCTTTATATTTCAAATTTTTGACTTGATTCTTGCCTTCCTCTAGTCTGCTGTTAGGTCTCTGTATAATATTTTTATTTCAGTCAGTGTCTGTTTAATTTCTATTTGGTCCTTTTTCTTCTCCTCTTGGGTTTCACTAAATTTATCCATCTTTTCTAGGAGATTCTTGAAAAACCTTATGACCATAGTTTTGAACTCTATATCCAGTCGTTTGTTTTCCTCCATTTCTTTTGTTTGTGATCTCTTCCTTTGTCTCCGCATTCTCACTATGCCAAGAGAACTTCTGTGTTGGATTCAGCCTTATGATACTAGACTTGCAAAACTGCAAGAGCCTCTCTGTTGAGTTTGGGAGGGGTGGAGTCTCAGGGCTTAACAGACTGCCTTGCCTTCCAGTTGGCCCCACCCTACGCAGCCCCTGGGTCTTACGTGTCTCTTGGTAATTGCTGGAACCAGTCCCTGTGCACACGCTCAGTGCCTCTAGACCACTGCCTTTCCGGCTCCCTTGTTCTCCAAACCTGTATGAGTCTGGGTCCCCAGGGTTTTGCTGGAAACTGAGGTTTAGTGGAGTTAGAAGTGGCGCAGTCTGTAGGCTCTGTCTCCTGCCCACAAACCTGCGGCACAATCAACAGTCCGACCTCTGCGCACAGTGGAGTGTGCGCCCGCAGACTTCTGCCCTTTTGTGGCTCTCCTAAATTCCCATACACTTCTCTCTTTTCACAGTCCAAACTCCCCCTTTATGAGTTTTGGCCAGACCTGGGGTTCAGTGCCATAGGATAAGGGGTCCAGCGCTGTTGGAAGTTTCCCATCTCCCTCCTGCCAGAGGAAGCCAGCCAGGCAATCTGGCACCCACTCTCTCCACACGTGCATCTCCATACCTCAGCTTTTTGCAATTCCTCTGGGTCTCCGTGAGTCCCTCATTTTCCTTCTAGTTGTAGAATTTCCACTCAGCCAGCTTTCCTGTGGTTCTGGATGATGTCTGTTTTGTCTTCTAGTTGTAGTTTTGAAATCTTTGTGCAAGGCAGCAGTGTAGGTGCTCACCTGAGCCGCCATCTTGGATTCTCCGCTTTTAGCTTCTTTAAAGTTTTCCTTTTAAGTTGGTAGCACTGACGTTATTAAATTTTGTATCTCAGTACAAATTGATGTGAGGGAAATTTCACAAACTCTTAAGTACAGTTCTTAATTATTTTGTTTGTTTCTAACAACTTCATTTTTTTTCTGTTCTTTCTCTTGCACACCCTGATATTTCCTAAGAACTATTTTAGTGGCCCTTATATAATTTTCTTTACCTTTGAAAGGATTTCTATTTAGGTAATTGAAGATGCACTTCTGCCTTTCACCATCTAAGTTCAGTTTCTATGACTGATGCTCTGTCTTTCTAATGAGGATTTGTTGGATTCTACTAAATACATCTGTTTCTTGTTCTGTAAATACTCATAATGTGGAATATTTCCATATAAATAGGTAATGAAGGACTGTAGCTATCCTTTATGATTTTATCAACATCATCTCTGTTCTCCTGAGTATGACTTAGGAGGAAGTGAGAGATGCTTTAAAAATATAGTAATTGTATTATCAAGAAACCACATCTTTTCCCTCCAATAGGGGCAGATAAACTACTGCTAACTGGCCAAATCAGGCCTATGGTCTTTTATTCTGTACCCTCAGAGTTAAGAATGTTTTTTACTTTTGTAAAAGATTGTAAATGAAAATATAGGACAATATGTGAAAGAGAGTTTATGTGTTTGACAAAGTCTAAAATATTTACTCTGTGGCCTTTTACAGAAAAGTATCCTGACCCATGTCCTAGATTATTTTTAACAGACTTATTGAGGTATAATTAACATACCTTGTAATTTACCCATTTATAATATGCAATTTTATGATTTTTAGAATATTCACAGAGTTATACAACTATCAACACAATCTCATTTTAGAACTTGTTCCTCACTCTAAAAATCCCTTGCCAATTAGCAGTGACTTTCCATCCCTACCCCCAGCCCTGGGCAACCACTCATCTCCTTTATATCTCTATAGATTTTCCTTATCTTGATATTTCATGTAAATGTCATCATAATATTTAAAGTCTTTTATAACTGGCTCCTTTTATAATTTTTCAAAAATGTTTTTTAGGTTCTTCATGTTGTAGCTTGGACCAATACTTCAATCCTTTTTATGGCTAAATAATATTCCATTGTATGAATATACCACATTTAGTTTATCCATTCATCCATTGATGGATATTGGGGTGTTTCCAGTTTTAAGATATAGTGAATAATGCTGCATGTCCAAATTTTTTGTGGATAGGTGTTTTCATTTCTCTTGAGTGTATACCTACAAGTGGAATTACTCAGCCATATTGTAACTTTATGTTTAAATCATTTGAGGAACTACCAGACTGTTTTCCAAAGCAGCTGCACCATTTTACATGATGATTCCACTTTCTTCACCTCATTACTACCACTTGCTATTATGTCCTTTGGATTATGGCCATCCTAGTAAGTATGAAGTGCTATCTCATTATAGTTTTGATATGCATTTCCCTAATGACTAGTGATGTCATTATTAATGACTAATGATAAAAGATGTTGAGTATCTTTTCCTTCTTTGGAAAATGTTTATTCAGAATTTTTTACCATTTTAATAAGGTTATTTGTCTTTTTATTATTGAATTTTAATAGTTATTTATATATTGATACTAGGCTCTTATCAGATATAATTTATAATTATTCTCTCCCATTATGTGGTTCAATTTCCCTTTATTGCTAGTACCGCTTTCAGCACAAACATTCTTATTTCTTTATTTTTTTAAAACCACTTTATTAGGGTATGATTTAACATATAAAACACTGTACACATTTAATAAATACAACTCTGTGACTTTAGGAATAAGTATATACCCATGACACCATCACCACCATTAAGGCCATAAATATATCCACCAACTCCCAGTTTTTTCCATCCTTATAATTACTATTACTATTATTATTTGTGTGTTATGTGTTAAGAACACTTAGCATAAGATCTAACCCAAGCAAATTTTAAGTATATAATACAAGCACTATACTTAATAGTAACACTAACCATTTGTATTCTTTTTAAAAATGTTTATTTTTATTGTTGAAAGTATGATAGATGTCCCCTTTCATCCCCATTGATTCCTTCTAGCCCACACCCTAACCCAAGCTTTCACCAATTATTGCCTGTGTCCATGGGTTGTGAATATATTCATACAAGTTCTTTGGTTGGTCTCTTCCCACCCATCCATCCTTCCCCACCTTCTCTCTGAGATTCCACAGTCCATTCCATGTTTCTGTGTTTCTGGATCTGTTTTTTTCATCAGTTTATTTTGTTCTTTAGATTCCACATATGAGTGAGATCATGTGATACTTGTCTTTCTCTGATTGACTTATTTCGCTTAGCATAATACACTCCAAGTTCCTCCAAAAGAAGAAACATTTTTAATCTTGATGATGTCTATCTTATTTATTTTGTTGCTGTTGCTTATGTTTTTAGTTTCATGTCTTGAAGGTTTATCCCTGTTTTCTTCTAAGAGTTTTATATTTTTAGTTCTTACCATTTAGGTCTATGATCCATTTTGAGTTAATTTTTATGGGTGGCATAAGAGTCCAGAGTTATTCTTTTTCATTTGAATACCCTGTTGTGCCAGGACCATTTTTTGAAAACTACTTTTCCCATTGAATTATCTTGGGACCATTGTAGAAAATCAGTTGTCCATACATGAAAAGGTTTATTTCTAGAAACTCAATTCTATTCCATTGATATTTGTGTCTATACTTGTGGCAATGCCATACTGATTTTATTATTGTAGCTTTGTAGTAATTTTTTTTCTTTACTGATTAAGGTATTACATATGTGTCCTTAACCCCCCCTCATTACCCCACACCACAACCACACATGCCCTCACCCCACTGGTGTCTGTGTCCATTGGTTAGGCTTATATGCATGCATACAAGTCCTTTGATTGATCTCTCCCCCTTACCCTCCCCTACCTTCCCTCTGAGGTGTGATGGTCTGATCAATGCTTCTCTGTCTCTGGATCTGTGTTTTTGTTTGTTTGTTTTTTAATAAATCTTTATTATTCAGATTATTACAGTTGTTCCTCTTTTTTCCCCCATAGCTCCCCTCCACCCAGTTCCCACCCCACCCCATGACCTTACACCCCCCACTGTCCTCACCCATAGGTATATGAATTTTGTTCACTTTCTTTCCTCACCCTCACACCCCTTTCCCCATGAGGATTATCAGTCCACACCCTTTCTATGCCCCTAATTCTGTTTTATTCACCAGTTTATTCTGTACATTAAATGTTTTATTCACTTGTGCCGAAACCAGTTTGGCTCAGTGGATAGAGCGTCAGCCTGCGGACTGAAAGGTCCCAGGTTTGATTCTGGTCAAGGGCATGTACATTGGTTGTGAGCGCATCCCCAATAGGGGGCATCCAGGAGGCGGCTGATTGATGTCTCTCTCTCTTTGATGTTTCTAACTTTCTATCCCTCTCCCTTCCTCTCTGTGAAAAATCAATAAAATATATATTTTTTAAATTTTTTATTCACTTGATTTTTATACTCACTTGTTGATATATATGTATTTGTTGTTCATAATTTTTATCTTTCCCTTTTTCTTCTTGTTCCTCTTCTCAAAGAATACCTTTCAGCATTTCATATACTACTGGTTTGGCTGTGATGAACTCCTTCGGCTTTTTCTTATGTGTGAAGCTCTTCATCTGCCCTTCAATTCTGAATGAGAGCTTTGCTGGGTACAGTAATCTTGGTTGTAAGTTGTTGCTACTCATCACTCTGAATATTTCTTGCCACTCCCGTCTGGCCTGCATAGTTTCTGTTGAGAAATCAGCTGACAATCGTATGGGTGCTCCCCTGTAGGTAATGAACTGTTTTTCTCTTGCTGCTTTCAATATTCTCTCTTTGTCTTTTGCTCTTGGCATTTTAATTATGATGTGCATGGGTGTGGTCCTCATTAGAGTCCTTTTATTTGGGGTTCTGTGTGCTTCCTGGATTTCTAAGTCTATTTCTTTCACCAAATGTGAGAATTTTTCTGTCATTATTTCTTCAAATAGGTTTTTTATATCTTGCACTCTCTCTTCTTCTAGCACCCCCATAATTTGGATGTTGGTATGCTTGAACGTGTCCCAGAGGCTCCTTACACTATCTTCATATTTTTGGATTCTTTTTTCTTTTCTGATTGGGTGGTTTTTGCTTCTTTGTATTTCAAATCTTTGACTTAATTCTTGCAATCCTATACTTTATTTCAGTCAGTGTATGCTTAATTTCCAGTTGATCTTTTTTCATATCCTCAAGGTTCTCACTAAATTTATCAATGGTTTCTAGAAACTTCTTGAAAAACCTTATAACAATCGTTTTGAACTCTTTATCCTCCATTTCTTTCACCTGTGACCTGTTTCTTTGTCTCTGCATTTTGGTTGTTTCCCAGTTTATAGAGTGGCTTTGTGTGGTAGGTGTCTTATAGGGTCCAGTGTCTCAGCCTCTCCAGTTGCACTCTTGGTGCACCCCTTTGTGGGCTGTGTGCACAGTCTTGTAGTTAAGCCTTGATTGTTGTTGGTATCACTGGGAGGAATTGACCTCCAGGCCAATTGGCTGTGAGGGTCATCTATGTCTATGGTGGGAGAACTTCTATGCTGGAGACACCCTTATGAGGCAAGACTTGCTTCAGTGGGGCTTTGGTGCTCACTGAGTCTACCCCTGAGTGCATCCCTTATGGATCTGAGGAGGTGTAATCTGGATGGTCCTACTCTGACCACTGAGTACACTGGCTCTTGGATCTAAAAGGAGGTGATAATTTACCCTCTTCCTGGGGCCACCCAGCAGGAACTACAGAGAGATCTGCAGATTCCTCTTCTTTTTTGGGTTTTAGAGGTGCCCAGATGAAGCCCAACTGTGAAGCAATGCAAGCTGCTGTGGGGCTTTGGGCCTTTTGGATGTTCTGGGTCGCTCGGACTCAGTTGTAGTGTTAGCCAATTTTAGATTTCAAAGTACCAAGCCATTCATATGCAAAAGCCTCTGCAAACACCTTGGGAGTGGCGGGGTCTCGGGGCAGAGCAAACAGCAATGGCTTCCCGTCAGCCCTGTCCTTAGAGGTCACGGGGTCTCCATGTCCCTTGGTAGTTGCTGCAAGCACCTCAGAGAGAAATCTGCCCTCAAGTTCCACCAGATGCCAGACAGTCCAGCTTCTACCCGTATGAGTTTGGATCTCCAGAGTCTAGAGTTCAGAGCAGGTGGGAACTTGTGCATCCCTCTCGATTGAGGAAGACATCCATATCCTCTGTTGACAGCCTTTTCCGAGTGCACACGCACATCCATACCCCTGCAATTTACTTCTGCACCTCATCTGAATCTTAGTGTGCTTTCCTCTTTCCTTCTAATTGTAGAATTTCCACTCATCCAGCCTTCCTGTGGTTCTGGATGATGTCCATTTTGTCTTTTAGTTGTAGTTTTGAAGTCGTTGTGTGAGGCAGCAAGTTTAGGTGTTTACCTATGCCGCCATCTTGGTTTCTCCTCTTGTTTTTATTCATCAGATTATGTTGTTCATTCTATTCCACAAATGAGTGAGATCATGTGATATTTCTGTTTCTCTGACTGGCTTATTTTGCTTAGCATAATGCTTTCCAATACCATCCACACTGTTGGAAATTGTAAGAATTTCTTCTTTTCTACTGCAGCGTAGTATTCTATTATCTAGATGTACCAGTTTCTTAATCCTCTCATCTGCTAATGAGCACTTAGGCTGTTTCTTTTGAAATAGAGATGTTTTAGTCCTTCAACTTCTTCTTTTTCTCTTTTTTTTTTTATTAATGTATTACATGTATACATATCTTCCCATTGCCGCCCCCCCTGCCAGGCATACCCTAACCCACCAGTGTCTTGTGTTCATTGGTTATCCTTATATACAGGCATACAAGTCCTTTGGTTGATCTCTTATTTACCCTACCTCTTCATAACCTTCCTGCTGTAAATTGACAGTCTATGTGATGTTTTACTGCCTCTGTATCTATCTTTTTGTTCATCAGTTTATAATGTTCTTTATTATCCACAAAGGAGTGAGATCATGTGGTGTTTCTTCTTTATTGACTGGCTTATGTCACTTAGCATAATGCTCTCCAGTTCCATCCAGGTTGCTGGAAATGATAAGAATTCCTTCTTTTTTATTACAGCATAGAATTCCATTGTGTAGATGTGCCATAGTTTTCTGATCCACTCATCTGCTGATGGGCATCTAGGCTGTTTCCAAATTATAGCTATTGTAAATTGTGCTCCTATGAACATAGGGGTGCATAAATCGTATCTGATTGGTGTTTCTAGTTTCTTAGGATATATTCCTAAGAGTGGGAATGCTGGGTCAAATTGGAGTTCCATTTTTACTTTTTTGTGTTGTTTTTTTTTATTAAATCTTTATTATTCAGATTATTACATTTGTCTCTCTTTTTTCCCTTCCATAGCTCCCCTCCACTCCATTCCCACCCCTTCCTCTACCCTTACCTTCCCTCCCAATTGATGAGTCCATAGGTGTATGATTTTTGTTCAGTCACTCCCTGTACACCCCTCACCCTTTTCCCCCTGAGAATTATCAGTCCACTCCCTTTCTGTGCTCCTGATTCTAGTATATTCACCAGTTTATTCTGTTGATCAAATTTATAATTCACTTAATTTTTAGATTCACTTGTTGATAGATATGTATTTGTTGTTCATAATTTTTTTATCTTTTGCCTTTTTCTTCCTCTTCTAAAAGAGTACCTTTCAGCATTTCATATAATACTGGTTTGGAGTTGATGAACTCCTTTAGCGTTTTCTTATCTGTGAAGCTCTTTATCTGCCCTTCAATTCTGAATGATAGCTTTGCGGTATAGATTATTCTTGGTTGTAGGTTCTTCCTATTCATCACGTTGAATATTTTTTGCCACTCCCGTCTGGCCTGCATCATTTCTGTTGATAAATCAGCTGACAGTCGTATGGGTGCTCCCTTGTAGGTAATGAACTGTTTTTCTCTTGCTGCTTTTAATATTCTCTCTTTGTCTTTTGCTCTTGGTATTTTAATGATGATGTGTCTTGGTGTAGTCCTCTTTGGATTCCTTTTATATGGGGTTCTGTGTGCTTCCTGGACTTGTAAGTCTATTTCTTTCACCAGATGTGGGAAGTTTTCAGTCATTATTTCTTGAAATAGGTTTTCAGTATCTTGTTCTCTCTCTTCCTCTGGCACCCCCACAATTCTGATGTTGGTACGCTTGAAGCTGGCCCAGAGGCTCCTTACATTATCTTCGCATTTTTGGATTCTTTTCTCTTCTTGCTTTTCCAGTTGAGTGTTTTCTGATTCTTTATATTTCAAATTTTTTACTTGATTCTTGCCTTCTGCTAGTCTGCTGTTAGGTCTCTGTATAATATTTTTTTTTCAGTCAGTGTATGTTTAATTTCTGTTTGGTCCTTTATCATCTCTAGTTGGATCTTTTGCATCTCTAGTTGGTCCTTTTGCATCTCCTCTTGGGACTTGCTAACTTTATCCAACTTTTCTAGGATATTCTTGAAAAACCTTATAAGCGTGGTTTTGAATTCTGTATCCAGGCATTTGTTTTCCTCCATGTCTTTTGTTTGTGATCTCTTCCCTTGTCTCAGCATTTTCACTATGCTGGGAGATCTTCTGTGTTGGAGTCAGCCTTATGATACCAGACTTGAAAACCGCAAAAGCCTCTCTGTTGAGCTTGGAATGGGTGGAGTCTCAGGGCTTAAGGGACCGCCTTGCCTTCCAGTCGGTCCTGCCTTCCACGGCCCCTGAGTCTCACATGACTGGGTAATCCCTGTGCGCACATGCTGTCTCGCAGTGCCTATAGACTGCTGTCTTTCAGGCTCCCCTGTGCTCCAGGACCACAAGAGTCTGGGTCCCCAGAGTTTCGCCCAAAACTGGGGTTTAGTGAAGTTAGAAGTGGCACAGTTGGAAGGGTCTGTCTCCTGCACACTCGTGAAAGCCAGCAGCACAATCAGCAGTCGGTCCTCTGTGGCGCAGTGCAGTGCGCGCCACCAGACTTCTGATCTTTTGCGACTCCCCTAAATTTCCTTGCACTTCTCCCTTTTCACAGTCCAAACTCCCCCCATATGAGTTTCAGCTGGATCTGGGGTTTAGTGTCGTAGGATAAGGAATTCAATGCCTTTTAGAGTCTCCGTCTCCCTCCCGCCAGAGAAAGCCAGCCAGGTTCGCCGTCTCTCGCACCCTCCACACGCGCGTATCTGTACCTCAGCTTGTTACAGCTCCTCTGGGTCTCTGTGAGCCCCTCTCTTTCCTTCTAGTTGTAGAATTTCCACTCCGCCAGCTTTCCTGTGGTTCTGCATGATGTCCGTTCTGTCTTTTAGTTCGAGTTTTGAAATTGTTGTAAGAGGCAGCAGTGTAGGTGTTTACCTTTGCCGCCATCTTGGATTCTCCTCCGTTTTAGTTTTTTGAGGGAACTCCATATTGTTCTCCACAGTGGTTGCACCAGTCTGCATTCCCACCAACAGTGCACGAGGGTTCCTTTTTCTTCGCGTCCTCGCCAACACTTGTTGTTTGTTGATTTGTTGATGATTCTCATTCTGACAGGTATGAGATGGTATCGCATTGTTGTCTTGATTAGCATCTCTCATATAATTAGCGACTTTGAGCATGTTTTCATGTGTCTCTGAACTTCCTTCTGTCTTCTTTCAAAAACGTTCTATTTAGGTCCATTGCCCATTTTTTTATTGCATCATTTATCTTTCTTTTATTAAGTTGTATAAGTTGGCTGTAGATGTTGGCGATTAAACCTTTATCAGTGAAATATTTGCAAATATGTTCTCCCATACAGTGGTCTTTCTTGTTGTTTTGTTGATGGTTTCTTTTGCTGTGCAAAAACTTTTTATTTTGATGTAGTCCCATTTGTTTATTTTCTCTTTAGCTTCCCTTGCCCTTGGAGCAGTATCAGTGAAGAATTCTTTCAGCATATGTCTGAGATTGTGCTGCCTGTGGATTCCTCTAGTATTTTTATGGTTTCCCGTATTATGTTTAAGTCCTGTATCCATTAGGTGTTTATTTTTGTGTATACTGTAAGATGGTGGTCTAGTTTCATTTTTTGCATGTATCTGTCCAATTTTCCCCACACCATTTATTGAAGAGCCTGTCTTGACTCCATTGTATGTCATGCCTCCTTTGTCAAATATTAATTGAACATAGTGGTTTGGGTGGATATCTGGATTCTCTGTTTTATTCCATTGGTCTATGTGTCTGTTTTTGTGCCAGTACCAGGCTGTTTTGAGAACAGTTGCTTTGTAATATAGCTTGATATCTAGTATTGAGATACCACCTACTTTATTCTTCTTTCTCAGGATTGCTGTGGCTATTTTGGGGTCTTTTTTTGTTCCAATGAATCTTTGGAGAGTTCTTTCTAGGTCTGTGAAATATGTTGTTGGTATTTTAATGGGTAGTGCATTGAATCTATAGATTGCTTTGGGTAGTATGGACATTTTAATGATGTTGAATCTCCCAATCCATGAGCATGGTATGCTCTTCCATCTGTTTATGTCTTCCTCTATCTCTTTTTTTAATGTCTTGTAGTTTTCTGCATATAGGTCTTTTACCTCCTTAGTTAGGTTTATTTCTAGGTATCTTAATTTTTTTGGTGCCATGGTAAATGGGATTTCTCTTTTAGTCTCTCTTTCTGTAATTTCACTATTAGTGCACAGATTTCTTGGCATTAATTTTGTATTCTGCTGCATTGCCAAATTCATTTATTAAGTCTATTAGTGTTTTGATGGAGTCGTTGGATTTTTTTATGTACAGTATTATTTCATCTGCAAATAAGGACAGCTTTACTTCTTCTTTTCCAATTTGGATGCCTTTTATTTCTTCTTTTCTAATTGCAATGGCTAATACTTCAAGTATTATCTCGAACAGGAGTGGTGAGTGTGTGCATCCCTGTCTTGTTCCTGTTCTTAGAAGAAATGGTTTTAGTTTTTGCCCATTGAGTATGATATTAGCTCTGGGTTTATCATATATAGCTTTTGTAATGTTGAGGTATGATCCTTCTATTCCAATCTTGCTGACAGTTTTTATCAAGAAAGGATTTTGGATTTTGTCAAATGCTTTTTCTGCATCAATTTATATGACCATATGATTTTTATCTCTCAATTTGTTTATGTGATGTATCACGTTTATTGATTTGTGGATATTGTACCATCCTTGCATTCCTGGGACAAGTCCTACTTGGTCATGGTGTGTGATCTTTTTGATGTACTGCTGGATCCGATTTTGTTGAGAATTTGGCATCTATGTTCATGAGAGATATTGGCCTGTAATTCTCTTTCATTGTGTTATCTTTATCTGGTTTTGGTATTAGGGTGATTCTGGCTTCATAAAAGGTTTGTGGAAGTGTTCCTTCTTCTTGAATATTTTTGAATAGTCTGAGGAGGATAGGTTTTAATTCTTCCTTGAATGTTTGGTGAAACTCTCCTGTGTAGCCATCTGGTCCCAGGCTTTTTTTTGCTGGAAGCTTTTTGATGACTTCTTAAATTTCTTCCATAGTTATTGGCCTATTGAGATGTTTAGATTCTTCCTGATTGAGTTTTAAAAAATCAACAAAACCAAGAGCTGGTTCTTTGAAAGAATAAACAAGATTGATGGACCTCTAGCCAGCGTCACCAAGAAGCAAAGAGAGAAGACCCAAATAAACAAAATCAGAAATGAAAGAGGAGAAATAACAATAGACCCCTCTGAAATACAAAGTATTGTTAAAACATACTATGAACAACTGTATTCCAGCAAAATGGACAATCTTAAGGAAATTGAGATATTCTTAGAAATATATAACCTTCCAAAACTTCTTTTTCATAATTGTTTTGGCTATTCCCTTGAATTTCCATATGAAAGTTAGGATCAATTTGTCAATTTCTGCAAAGAAGCCAGTTAGGGTTTCAATAGGGATTTCACTGAATCTGTAAAGCAGTGTGGAGATTAGTTATTGCAATCTTAACAATATTAAGTCTTCCAATCTATGAAAATGGAATATATTTCCCTTTGTTTAGGTCTTTAATTTCTTTCCACAGTGTTTTTGCAATTTTCAGAGTATAATTGTTTTTCTTCTTTTTTTGTAGTCTATTCAAATTTTCTATTTTTGAGTCTGTTTCAGTAGTTTATATTTCTAGAATATATCAATCACAATCAAAGTTGTCTAATTTTTTTGGTTTACAGTTGTTTATATTATTTGCTTATAATCATCCTTTTTATTACTGTAACTTTGGTAATGATGCCCCCTCTTCCATCCTAATTTTAGTCATTTGTGTCTTCTTTCTTTTTTCTTGTTCATTTTATACAAGGTTTACCAATATTGTTTAACTTTTTAAAGAACCAACAGTTGTTTTCATTATTTATCCTATTTTGCTTCCAGTTTCCATTTCATTAAGTCTCACTCTAATCTTTATTGTTTTATTCCTTCTAGTTGCTTAAGGTTAATTTGCTCTTCTCTTTCCAGTTTCTTAAGGTGGAAGGTTGGTTATTAATTTGAAATATTTCTCCTTCTTGGAATATCACCTTTTACAGTTATTAATTTCCCTCTAAACACCGTGTTTTAGTCTCTTTGAAAAAGTATAAATAAACACCGCAGACTACATCGCTTATAAACAATAGGAATTTATTTTTCACAGTTCTGGAGTTTGGAAGTCCCAGATTAAGGTACCAGTCTAGTCATATTATCTGGTAAGGATCATCTTCCTGGTTATTGCTGGCACTTTCTTGCTTTATCCTCACATGGTGGAAAGGACTAGAGATCTCTTATAAAAGGCGCTAATCCCATTCATGAGGGCTCTACTCTCATGACTTTAGCACCTCCCTATGGCCCCACCTACTAACACCTTCACCTTTGGGGGTTAGAGAATGTGTGAGGGACACATTCAGACCATAGCATACTGTTTAAGCAGCACCCCATTAGGTTTGATATGTTGCATTTTCTTTTTATTCATTGTGATTTTGTAAAATTTGTTTTTATTGATTTTTAGAAAGAGGGCAAGGAAGAGGGAGAGATATAGAAACAACGATAAAGGAGGAACCTCGCCCATTGGCTGCCTCCTGCATGCCCTCTACTGGGGATTGAGCCTGAAATCTAGGTATGTACCCTGACTGGTAATTGAACCAGTGACCTCCTAATTCCTGGGTCAACACTCAACTACTGAGCAACACTAGCCAGGCCATTGTGATTTAATTTTTTTAAAATATATTTTATTGATTTTTCACAGAGAGGAAGGGAGAGGGATAGAAAGTCAGAAACATCGATGAGAGAGAGACATCGATCAGCTGCCTCCTGCACACCCCCTACTAGAGATGTGCCTGCAAGCAAGGTACATGCCCCCAACCGGAATCGAACCCAGGACCTTTCAGTCCGCAGGCCGACGCTCTATCCACTAAGCCAAACCAGTCTCAGCGTGATTTCATTTTTGACCTATTGTTTCCTTAAGAATCTCTTTTATATCCACATATTTGTGAATTTCCAAACTTTTATTATCTTATTGATTTCTAATCTTATTCCACTGTGGTTAGAGTACATACTTTGTGAGACTTCAAAATACTTTAAGTTTATTTGAATTTTGTGTTGAGGACTAGCATATGGTCTGTAGTGGAGAAAGTGCCATATGTGCTTTACTATGTTTTATTGATTTCAGAGAGGAAGAAGAGAGAGAGAGATCGAAACATAAATGATGACAGAGAGTCATTGATTGGTTGCCTCCTGCTTACCCCCTACTGGGTACTAAGCTCACAACTCAGGCATGTGCCCTTGACCAGAATCAAACCCCAAGACCCTTCAGTCCATATGCCAATGTTCTATCCACTAAGCCAAACCAGCTAGGGCCATATGTGCTTTAGAAGGATATGTCTTCTTCTTTGGTTGGTGGAAGTCTATGAATATCTTTTAGGTATAAAAACTATATATAGTTTTATACAATTGGTCTTTTTATGTTAAGAGAAGGAAAAAGAAATATATCTTTATACTGTCTTTTATAGTTATGCAGCTATTTTTACCATTGGACTTTATTTTGTTATTTGGATTCCAATTACTATCTGGTGTCACTTGTTTTCAGCCAAAGAACTTCTCAGATTTTTTGTAAAAATGATTCTGGTAGCAACATATTCGCTCAATTTTGTTTATTGGAGAATTTCTTTATTTTGCTTTCAGTTCTGAAAGATAATTTTGCTGTATATTAGATTCTTGGTTACTGTTATTTTCTTTCATCACATTAACTGTGCTTTCCCACTGCCTTCTTTATTGAGATTCTATATTTGCTGAGGCAGTGTCATCAGACATTCTTCCTTTTATCTGGTTTCCTTTAATTGTTTGAACGTATTTAAAATAGGTGCTTTGAAATCTCTGTATTCTTAGTTCAACATGTGAGACTTTTCAAAATCAGTTCCTGTTGCCTGCTTTTTTTTTTCTGCATGTGAGTCACACATTCCTGTTTCTTCACATATCTCATAATTTCTTGTTGAAAAGTGGACATTGGTGCATCATTGAACACTGGTTTCCCTTCTGGGGCTTGTTGTTAATATTTGCTTCTTACTTTGTTTAGTGACTTGGCTGTTCTAGTTCATTAAAGTCTATTTTCCATAGCTGTATTACTTCTCAGAGGGCACAATCTTTGCCTGTGCAGTCACCCTGACTCCTCTTCCCCAAAGGGGTGAAAGTGGTTGTATCAAGGTTATTTTTTACCATCTCTTTCCCTGACCTCCCTGTTAAGTTTCTAAATGGCTTCTTCTATTGTTATCACACCCAGCTATTAGTCATAACTCGTGTGTGTGTGTGTGTGTGTGTGTGTGTGTGTGTGTTTGAAATGCTCTTTGACATAAATTGAAGGGTAAGGTATATTCTTAGCTTTTCTTTCCTTGGTTCTCTTTATAAGAGCTGGTCTATTGTTTTTGCTTGTTGATATCATTGAGCTACCAGCCACCTCTTAATTATTTAATACCAAGAACTTCAAGGTTGTTTTTTTTATAATGCCCTTAGACTTGAACTTTCCCACGCTTCTTTCCAAGTAAAGTCAGTCATTTTAGATGGACCAACAAAGCTTACTCTTCTAATGGCCTGCCTCTCCTCCTGAGCAGAAACTCTCTACCCTTGTTTTGTTGCTGAAAGCAGGGATGGTGGCTTTGGAGTGACAATCAAGCTCTGTTAGTTGAGGGCTGGGCAGGAATCATAGTCCCAGGCATTCTTGCCTTACCTCTCCCAGCATGGAAACCCTATCCTATGCACAAGCTAAGGTAAAGGCATTTCAGACCTAGTATTCTCAGTATACCATGCCTGGTAGGGAGTGGGGACTATGTAGAGGAAGAGAGCTCCAGGCTTCTCAGTTGCACTTGTTTTATAATAGAGCTTCTGCAATATAGACCTTGGGAAGGGAGATGAGAGGTAGTGGCAGCATGCTCCTTCTGAGAATTCTAGCCTGGAAGTTGAGTGTAGAGGGAGCACCATCTTATTGGCCACACCCACCTAAAGTAGCATTTACATCTCACTGAGCTGGAGAGTTGGTGAGCAGATCATGTCTTAACTGCCACAAGTGCTTGCTGTTCTAACTGGAACTTAGTAGATTTCTTGGAATAGATTTGCTCTATGCCCTTAGGCCAACTTCCTGAGACTACATGATTGTGTCTTACAATTTTCAATTATGATTGTTTTGCTGGGGAGAAGGTTTATTGGAGCTCCTCACACCACCATCCCAGAAATGCTTCTTTTCTGTCCCAGATTATTAAAAAAATTGATAATGCTCAGATAGTCTAATACTTATTTTCTTGGAACATTAGCAAAAGTACAAATAGAGGTTAATATTTCTATATAAATTCTAAAATGTTCAGTTTAAACTATCATTTTATTTTTAACTGTTTTTAATGAAAATGGTCTCAAGATTATTTTAATTTCCTTAAAGTTCTGTTTGGTTGAGACTAATATTTTTTGTTAATTATTGCCAAATAGACCAGATTCCTGAATTGTGCACTTGAGCAGATCCATAAATGCAGAGACATCTGGAATCTTCTGAAAGAAACAGGTATAGTGGGAACTGGGAGTTTGGTAATGCAGTTATGAAGCATGTTTGAAATCTGAATAACCCAGTCTTTTATCACCAGAAATTTGTGTCACTTGCAGTACTTGATAGTCAAATGATTCTTTAAGAACTAATTTTTCCTCACTGTATGTCTATTTTGACTCTATGACACACTATTTGGAGTAAGAATATGTTTTACCTTGCTTTTTTGTGGAAGTATATAGTATTAAATATATATGACTTTATTGCTCTTAGGTCAGTAGAGTAATTGTCTAATTTAATCAACTTTTTATCACAGTATAAATATATCATAGTTTTTATCTTTTTAAATTTTTAATGTGTTTTTCTTTATTTTTTCCCATTACCACTTATCCCCCCTATACCCTTTTCTACCTCTATTCTTCTCCCTGAAATCACCATAGTTGTTTGTGTCCATGAGTTCTCTTTCTTTTCTTTTTTGCTCATACCTTCCACCACCTCAAACCCCCTCCCCGCAGACCTATCCACCTAGGATCTATCTATGAGTCTGTCTCTATTTTGTTTATTAGTGCAATTTGTTCAGTAAATTCTAATATGAGTGAAATCATATGGTACTTATATTTCTCTGACTGGCTTATTTCATTTAGCATAGTGTTCTCCAGATGCATCCATGCTGTCTGAAGGGTAAAATTTTACTTTATTTTTTATGGCTGAGTAGTATTCTATTGTATAATACTACTTGTCTACTGATGGACACTGGGGTTGCTTTCACATCCTGGCTATCTATACTAATAAAAGTGTAATATGCTAATTAGACTGGATGTCTTCTGTACAAAGCAATGGTGGTGTAGTTAAGACAGAGGTGGTTAAGGGTGATCAGGCCGGCAGGGGAGAGCATTTAGGGGGATCAGGCTGGCATGGGAGAGCAATTAGGCAGTTAGGGGGATTAGGCCAGTAGGGGAGAGAATTAGTGGGATCAGGTCAGCAGGGGAGAACAGTTAGGACAATCAGGCCAGCAGGGGAGGGTTAGGGGCATTAGGCAGGCAGGCAGATGGGCAGTTAGGAGACAGCAGTCCTGGATTACGAGAGGGATGTCTGACTGCCAGTTTAGGCCCAATCCCTGTGGACGTTCTTCGAGGGATCCTGGAGTAGAGACGATGCAGGCAGGGCTGGGGGACTTTCCTCCCTGCCCCCCTGCAATGCATGATTTTGTGCACTGGGCCTCTAGTTGTAAATAACACTGCAATGAACATAGGGGTGCATATATTCTTCTGAAGTGGAATCGCTGGATCATAAGGCAGTTCCACTTTTAATCTTTTAAATATGTTTTTATTGATTTCAGAGAGAGGAAGGAAGAGGGAGAGAGATAGAAACATCAGTGATGAGAATCATAAATTGGCTGCCTCCTGCATGGGAATTGAGCCCGCAACTAGGAATTAAACTATGATTTTGTGGTTCATGGGTTGATGCTCAACCACTGAGCCAGGCCATTTTTATTTTTTTTAAGTAACTCCATATTGTATTCCACAGTGGCTACACCAATCAGCTTTCCCACCAACAGTGCACAGGGGTTCCCTTTTCTCCACATCCATGCCAACACTTGTTTGTTGATTTATTGATAATAGCCATTCTGACAAGTATGAGGTATATCTCATTGTAGTTTTAATTTGCATTTCTGTGATGATTAGTGACACTGAATCTCTTTTTATGTATCTATTTGCCATCCATATGTCTTCTTTGGGGAAGTGTCTATTCAGTCTTTCGCCTGTTTTTTAATTGGGTTATGTTTTGGTGTTGAGTTTTATAAGTTCTGTGTAAATTTTGGATATTAATCCAGTATCAGATGTATTGGCAAATGTGGTATTTCTAATTTAATCAACTTTTAACACTGACTAGATATAGGCTAAACAGTCTTCTAAACTATAATCATGATATCAAATACTACTAACATTTTGTTATGAAATAATCAAAATAGTAGTAAACATTTTGAAATTACATAGTAGGTTGCTTCTATTTCCACATTGAGGATGGTGTTGGCTTTTAGGTTTACATAGATTTTTTTTCACATTTTATTTTTTAATGTTTTTAAATTTTTATCTTCATTGTTAAAACTATTACAGAAGTTTTCTTTTCCCCCAAATTGGCTCACTCGACACTGCACCCTCCCTGTTTTAGTTAGAATTTTTGAAAATTAATAGATATTAAATTGAATACCTTTCAGATTCTATAATCATATCTTCTTTCTCTCTTGAAATATTAATATTTTGAATTAAGACAGGGAGAATAGTGTTTTTTTTCAATACGTTTTTTATTCAATTAATAAAGGAAGAGAGAAGGAGAGATAGAAACATCAATGATGAGAGCGAATCATTGATTGGCTGCCTCCTGTATGCCCCACACCGGGAATCAAGTCCGTAACCTTTGTATGTGCCCTGACCAGGAATCAAACCATGACCTCCTGATTCATAGGTCTATGCTCAGCCACTGATCCACATCAGCTAGGCAGCCCCTTGCCACATTTTTACTGGGACCCTGTAAGTCAGGTATTTGGACAATTCTCTGAGAGAGATTTGTAAGAATTTGCTTCCTAAAGTTGAGGTAAGATCAACCTTATTCTTTTAAAAATCTACAGTAATAAAAGAGAAATACATAAATTAACCATCACTTTGTGACACACCAGCCAATCAGGAGTGTGTGTGCAAATTAACCTCATCACCTCTATGGAGACTGACAGCAGGGAGGAGGCATCTCCCAGCATGGCCTGCTTGGAGATCAGGGAGCAGGCAAGTGTGCCCCACAGGCAGCCCAGCATGGCCTGCTTAGCAGTCGCCATGGTGTGGAGCAGGCAGGCCCCACAGAGAGCAGAGAACCATGGTGAGTAGGCCTAAGTCATCAGTAGGACATCCCCTGAGGGCTCTCTGATTGGAGACGGTACAGGTCAGGCTGAGGGACAGCCCCTGACATAAATTTTGTGCACTGGGCCTCTAGTGTGTTTGTGTGTGTGTGTGTTTGAGATAAAAAATGGTGGCATAGTAAGTGGCTACAGCATGGACATGCTTCCAGGAAAAAACTGGAATTGCAACTAAAATACAGAAGAACTTCCTGAATAATAAATGGAAAACTCAGGAAAGAACCCTGATACTCAAGGACCAAAAGTGGAGATCACATAGAGACTGATAGGAGGAGCAGTAGTGTGAAAGGGCTGGCCAGGCCCCCACAGACAGCAACTTAAGTCCTGGAGGGATATCTCAACTGTGGAGGGTTGCCACTGAGAATTCTGGGATCTAATCTCCAAGCTGGGCTCCCCAGCAGAAAGCACCAAAACTGAGGAGGGTACCCACATAACATCTTCCTGTGAAAAGCATTGGAGTTCTGTCTGCCAGGGAGTAACAGCTGAAAATTCAGGCATCTTCTTGAAGGGCCAAAGCACAAAATTCCCTGGGGAGCCACCCATCTACTGCTTTGGCAGAGGGAGGGTGAAGTGGACTGGTGCTGTGAGAACAGAAGGCAGGACTGGGGACTCGGGGGATAGAGCTCAGAAGGCAAACACCTCAAGTTCCCTGGGCTGAGTCATTCCCTCATACAGCAGAGGACATATTTCACACATAATTTGTCTACCTGGGGGGAAGACAGATAACACATCCTATTGGAAAACACTTTACCCTGAGGCCACTTAAGAGATTAAACATAACAGAAAGCCTCCTAGCAGAAGCAACTGCCCCACCCTGTTAAAAAAAAAAAACACCTCTCATCACACCTGAGGAGGATTGCCTGGGGCGGGCAATGCAAGTTAGAATCCTATCAGTCTGTAGGCTTTGAGTCTTAGCCTGATCTAATTAGTCATAAACAGCATTTAACATGTCCTTACTAGAGATTGAAAGGTATAGAGGATCTACTTAATACATAGTCACAAACCCAGACAGACAGCCAAAATGAGTAGACAAAAAGACAATCCCCAAATGAAAGAACTAGAGAATTCTCCAGAAGAAGAGATAAATGAAGCAGAGATAAATGAAACAGAGTTCAGAATAATATGGTAAAAATGCTCAACAGCATGAAAAAAGATATAGTAACTATGTAAAAAGAACAGTCTGAGATAATGACATAACAAAAATAAACACATTGGAAGAATACACAGCAGATTAGGGGAAGCTGAGGATTGAATCAATGAATTAGAAGACAGGTGAAAATATCACTCAATCAGAGAACCAAGAAGAAAAATTAATTTAAAAACAAGAGGAAACCTTAAGGGATCTGTGTAACAATGTGAAACAAAACAATAATAGAATACCAGGTGTATCAAAAGAGGCAGAAAGAGAGAAAGGAATAGAGAAGATGTTTGAATAAATAATGGCAGAAAACTTCCCTAACCTGGTAAAGGAAAATGTCAGACAAGTCCAGGAGGCACAGAGAATCACAAATAAGAAAGACCCAACCAAATCCATACCCAGACATGCTATAATTAAAATATCAAAATTAAAGACAAAGAGAGAATCTAAAGGAAACAAGAGAAAAGAAAACTGTTACCTACAAAGGAGCTCCCATAAGGCTGACACCTGATTTCTCATCAGACACTCTACAGGCCAGAAGGGAATGGCATGAAGTACTCAAGGTAATGGTAAGCAAGGATCTGAAACCAGGATTACTATATACAGCAAGGCTATCATTCAAAATAGATAGTCAAATAAAGAGTTCCCCAGACCCCCCCCCCAAAAAAAAAGCTAAAGGAGTATATCACCACCAGGCCAGCATTTCAATAAATGCTAAAGGGAATGCTGTAACAACAAAAAGAAACTGAGAGAGAAACCTAGGCATACAGAAATAAAATGGCAATAAATAAGTACCTATCAATAATAATCCTAAATATAAATGGATTAAATGCTCCTATCAAAAGACATAGGGTAGATGAATGGATACAAATACATGACATAATTATATGCCATCTACAAGAGACCCACCTCAAAACAAAAGACACACAGAGGATGAGAGTGAAGGATTGGAAACAAATTTTCTATGCAAATGTAAAAGGGAAAAAAGCTGGAGTAGAAATACTCATATCCAATCAAATAGATTTTAAAATAAAAGCCATCACTAGAGACAATAAAGGTCCCACTACATAATGCTAAAAGGATCAACAAAACAAGAGGATATAATGCTGATAAACATATATGCATCCAATATAGGTGAACTTAAATATATTTTTAAAAAAACCTCTAGAAAACTTTAATGGAGAGATCGACACCAATATAATCATAGTAGGAGATTTTAAGACCTCTCTTACTTCACTGGGTAGATCTTTCAGGAAAAAACTTAACAAGGAAACAGAGGCTCTAAAGGACACACTGGATTAGAGGATTTAATGGACATTTATAGAACATTTCACCCCAACGCAGCAGAATATACATTCTTGGCAAGTGAACATGGATCATTCACAAAGATAGGTCACATGTTAGGACACACAATAAGTTTCTACAAGTTCAAGCAGATTGAAATCAAATCAACCATCTTCTCATCACAGTGGAATGAAATTAGAAATCAACTACAGTAAAAACACCCAAAAACATTCAAACAGGCTAAATAGCATGTTGTTAAACAATGAATGAGATTAAGAAAAAAAATCTAAATTTTCCTGGAAACAAATGAAAATGAAGATACAACAGCCCAAAATCTCTGGACACAGCAAAAGCAGTCCTGAGAGGGAAGTTCATAGCACTACAGGAATACCAAAAAGAAAAAAAGAAAAAAGAAAAGAAAAATTAATACTAAACTATTTAACTCTACAACTTAAAGAACTAAAAAGAGAACAACAAAAAAGGCTCAGAGTAAGTGGAAGTACAGAAACAATAAAGATTAGAGCATAAATAACAGCAAGACTACAAAAAAATCAATGAAACCAAGAGTTGGTTCTTTGAAAGGACAAACAAAATTGACAAACCATTAGCCAGGCTCATTAAGAAACAAAAAGAGAGGACCCAAATAAATAAAATCAAACTAAAGTGGAGAAGTATACACTGACACTACAGAAATACAAAGGATTATAAGAAAATACTATTAACAACTATAAGCCAACAATCTGGACAATGTGGATGAAATAGACAAATTCCTAGAAAAATACAACCTCCCAAAACTGAATCAGAAAGAATCTAAAACCCTGAATGGGCCAACAACTACTGATAAAATAGAAGCAGTAATTTAAAAAAATAATAAAAAAAATAAAAAACCTCACACCAAACAAAAGCCCAGGTCTGGATGGCTTCACCTGGGAGGTTTACCAAACATTCAAGGAAGAACTAAACCTATACTTCTAAAATTATTTCATAAAATCCAAGATGAAGGAACACTTTCAAGTTCTTTTTATGAGGCTAGCATTTTCCTAATTCCAAAACCAGATAAAACTACAAAGAAAGAGAATTACAGGCCAATATCCTTCGTGAATATAGATGCCAAAATCCTCAAAAAAATATTAGCAAATCACATCCTGCAATATATTAAGAAGATCATACACCATGATCAAGTGGGATTTATTCCAGGAATGCAAGGCTGGTACATTTGTGAATCAATAAATGTGATATATCACATAAACAAACAGAGAGACAAAAATCACATAACATCAATTGATGCAGAAAAGGCATTTGACAAAATCCAAAACACCCTTTCTTGATAAAAACTCTCAGCAAAGTGGGAATAGAGTGGTCATACCTCAACATAATAAAAGCCCTATATGACAGACTTACAGCCAACATCATACTCAATGGGCAAAAACTAAAACCATTTTCCTTAAGAATAGGAACAAGACAAGGATGCCCCTTTCACCACTCCTGTTCTACATAGTATTAGAAGTACTAGCCATAGCAATCAGACAATAAGAAGAAATAAGAGGCATCTAAGTTGGAAAAGAAGAAGTAAAACTCTCCTTATTTGCAGATGACATGATACTATACATAGAAAAGCCCAAAGACTCCATTAAAAAACTACTAGATCTAATAAATGAAATTTGGCAATGTAGCAGGACACAAAACTAACACCCAGAAATCTATGGCCTTTTTATACACAAACAATGAACTCACAGAAAGAAATTTAAAAAGCAATCCCATTTACCAATGCACCAAAAAAATTAAGATACCTAGGAATAAACTTAACTAAGGAGGTAAAATATCTATATGCAGAAAACTACAGGACACTGAAAAAGGAGATAGAGGAAGACAAACAGATGGAAGAACATACTATGTTCATGGATTAGTAGAATCAACATCATTAAAATGTCCATACTACCTAAAGCAATCTATACATTCAATCCAAAACCTATTAAAATACCAATGGAATATTTCAAAGATCCAGAACAAATTCTCCAAAAATTCATCCTGAGAATGAAGAACAA
Organism: Lasiurus cinereus; assembly: GCA_011751065.1. NCBI lineage: Eukaryota > Metazoa > Chordata > Mammalia > Chiroptera > Vespertilionidae > Lasiurus > Lasiurus cinereus. Next base: position 11,316,122 of record JAAGEH010000013.1, on the reverse strand, counting down.
AGTTGGAGGGATCACAATACCAGACACCAAACTATATTACCAAACCTCAGTTCTCAAAACTGCTTGATACTGGAACAAGAACAGACATATAGTCCAATAGAACAGAAGAGAGGACCCAGAAATGGACCCAAGCCATTATACTCAATGAATATTTGACAAAGGAGGAAAGAGCATACAATGGAGTCAAAACAGTCTCTTTAATAAATGGTACTGAAAATTTGGTCAGATACATGCAAAATGAATGAAACTAGATCACCAACTCACACCATACACAAAAACAAACTCAAATGGCTAAAGGACATGAATGTAAGATGGGAAACCATAAAAATCCTACAAAATTCTATAGGCAGCAAAATTGCAGACATATACCATAGCAATATCTTTACAGACACAAAGCCTGGGGCAAGAGAGACTAAGGAGAAAATAAACAAATGGGACTACATCAAAATAAAAAGCTTCTGCACAGCAAAAGAAACCATCAACAAAACAAGAAAGTCCACTGCATGGGAGAATGTATTTGCCAGTGTTATCTCTGATAAGGGTTTAATCTCCAACATTTGCAGGGAACTCATACTACTTAACAAAGGGAAGATAAACAATCCAATCAAAAAATGGGCAAAGGACCTAAATAGACACTTTTCAAAAGATGACATTCAGAAAGCCAAGAGACACATGAAAACATGCTAAAGGTCACTAATTATCCAAAACGACAATGAGGTTACCACCTCACACCTGTCAGAATAGCTATCATCAACAAATCAACAAACAACAAGTGCTGGCAAGAATGCAGAGAAAAAGGAACCCTCTTTGCCTGCTGGTGGGAGGCCTGGAGAGAAATGGAGGTGCACCTTTTGGCCTGGCTGGGAGAGAAAGAGAGGCAAGTTCTGATCAATGGCTGCCACAGAGGCTACGGATCAGACCCTGCCTCTCTCTCTCTGCCGGCCTCTCTCCAGGCCTGATCTGCAGCCTCCTAGGCAATCAGTGCTGGGTCAGGGCACCAGCAGCAGCCCCAGTCAGTGCTGGATCACCTGGCTTCCAGTCTGGTCGAGCCTTCAGTCATAACAGTCATTATGACCCTGGAACTTTATTATACAGATAAATAGATGAGATCTTCACTAATTCACTGGTATGGCCTTAAAATCTATTCTGACCAGTACTTTGAAGTACTTGGAATAGTCCTTTCTAATGAGACTCTGAGACTATCCTTCTTTGTTAAAGACACGAACTCTGACCTGTGACTTATAGAAGAGTCTACAGGCAAGCATCAGAGTGAAACAAAAACTGTGCATTACAGAGAACCAAAGACTGCGGTTAATTTAATAATATAGCTAATAATATCAAACTATAAACCAGAAGATCACAGTTCGATTCCCGGTCGGGGCATATGCCTGAGTTGCAGGCTTGTTCCCCAATTGTGCAGGAGGCAGCCAATCAATGATTCTCTGCCATCATTGTTGTTTCTGTTACCCTCTCCCTTCTTCTCTGAAATCAATTAAAATATGTTTAATTGATTTCAGAGAAGGTCTAGTGCACGAAATTCGTGCATGGGTGGGGGGGGAGGGTTGGTGTCCTTCAGCCCAGCCTGCACCCTCTCCAATCTAGGACCCCTCGAGGGCAGTCAGACATCCCTCTCACAACCCAAGATTGCTGGCTCCCAGCTGCTTGCCTGCCCGCCTTCCTGATTGACCCTAACCAATTCTGCCTGCCAGCCTGATCACCCCCTAACTGCTCCTCTGCCAACCTGTTTGCCCCTAACTGCCCTCCCCTGCGGGCCTGGTCACCCCTAACTGCCCTCCCCTGCAGTCCTGGTCACTCCCAACTTCTCTCCCCTGCAGGCCTGAGTCTCCCCCCTCCCCTCCAACTGCCCTTCCCTGCAGGCCCAGTAACCCCCAACTTCCCTCCTCTGTCAGCCTGTTTGCCCCTAACTGCCCTCTCCTGCGGGGCTGGTCACCCCCAACTCCCCTCCATTGCAGGCCTGGTCCCTCCCAACTTCCCTCCCCTGTTGGCCTGATCGCCCACAACTGCCCTCCCTTACAGGCCTGATCTCTCCCACCTGCCCTGCCCTGTTGGCCATCTTGTGGTGGCCATCTTATGTCCACATGGGGGCAGTCATCTTGTGTATCAGAGTAATGGTCAAACTGCATATTACTCTATTATTAGATAGGATAGAGGCTTGGTGCATGGGTAGGGGCCAGCTGGTTTGCCCTGAATGGTGTCCCAGAACAGGGTGGTGGTTCTCTAGTGGCATGGGGCAGCCTGGGAGAGGGGCCTGTAGTGGTTTGCAGGCTGGCCATACCCCCTGGAGACCCAAGCAGTATCTGGGATTTATTTATCTTCTACAATTTAAACTTTGTAGCCTGGAGCAGAGCTAAGCCTTCTGTTCGCCCCCTGGTGGCAGCCATTTCTATTGGAATTTATTTATCTTCTATAATTGAAACTTTGTAGCCTTAAGCAGAGGCCTGGGCCAGCCAGGGTGTATGGAAAGCTTGGCTTCCTTCATTGCTGGGGTAACCCAAGCCTCTCTCCTGCTGTCTCTGTGGCCATAGCCATCTTGGTTGGGTTAATTTGTATACTCTCTCCTGATTGGTTGGTGGGTGTGGTTGGTTGGTGTAACAGAGGTAGTCAATTTGTGTATTGCTCTTTTATTAGATAGTGTGTGTGTGTGTGCACATACACACACTTATGAACACAGAAATTAGTGCACAGGTGCGGTCCCAGGCCTGGCCAGCAATTGGGACCCTCTCACCCAGTTCCAATCTGGGCTGATGGGGGCCCGCTGGCCAAGGAGGGACTGTGAGAGGGCTCCAGGGCATATCTAGCCATCTCGCCCAGTACCCATATGAGGGACCCAAGCAGTAAACTAATCTACCAGTTGAGCATCTGCCCCCTGGTGGTCAGTGCACGTCATAGCACCTGGTTGAGCAGTTGACCAAATGGCCAACTGATTGGTTGGACACTTAACATATTATGTTTTTACTAGAGGCCCGGTGCATGAAATTCATGCACGGGGGGCGGGGGGAGTGTGTCCCTCAGCCCAGCCCTCACCCTCTCCAATCTGGGACCGTGTGAGGGATGTCTGACTGCCCATTTAGGCCCGATCCCGCACAATCATACCGGGATCGGGCCTAAATGGGAAGTCAGCCTTCTCACAATCCAGGACTGTTGGCTCCCAACTGCTTGCCTGCCTGCCTTCCAGATTGCCCCTGACTGCCCTCCCCTGCCAACCTAGTCACCCCAAACTTCTATCCCCTGCCAGTCTGGTCACCCCTAACTGCCCTCCCTTGCTGGTCTGGACATCCCTAATTGCCTTCCCTGTCAGCCTGGTTCCCCCCAATTGCCCTCCCCTGCAGGCCTAGGTCCTCCCAACTGCCCTCCTCTGTTGGCCTGATCACCCACAACTGCCCTTCCTGCTGGCCTCATTGCCCACAACTGCCCTCCCCTACAGGCCTGGTCCCCCAAAACTGCCCTCCCTGCAAGCCTGGCCCCCTCCAATTGCCCTCCCCTGCTGGCGTGGTCTGCCCCAACTGCCCTCCTCTGCTGGCCCAGTCACCCCTAACTGTCCTCCCTGCTGGCCTGATCTCCCACAACTGCCCTCCCCTGCAGGCCTGATCTCCCACAACTGCTCTCCCCTGCAGGCCTTGTCCCCCCTACAACTGCCCTCCCTTACAGGCCTGGGTCCCTCCAACTGCCTTCCCTTGCAGTCCTGGTCCCCCACAACTACCCTCCACTGCAAACCTGGGTCCCCCCAACTGTCCTCCACTACAGGCCTGGTCCCCCCTCCAACTTCCTCTTACTGCAAGTCAGGTCCTCCACAACTGCCCTCCCCTGCAGGCCTGGTTCCCCCACTCCAACTGCCCTCCCCTACAGGCCTGGGTTTCCCCCAACTTCCCTCTTCTGCCAGCCTGGTCACCCCTAATTGCCCACAACTGCCCTCCCCTGCAGGCCATCTTGTAGCAGTCATCTTGTGTCTTGGAGTGATGGTCAATTTGCATATTATTCTTTTATTAGATAGGACTATACAGGATACATAACAAAATTTCCACTTTAACCGTTTTTAAATATACAGTTCATTGGCATTAATTACATACACAATGTTGTCTATCACCTCTATTTCCAAAACGTTTTTATCACCCCAAACCCAAGCTCTGTACCCATTACAAAATAACTTCTCATTCCCTTCCTTCCAGCTTCTGGTAAATTCTAATGTATTTTTTGTCTGTATAATTTTGCCTGTTCTAGATATTTCATTTAAGTGGAACCATACAATATTTGTCCTTTGTGACTGGCTTATTTCACTTAGAATATGTAATGTTTTCAAGTTTTATATTCCTTTTTATGGCTGAATAATATTCTGTTATATGTATATACCATACTTTGTTTATCTGCTCATCTGTTGGTAGACACTTGGGTTACTGCCAACTTTTTACTATTGTAAATAATGCTGCTGTGAATATTGGTGTACAAGTATCCACTTTCAATTTTTCTGGTCTATATATAAGAGTAGAATTATTGGATCATATTATAATCCTATGTTTAATTTTCCAGAACTGTGCAGTTTTTCACAGCAACTACACCATTTTACATACATGTTTACTATTATGTCATTTGGATTATAATCATCCTAGTGAGATCATTGTGGTTTTAGTTGCATTTCTCTACTGACTAGTGATGTTGAGCATCTTTTTGTGTGTTTGTTGGCCATTTATGTATCTTCTTTGGGAAAAAAGGACTTGTCTGTCAAGTCTTTTGTCTATTTAATTTGGTTGTTTGTCTTTTTATTGTTACACTAGAGGCCCAATGTATGAAATTCGTGCACTGGGGGGGAAGGTTGTCCCTCAACCTGGCCTGAACCCTCTTCAATATAGGACCCCTTGGGGGATATTTGACTGCTGGTTTAGGCCCTATCTCTGTGGCAGTCCGACATCCCTCTCACTATCTGGGACTGCTGGCTCTTAACCACTTGCCTGTCTGTCTGCCTGCCTGCCTGATTATTCCTGACCATTTCTGCCTATCAGCCTGATTTCTCACTAATCTCTCCCCTGCCAGCCCCCAACTGCCTCCCCTGCTGGCTTGGTCGCCCCCAACTTCCCTCCCCTGCTGACCTGATCACCCACAACTGCCCTCCCCTGCTGGCCATCTTGTAGCGATCATCTTGTGGCAGCCATTTTGTGATGACATGAGGACAGCCATCTTGTACTGGCCATCTTGTGGCAGCCATTTTGTGATAATGTCACATGAGGGTGTGACTTCACCTAGGCTTTTATTATATAGGACTAGAGGCCCAGTGCACAAAATTTGTGCACTTGGGGGTCCCGCAGCCCAGCCTGCACCCTCTCCAATCTGGGACCCCTGGAGGGATGTCCAACTGCCCGTTTAGGCCCCTAACTGCTTCTGCCTGCCTACCTGACCATGCCCTAACCACTCCCATGCCAGCCTAATCAACACCTAACTGCTCCCCAGCTGGCCTGATTGCCCCTAACTGCCCTCCCCTGCCAACCTAGTCAACCCTAACTGCCCTCCCCTGCTGGCCTGGTCACCCCTTACTGCCCTCCCTTGCCAGCCTGGTTGCCCCTAACTGTCCTCCCCTGCAGGCCTGGTCCTCCCCCAACTGCTCACCCTTGCAGGCCTGGTTGCCCCCAACTGCCCTCTGCCGGCCCAGTCACACCTAAATGCCCTCCCTGCAGGCCTGATCACCCTCAACTTCCTTCCCTTGCAGGCCTGGTCTCTCCCTGCTGGCCTGATTGCCCACAACTGCCCTCCCCTGCTGGCCATCTTGTGGCAGCCATCTTGTGTCCACATGGGAACAACCATCTTTGATCACATGGGGGTGGCCATCTTGTGTGTTGGAGTGATGGTCAATTTACATATTACTCTTTTATTAGATAGGATTGTATTAAACCTAAAGAAAAAAAACAAAAATGTTTTTCTCCTCCTGTGTCTGTCTTTCCTGTGTGTCTCCTTTGCCTTCACTTGACTTTTGACATTTCAGGTCACCAAATATGTGGAACTTTTTCCCATATCAAGCAATTCTCTGTAACCCCAGCTCAGTGCCTCACAATTCAACTCAATTCTGACACTACCTGCTCATAGCATTATATCCCACAGTTTATTGGTTCATTTCTACTTCAGATGCCAGTAACAAGTCTAGGTTGTCTCCTGGGCTTCTGACTAAACCAACTATAGATCAGAGATTTCAACAACTCTAGCTTTGGGTTTAAATAATTTGCCTGAGTGGCTCACAGCACCTAGGGAAACATTTTCTTATGTTTACCAGTTTATTATAAAAGTTATACAGACGAACATCCAGATGAAAGAGAGGCACAAGATGAGGTATGTGGGAAGGGGCATGAAGTTTCTATTCCCTCTCCTGGCACACTCTCCCAGCACCTCCCTGAGTTCACCAATCCAGAAACTCTTCAAATCCTATACTTTGGAGATTTTTAGGCTTCATCACATAGGAATGCTCAATCATTAACTCAATTTATAGCCCTTCTTTCTTTTCAAGAGAATGGGGTGTGGGGCTGAAAATTCCAAACTTCTAATCATAGTTTGGTCTCTCTGGTGACTGGTTCTAATCTAGGAGCTTACCCCTGAGTCATCTCATTAGAACAGAAAACATTTCTATCACCTAGAAAATTACAAGAGATTTTGGAACTCTGTGACAGGAACAGAGGTGAAAGGCCATTAGAAGAAGTGATGTTCCTAGTGTTTTTATTAGGAAACAAGTGTTTTAGGAGCTCTGTGCTTGGGACCAGGGGCGGAGAATAAAATATATTTTTCTATTATCTCATAAAACCTTTATCAAATATATCATTTGCAAATATTTTCTCTTATTCTGTGAGTTGCCTTTTTACTTTCTTGATAATGTCCTTTGATGCACAAAAGATTTTAATTTTGATGAAGTCCAATTTATCTATCTTTTATTGCTTATATTTTTAGAGTCATGTTTGATAATCCATTGCCAGTTTTGGCCATTGTGGCTCAGTTGGTTGAGTGTCATCCATACATGAAAAGTTATCTTGTTTGATTCCCAGTCAGGGCACATGCCCAGGTTGCAGGTTTAATACCTGGTAGGTGGCATGCAGGCATCAGCTAATCAATGTTTCTCTCCCTCTCTTCCTCTCCCTTTCTCTCACTCTAAAATCAATAAAAACATTTTTTTAAAAGAAAGAATCCATTGCCAAATACAAGGTCATGATGATTTGCCCCTGGATTTTCTTCTACGATCTTTGTAGTTTTGGCTCTTATATTTATTGATGCATTTTGAGTTATTGATCCATTTTGAGTTAATTTTTTACATAGTGGGAAGTAAGCATCCAACATCCTTCTTTTATATGTGGAAGTCCATTTTTGCTCCATCACTATTTTTAAGAGACTTTGCTTTTCCCCATTGAGTAATCTTGACACTCTTGTTGAAAATCAATTTGCCATAGTTGTATGGGTTCATTTTGAAACCAGACACAATGGGTCTGAGGCTGCCTGTCACTTCTTGAGCCAAAGTAAGCAGGGTTGAATCATATATGAGTGTTTTTTCATTAAACAACTGTCAGCCTAGGTAAAGGTTTGTCAGTTTTGTTCATCTCTTCAAATAACCAACTCTTGGATTCATTGATTCCCTCTGTTGTTTTTCTGTTCTCTATTTCTTTTCTTTTCTTTTTTGCTCTTATCGTTATTATTTCCTTTCTTCTGGTAGTTTTAAGTTTAGGTTGCTCTTTTTTTTTTAGTTACACATCGTTTAAATTTAGGTTATTGCTTTGAAACCTTTCTTCTTTTTTAATGTAGGTATTTACAGGAATACATTTTCCTCTAAGTACTGCCTTCATTGTATCCCATAAGTTTTTACATGTTGAATTACTCTTTTTATTCATCTCTGTGTATTTTCTATCTCTTGTGATTTTTTTTTCTTTAACCCACTGGTTGTTTAAGAGTGTATTGTTTGATTTCCATATTTGTGATTCTTCCAGTTTTCTTTTTGTTACAGATTTCTCACTTCATTGTGGTCAGGCAATATATTTTTAGTCTTACTAAATTTATTAAGACTTGTTTTGTAGCCAAACATATGGCCTATACTAGAGACTATTTCATGAACTTGAGAAGAATGTATATTCGGCAGTTGTTGGGTGGGATATTCTATATATGTCTGTTAAATATAGTTAATTTATAGTGTTGTTCACATTCTCTATTTCCTTTCTGATCCTCTAGATATTCTTTTCATTATTGAAAGTGGTTCATAAGGGTCATGATTAATATTTCCCTTGAGGTAAAAATATACCTGTGGACAGTGAAGATAGGTAAAATCTCCAGGAATTATCCATAAGGATATAATTTTTGAAAAATTTTATAATAATATTTTACCTATAAAATTTAACATAGGAAAGCTGAGCATCTCTTCTGATTTCGCAAATATACTCATGCAACAGTCACAATAATAACTTATCAGATGAACCTAATTGCTTCTTACATTTCTCTATGAGGAAAAAGAATAAATCTTTGCAGTTTTCCTGGAACCCTTTTATAAATCTCAAAGATAGCTTTAAGTTTAAGAGCTATCCCAAAGACTTATTTTATATCTTCTATATTTGGGATATGACATTTTGGAAGGCAAATTCAAAGACTTGTTAGAGGTTATTTGCTTTTCGGGGCACTTGGTTTAAATTTGATCATGGGTGCCTGAGAAACAATATTAGTTGGTTACCTATCTAATCAAAATGACAATAAAACATTTAAAAATAAGCATAGGAGATAACACAATTGTAAAGAACTTTATTTTATTGAATTTATTGGGATTACATTGGTTAATAAAATTATATATGTCTCAAGTGTACAATTCTATAATACATATCTGCATATTGTATTGTGTGTTCACCATCTTAAGTTTAGTCTCTTACTGTCACCATTCATCCCCTGTTTACCCTCTTCTACCTCTCCCCTTTCCCTCTGGTAATCACTATACTGTTGTCTGTGTCTAAAGAACTTTAGTTCTTTTATAAATGTGAAAATTCTTTGTGTTGTATTTGTTTGCCATTCAATAACCAAGAGTAAAAAATACAATGAAGACAACATAAGGAACAGAAAACTGTTCTGGTGAAACACAGAATTTGCTATCTATGCAAATTTCATATAAGGTAAAGAATAGCCTTTCATATTGTCAGTAAACTAAGAAAGCAAGCCTATGAAAATCAAGATAACTTTGCCACATTTTAATACATTACAGAGCTTTCTTTCAGATTCAGGTTTAAACTAGGGCAAATAAAATTTATTTTCCAAATTTGTCCTTCAGTATTCTATTTTATATTCTTGAACCAACTGACAACCTTTTGTGAGATCTGCTAGGTCAAAATGATTGTCATAATAATGCTAAGATATGTAGTTTTCTTAAGGCTGCATGATGTGTGATATTGTAATAGACTGAATGCAGAAACAGATATGAGAATCTAACTATATTAAGTCAGGCACTAAGGAACTTTTCAAAAATGTGGAACAATTTCTCATTAACTTTAAAAATATTTTTTTAAAAATTGACATCATACAGTGGTTTCATCTAAAATTAATTCCATTAGTAAGTATGTTTAAATTTTCTGTTTTAATTGCTAATATGGTAAATATTAATAGTTATTAACCACCTATGAAAAATCTCTTGGAAGTCTTTGACAATTTTTTCAGAGTACAAAGGGGTTCTGAGAACAGAAAGTTTGAGAACCACTGCTTTAGGAATAAACTATATTTTCTTTTGAAAACAAAAGCACGTATTTGTCACTATTGCTCATAATATAATGTCAACCACTTGTTTTAATTATAACTTTTAACCAAAATAATTTATATTTCAAAGAGAAAACTTGGGTATAATTGAAAATCACATTCACCCACAAACATTATAGCAAGACTAGCAGAGTTCATGAACACACATAGCACAGCTTTCTATGGCCACAAAATTATTTCCTCTCTATAGCAATTTAATAGTAAGAAAAAATAGTATATAAACTTAAACTATGCTAAGTAATGTTGGAATGTTTTATTTTACTCAAACGTTATCTTGTTATCCAGTACTTAACTTTTCATTAACTCAGTTTAATATCAAATATTTTAATCAAATATTTGGAAATCATTTTAAATCTACACAGTGACTGCTGAAATAAAGTTTGCCAGGACAATCATTGAATTTTAGTTGAATGCAATTTACATCCTATGTAATAAAAACCTAATATGCTAAGTGTCCGACCCAACCGGTTGATCTTTCCAACTGTCGCTATGATGTGCACTGACCACCAGGGGGCAGATGCTCCAACCAGTAGGTTAGCTTGCTGACCTATTGGGACTGGGCTAGATGGGCCAGACACATCCTTGAGGCCTCCTGCAGTCCCAGCCCAGACCAGATTGTGCACTGGGTCTCTAGTTTTTTTATAATATTAGATATTATATGTAAGTAATATATAACATTTTTTAATCAGTAAGCCTGTATACTTTTAGGAAAAACAGGCCAAAGTAAAGTAAAATGTAGGCTTATTCTATACTTTATACAAATAAATCACTAAAAAACACAAAGCTCTTTCTTTTAAATCAAAATTAAGATTTTCATTTGCCAAAAATATACTTTAACTTTGTATTCTTAAATTTTTTCTGAATTAGCAAAATGTTTTAATAAGAATACTTTTAGTTTAGCACATGCAAAGTATTATAAGTTAAGCTTCCTTTTTGTGGAAATTTTAAGAATATTTGTGTGTATGCTCAATTAATATATGACAAAGGAGGCATGAACATACAATGGAGCTAAGATAGCCTCTTCAATAAATGCTGTTGGGAAAATTGGACAGATACATGCAAAAAAAATGAAACTGGACTACCAACTTACACCAAATACAAAAATAAACTCAAAATGTATACAGGACTTAAACATTAGACGGGAAACCATAAAAATACTAGAGGAATCCACAGGCAGCACAATCTCAGACATATGCCAAAAGAACTTCTTCACTGATACTGCTCCAAAGGCAATGGAAGCTAAAGAGAAAATAAACAAATGGACTACATCAAAATAAAAAGCTTTTGCACAACAAAAGAAACCATCAACAAAACAACAAGAAAGACCACTGTATGAGAGAATATATTTGCAAATGTTATCACTGATAAAGGTTTAATCCCAACATCTACAGCCAACTTTTACAACTTAATAAAAGGAAGATAAATGATCCAATAAAAAATGGGCAATGGACTTAAATAGAACCTTTTCGAAAGACAACAGAAGGAAGGCCAAGAGACACATGAAAACATGTTCAAAGTCACTAATTATCTGAGAGATGCAAATCAAAACGACAATGCAATACCATCTTACACCTGTCAGAATGGCAATCATCAACAAATCAACAAATGCCAAGTGTTGGCGAGGATGCGTAGAAAAAGGAACCCTTGTGCACTGTTGGTGGGAATGCAGACTTGTGCAGCCGCTGTGGAGAACAGTATGGATTTTCCTCAAAAAACTAAAAATGGAACTCCCATTTGAACCAGCAATCCCACTCTTAGGAATATATTCTAAGAAATTAGAAACACCAATCAGAAAGAATTTATGCACCTCTATATTCATAGCAGCACAATTTACAATAGCTACAATTTGGAGACAGCCTAGGTGCCCGTCAGCAGATGAGTGGATCAGAAAACTATGGTACATCTACACAATGGAATTCTATGCTGCCATTAAAAAGAAGGAATTACCATTTGCAGCAACCTGGATGGAACTGGAGAGCCTTATGCTAAGTGAAATAACCCAGTCAATAAAGGAGAAACAGCACTTGATCTCACTCATTGGTGGATAATAAAGAACATTATAAACTGATGAACAAAAAAATAGACACAGAAGCAGTAAAGCATCAAACAGCATAATATTCCATTGTGTAGATGTGCCATATTTTTTCTAATCCACTCATCTGCTGATGGGCATTTAGGCTGTTTCCAAATGTTAGCTATGGTGAATTGTGTTGCTATGAACATAGGAGTGCATATCCTTTCTGATTGGTGTTTCTAGTTTCTTGGGATATCTTCCTAGAAGTGGGTTTATTGGGTCAATGGGGTTCCATTTTTAGTTTTTTGAGGAAACTCCACACTGTTCTCCATAGTGGCTGAATTCAGTCTGAGAAAACAGTGGCTTTGCAATACAGCTTGAAATCTGGTATTGAGATTTCCGCCTACTTTGTTCTTCTTTCTCAGGATTGCTGTGACTATTCAGGGTCCTTTTTTGATTCCAAATGAATTTTTGGAGACTTCTTTCTAGGCCTATGAAATATGATGTTGGTATTTTAATGGGGAGTACATTAAATATATAGATTGCTTTGAAAAGTATGGACATTTTAATGATGTTGATTCTCCCGATCCATGAGCATGGTATGCTCTTCCATCTGTTTACCTCTTCTTCTATCTCTTTTTCAGTGTCTGTAGTTTTCCGTATATAGGTCTTTTTCCTCCTTAGTTAAGTTTATTCCTAGGTATCTTAATTTTTTTGGTGCGATGGTAAATGGGATTGCTTTTTTTAAGTCTCTCTTTCTGTAAGTTCACTATTGGTGTATAGAAATTCCATGTATTTCTTGGAATTAATTTATATCCTGCTACATTGCTGAATACATTTATTAAGTCTAATAGTTCTTTTATGGAGTCTTTAGGGTTTTTTATGTGCAATATCATGTCATCTGCGAATGACAGTGTTCCTTCTTCTTTAACAATTTGGATGCCTTTTATTTCTTCTTCTTGTCTAATCACAATGGCCAATACTTCCAGTACTATGTCAAACAGGAGTGGTGAGAGTGAGCATCCTTGTCTTGTTCCTGTTCTTAGGGGAAATGGTTTTAGTTTTTGCCCATTAAATATGATGTTGGCTGTGAGTTTGTCATATATGGCTTTTATTATGTTGAGGTATGATCCTTCTATTCCCACCTTGCTGAGAGTTTTTATCAAATATGGGTGTTGGATTTTGTCAAATGCTTTTTCTGCATCAATTGATATGACTTGTGGTTTTTATCTCTCAATTTGTTGATGCGATGTATCACATTTATTGAATTGCAGATATCGCACTATCCTTGCATCCCTGTGATAAATCCTGCTGGGTGATGGTATATGATCTTTAAGATGTACTGCTGAATCCTATTTGCTAGAATTTTATTGAGGATTTTGGCATCTATGTTCATGAGGGATATTGGCCTATAATTTTTTTTCATTGTGTTGTCTTTTTCTGGTTTTGGTATTAGGGTGATGCTGGCTTCAGGGAATGAACTGGGAAGTATTCCTTCCTCTTGAATTTTTTGGAATAGTCTGAGGAGGATAGATTTTAATTCTTCCTTGAATGTTTGGTAAAACTTCCCCTGTGAAGCGGTCTGGCCCCAGGCTTTTGTTTGCTGGAAGCTTTCTGATGACTGCTTCAATTTCTTCCTTAGTTATTAGTGTGTTGAGCTGTTTAGATTCTTCCTGATTGAATTTTGGAAAGTTGTATTTTTCTAGGAATATGTCTATTTCCTCCAGGTTGTCCAGTTAGTTGGAATAGAGTTGTTCATAGTATTTTTTAACAATCCTTTGTATTTCAGAGGGGTCTGTTGTTATTTCTCCTCTTTCATTTCTGATTTTGTTTATTTGAGTCCTATCTCTTTGCTTCATGGTTAGCCTGGCTTCTTAGATTTATGTGGGTTTTTTCTTTTCTATCAGGGAAGTTTTCTGTCATTATTTCTTCAAACAGGTTTTATATTCCTTGCTCAGTTTCCTCTCCTTCTGCCACCCCTCTTATGTGGATGTTGTTTTGTTTCGTGTTGTCCCAAAATTCCCTTAGGTTCTCTTCCTGCTTTTTAAAATGTTTTTATTCCTAAAAGCTGGCCTACATGGGTATTTTTTCCTACCTTGTCTTCTAGCTCACTGCTGCAGTCCTCTGCTCCTTCTAGTCTACTGTTGATGCTTTCTGTGGAGTTCTTTATAGCAGTGATTTCATTTTTCATTTCTTCATGATTCTTGTTCATTTCCTCTTGTTCCTTACACATATTGTTGAATTTGTCTTCCTTTATTTTCATCCACCTTATGACCTTTTTTCTGAATTATTTTCCTGACAGGTTGCTTGCCTCCTTTTCATTTACTTCCTTTTTTGTTGATGCCTGCTTTTCTTTCATATGTGGGCTGTTTCTTTGTCTCCCCATAATCTCTCCTCTCCAGGTGTCTGGTTATGTAGTTCTCTCTCCTTTCCATGAGAGGGTGCAGAGCTCCTCCAAATACACATGTCTGCTCTGCTTGGGGACCGCTCTTCCAGGTTTGCACCTGTTTGCTGGGTTCCGTTGTTGTAGATTCCGGTAATTTTCAGGTTTACAATGACAGCTTCTCTCCCCTTCATGAAGGCACAGTCTTCGCATCAGAGCCCATAGCTCCAGGAGTCATCCCAGTAGCAGTGGAGACTACCCGATCATGGGAACTCCATCCTGCAATCCCCCACAGTTCCTTGGAGTATAGCTGTCCCTCAACTCACAAACAAACACTCCCCGTGCAGTCTCACACTTTCCCTTATTTCTCTGACTTATGCACTATCTTACCATCTGCCTTCCCTTTGGCAGCCATCTTTCCCTCTGTTGTTTCTTTTTAAAAAATATTTTTATTGATTTCAGAGAGGGAAAGGGAGAGAAACAAACATCAACGATGAGAGAATCATTGATCAGTTGCTTACTGCACACCCTCTACTGGGGGTGAAACCCACAACCTGGGCATATGCCCTGATCAGAATTGAACTGTGACCACCTGGTTCATCAGTCAACACTCAACCACTGAGCCACACCAGCCAGAATGTCTGTTGTTTCTTACCCAACTAGATACTAGGTAAGCCATTAATCCATTTAGAGAGATCACCAAATGGTCAGAACATGAAACCACATTCCCATTTTTGCTGCAACCACGGGGTAATAACTTATTGGCTATACATAAACCAGAAACAAAAACAAAACATAAACTCCATAATAGAGAAAAAAGTAATTCATCAAAGTTCTATTCGCATTTGGAGTTCAATCTGGAAACCAGAAAACATGAATTTAAGCAGTCCATGAGTTGCACTTTCCTAGCAATGCAATTTACTGGGTTCTGTTAAGTGTATCCATTGGAAATTTTGATGGATAATTTTTAAAGATATAACCATGACTCTCATACAAGTATGAAATATGTGTCAGATTTTATTTAATGTAAAGATGTTAGAAGCAATTTCAATTGATGTTTTGTTTTGTGTGCTTACCTCTTGTTTTCTGTACACCTTACTGTTTATCAAGTGATATCTTTTCTCTCTTTTGCTGCTTCCAACTTTATCTTCATTTCTATGATACTTTTTTATTTTCTCCCCATTTCTTTATCTATAAAATTAGTCCAACCCACTAAGACTGAATAGTATTCTGTTATGTGTGTATAGCCCATTTTCTTTATCCATTCATCCATCAGTGGACATTTAGATTGTTTTCATTTCTAGGCTATGTACTGCAGTGAACATAGTGGTGCATATATCTCATTGAGATTCTAACGTCATTTCTTTTAGATAAATACTATAAGTGGGATTGCTGGATCATATGGTAGTTCTATTTTAAATTTTTGTAGGAAGTACTATAATGTTTTCTATAGTGGCTGCACCATTTTGTACTCCCACCAATGATAAACAAAAGCTCCAGTTTTTCCACTACCTCATCAACACTGTCTTTTATTTGTTTGCTAATAGCCATCCTAACAGGTATGAGATGATGTCTCATTGTGGTTTTTTGATTTGCATTTATGTGATGATTTTAGGCATGTTTGAGCACCTTTTCACCTATCTGTTGGCCATTTGTGTAAAAATGTCTATTTAAGTATTTAGCCCATGTGCTATTGATTTGTGAAAGCCAACTCAATTGTGATACTTTTTCCTCAGACCAATTATTTGCAAGACATTCATGTGGAGAGGATGTAAGTTCCATGATCCAGGCTAATAGGAGGGCAGGTCAGGTTTCCAGGAAAAGAGTAAGGAGATTTAAAGGGAAGTAAGAAGTGTACCAATGATAAATGCTTATAATTATAAAACACTTCTAAGTTTTCTAACACAAGGGAATGCACAGCTTCTGAATCTGTTTTTCTACCTCCTTTTCAGAGTCTCCATTCAGGAATATAACTTTTGGATGTTGTTATGAACATCCTTGTAATCATACTCTGTACATAAAAAGCCAAAAATAAAGTTAAAGCTGGAACTCATTGTAGTGATTAGATCTATTTAAGCTATTTATTTTGTAATATCATAAAAACTTTGTCTCAAAAACAAGAAGATGGAGAAAAGCCTTTAGTTTTTTTTGTAAGCCATTGCAGGAAAGAATTTCATGTACCTCCAATGCTATAATTTTGACCTTGTTATAAAGTATTCACCAAATGCCATTATTGAAAGTCTTAGTGGTTATGACAAGCAGAGCAAACCTTAGAGCTTTAGAACAAATCCCAGCATGGGTCCTCTACCAGCAGAAATTCAGTTTATCTGGTAGGGCAGAGGTTTGTCTATGGTATTATATACTATGTACTATATATTTATACCTCATATGAAAATGTTTAGTCATTTCAGAAACTGCCAAAATGTTTTCCAAAGTATCTTCACCATTTTGTATTGTCACCAGTAGTGTATGGTGCTTATGATTTCTCTACCTTGATGTCAACACTTGTATTATCTGATTATTTTTTTATTCTAGCTGTCTTAGTGAGTATATAGTGATATCCCATTGTGGTTTTGATTTCCTTATGACCTAAAGTATTTTCCTGACAATTAATGATGTTGAGCATCTTTTCATATGATTATTGGCCATTTGTGTATCTTCTTTGGAGAAATGTCTATTCAGACCCTTTTCCCAATTTTTAAAAAACATATACTTTTATTAATTTCAGAGAAGAAGGGAGAGAGAGATAGAACATCATTGATGAGAGAGAATCATTGATCGGCTGCTTCCTGCACAACCACCTCTGAGGATCAAGCCTGCAACCCAGGAATTTGCACTGACTAGGATTCAAACCATGACCTCTTGGTTCAGAGGTCAATGTTCAACCACTGAGCCATGCAAGCTGGGCCCTTTTCTCAATTTTTAACTGGGTTATTGTCATCTTCTTATTAAGTCATAAAAGTTCTTATATTCTAGATCAGTGGTTCTCAACCTTTCTAATGCCACAACCCTTTATTTAATACAGTTTCTCATGTTGTAGTGACCCCCAACCATAAAATTATTTTTGTTGCTACTTCATAACTGTAATTTTGCTGCTGTTATGAATTGTAATATAAATATCTGTGTTTTCTGATGGTCTTGGACTCTATAGCAGCGCTAGCAGCGTCACCTAAGACCATCGGAAAACACAGATATTTACCTTACGATTCATAACAGTAGCAAAATTACAGTTATCAAGTAGCAACGAAAATAATTTTATGGTTGGGGGTCACCACAACATGAAGAACTGTATTAAAGGGTTGTGGCATTAGAAAGGTTGAGAACCACTGTTCTAGATACAACTTTTCTGATCAGATATAGGACTTGCAAATATTTTCTCCCATTCTTTGGGTTGTCTTTTCCCTTTCTTGACAGCATCCTTTGAAGCACAATTTTTTAACTTCAGTTAAGTCCCATTTATTTTTCTTTAGTTGCTTGTGCTTTGTTATTATATCTAAGAATCCAGTGCCAAATTCAGAGTCATGAATGTTTACTCTTGTGTTTTCTTCTGAAGAGTTTTATAGTTTTTGCTCCTACATTTAGGTCTTTAAACCATTTGAGTTAATTTTTATATGTGGTTTAAGGTAAAGGTCCAAGCTTCATTCTTTTCCATGTGGCTATCCAGTTGTCCCAGAATCACTTATTTTAAAATAAAAGAAAACACAAAACCATTATTTATCCGTCACATGGTTTTTTGCCTCCCTGCGGAAAATTAGTTGACCATAGACACATGGTTTTACTTCTGGAGTGTCAATTCTATCCCACTGCTCTATATGTTTATCCTTTTACCAGGATCACAGTGTGTTGATTATAATTGCTTTGTATTAAGTTTTGAAATCAGGAGTGTTAATCCTCCAAATTTGCTCTTCCTCTTCAAGTATGTTTTGGCTATTCTGGGACCCTTAAATTTCCATGTGAGTTTTAGGATCAACCTGTCATTTTCTGAAAAAAGAAAAAAAGCTAGGTTATTTTGGGAAGTACATAGTACCATTTCAACAATGTTAAGTATCCAATCCTTAAGTGTGAAATATTTTCCCATTTATTTACATCTTTTAAATTGCAATGCACAACTCTTGCACTTCTTTTACTTAATTTACAAGTGGCCTGGTGCATGAAATTAATGCACATTAAAAGGATATTGATTAGAGGAAATATTTTAATACTGCTATTTGCCCTTTCTCTATAATAAAAGTGTCAGAAATGAAAGAAAATTAGTAAAATGTATATGAAAATCTTCCTCCTGTCAGAGTTTGGGGTGCACAATGGAACCGAGAATCAAATCCCCATGTGTGCCTCAAAATCACGTGAGACCCAGACCCGGCCATCCCCCTCGCCCCCATTGAGCTAGATCCAGACCCAGCCAGTCCCACCCTTGTCAAGGCCCGCTGGGCGAGGGTCAGGGGGCCTGCACCCTCAGGTCCCCTGGCCTGGCACTGGGGTGGGGGGCATACCTTGAGGTTGCACATCAAGCCCCACCAGGTAGGGGGTGCAACCTTAACTTCCCTGGCTCAGCACCAGGAGGGGGGCACAACCTCAGGTCCTCCGTCAAGCCCTGCTGGGTGGGGGGCACAGCCTGAGTTCCCTGGCCTGGAACCAAGACACGGAGCATGACTTGAGGTTCCCTGGCCTGGCGCCAGGGTGGGGGTTGTGGCCTGAGGTCCCATGTCAAGCCCCATTGGGGGATGGGGGGGCAGCCTCAGGTCCCTGCTGATTCCTCATTAAGGCTCATTACGGGAACTCATCCTCAGCTCTGGTGCAGCCATCTTGTGTTACAGAAACCCCTGCCTCCTCTGTAGGCACCATCATCTTTGTGATAGAGTGATGATCAATTTATCCAAATTCCCTCTATTATATAGAATTCTTTTTGATGCTATTGTAAATGGAATTTTTTTTTAATTTTTTAATAAAATCTTTATTATTCAGATTATTACATTTGTTTCTCTTTTTTCCCCTCCATAGCTCTCCTCCACCTGGTTCCCACCCCTCCCTCTACCCTTACCTCCCTCCCGTTGACCTCATCCACAAGTGTATGATTTTTGTCCAGTCTCTCCCTGTACACCCCTCACCCCTTTCCCCCTAAGAATTATCAGTCCACTCCCTTTCTGTGTTCCTGATTCTATTATATTGACCAGTTTATTCTGTTGATCAAATTTTTAATTCACTTAATTTTTAGATTCACTTGTTCATAGATATGTATTTGTTGTTCATAATTTTTTGTCTTTTACCTTTTTTTCTTCCTCTTCTAAAAGAGTACCTTTCAGCATTTCCTATAATACTGGTTTGGAGTTGATGAACTGCTTTAGCTTTTTCTTCTCTGTGAAGCTCTTTATCTGCCCTTCAATTCTGAACGATAGCTTTGCTGGGTAGAGTATTCTTGGTTGTAGATTCTTGCTATTCATCACGTTGAATTTTTTTTGCCACTCCCGTCTGGCCTGCATCGTTTCTGTTGAGAAATCAGCTGACAGACGTATGGGTGCTTCCTTGTAGGTAATTAACTGTTTTTCTCTTGCTGCTTTTAATATTTTCTCTTTCTTTTGCTCTTGGTATTTTAATTATGATGTGTCTTGGTGTAGTCCTCTCTGGATTCCTTTTATATGGGGTTTTGTGTGCTTCCTGGACTTGTACGTCTATTTCTTTTACCAGATGTGGGAAGTTTTCAGTCATTATTTCTTGAAATAGGTTTTCAGTATCTTGTTCTCTCTCTTCCTCTGGCACCCCAACAATTCTGATGTTGGTACGCTTGAAACTGTCCCAGAGGCTCCTTTCATTATCTTCACATTTTTTTATTCTTTTTTTTTCTTGCTTTTCCAGTTGAGTGTTTTCTGATTCTTTATATTTCAAATTTTGACTTGATTCTTGCCTTCCTCTAGTTTGCTGTTAGGTCTCTGTATAATATTTTTTTATTCCAGTCAGTCTATGTTTAATTTCTAGTTGGTCCTTTTGCATCTTTAGTGGACCTTTTCCATCTCTAGTTGGTTCTTTTTCGTCTCCTCTTGGGTCTCGCTAACTTTATCCAACTTTTCTAGGATATTCTTGAAAAACCTTATTACGCGTGGTTTTGAACTCTATATCCAGTCATTTGTTTTCCTCTATTTCTTTTGTTTGTGATTCCTTCCCTTGTCTTGGCATTTTCACTATGCTGGGAGAACTTCTGTGTTGGATTCAGCCTTATGATACCAGACTTGCAAAACTGCAAAAGCCTCTCTGTTGAGTTTGGGATGGGTGGAGTCTCAGGACTTAATGGACAGCCTTGCTTTCCAGTCGGCTCCGCCCTCCATGGCCCCCGCAGTCTCATGTGACTGGATAATCCCTGGAGCGGTCCCTGTGTGCGCGCGCTTGCTCTCTCGCAGTGCCTCTAGACTGCTGCCTTACCGGCTCCCCTGCACTCTGGTACCATATGAATCTGGGTCCCCAGGACTTCGCCAGAATCTGGGGTTTAGTGGATTTAGAAGTGACACAGTTGTGAGGGTCTGTCTCCCACCCTCTTGTGAAAGCCAGTGCACAATCAACAGTAGGTCTTCTACGCGCAGTGCTGTGTCTGCCACCCAACTTCTGCCCTCCTGCGACTCCCCCAAATTTCCGTGCACTTCTCCCTTTTCACAGTCCAAACTTCCCCTCCCCCCATATGAGTTTCAGCTGGACCTGGGGTTTAATGTCGTAGGATAAAGGGGTTCAGTGCCGTTGGGAATCTCCCGCCAAAGAAAGCCAGCCAGGTTCTCAGGCACCTGCTCTCTCCACGCACCCGTCTCTGTACCTCAGCTTTTTGCAGCTCCTCTGGATCTCTGTGAGCCCCTCTCTTTCCTTCTAGTTTTAGAATTTCCACTCAGCCAGCTTTCCTGTGGTTCTGGATGATGTCCGTTCTGTCTTTTAGTTGTATTTTTGAAATTGTGCGAGGCAGCAGTGTACTGGAATTGTTTTCTTAATCTTATTTTCCATTTGTTTATTGCTATTGTATAGGAATAGGTTTGATTTTTGTATTCTGGTCTTGTGAAACTTGTTCATTAGTTTTAGTTTTATTTTACTCGATTCTCTAGGGATCTATTTACAAGATCACATTGTTTATAAATAGAGATGGTTTCAGTGCTTCTTTTCCAGTCTTAATGTCTTTTGTTTCTTTTTCTTGCCTAATTTATTTTGCTAGAATTTCTAGAACAATATTGAATAGCAGTGGTAAAAGTAGGCATCCTTGTCTTGTTCTTAATCTTAAGGGGAAAGAATCTAGTATTTCACCATTAAGTATATTGTTAGCTGTGTGTTTTTCAAGTGCCCTTTATCAGGTTGAGAAATTCTCTTCTATTCCTGGTTCATTGTTTTTATTAGGAAAAGATGTTGGATTTTGTCAAATGCTTTCTTGACTATTGAGATCATCATTTAGTTTCTTGATATGATGTATTACATTGATTGGTTTGCACTTATTAAAGCACAATAAAATGAGGTATACTTGTGGAGTGATAAAAAAGAAATAAAACTATCTCTATTTGCATGCAGATGACATGATTGAATGAAGACAATTCCAAAGAATCTATAAGAAGTTACTGGAACTAATAAATGATTTTAGCAAGTTATAGGATACAAGGTTAATATTCAAAAGTTGATTATATATGTATGTACTAGCACTGAAGTTCAAGAACAGAAAATAACAATCAATAGAAATAAAAGTCAAAATAGTTGTTAACTCTTCTAAGGTGGTATTGACTGGAAAGGAACATGAGTTTTGGAAGTATTCTATATGATAGTGGTTATGTGGATTTAAACATACAAAACTTCATCAAGCTGTTTAAGATTAATGCACCTCGCCGAGACCGGTTTGGCTCAGTGGATAGAGCATCGGCTTTCGGACTGAAAGGTCCCAGGTTCGATTCCGGTTGGGGGCATGTACCTTGCTTGCGGGCACATCTCCATTGTGGGGCGTGCAGGAGGCGGCTGATCGATGTCTCTCTCTCATAGATGTTTCTGACTTTCTATCTCTCTCCCTTCCTCTCTGTAAAAAAATCAATAAAATATATTTTTTAAAAAGATTAATGCACCTCAGTCAGTTTATTCTATGTATGCTATACCTCACCACTTTTTAAAAGTTCAGTTTAACAGGCTGAATGAAAACTGTCTCACATAGTAAGGTATATGCCACCTGATAAAAGATTCTTCCCATAGTGATACCCAAAAAAATATTGTTAACTGACTAAATGGAACAATTTGGAAACTTTCCTTTGCTTAAAATAAAGGCACAGTTAGTTTTTACAACACTGTATTATCTGGTTAGTTTTTACAACACTGTATTATCTGGTTAATTCAGTCATTAAAATGAAACAGATAAACACTGGATTTGAATTAGATAGTAGCAGGTCTTTTTTAGGCTGTTTAAGGAACATCAGGGTAATAATTTTAGGAAATAGAGGCAAGGGTAGTGATTGCCAGACAGGATGCTGAAAGTATTGGTGATTTTATAGATTTTAAAATGTAAAAAATATGTTCACAGAAGTTGGGATAACCTTCAAATTGTAACTAAAATTAAATTTTCTCAACAAGAAAATCTCCTTAGAAGAGATATTAGGAGAGAATATTGAAATGTAATCACAGAGAATGTTGCATTTTTCTTCTTTCTTAGGGGATTTCTCCAATGATCCATGTGAGACATTGCTTCTGCTGTATGAGTTTGAAGTTAAAGTTAAAATGAATGACCCATTTCTGGACAGCTTCCTGGAATCAGTGTGGGAACTGCCTCATTTAGAAAGTAAAACATTAGAAATAATTGCAAGTAAGAGCTATATTTATTAGAAGACTAGTACCCATTTAAATTCTACTACTTCTTAATTTCTTTTCTCTGTTCTCTCTACATTTCCTCATAGCATTTCACTTTGTTTTTCCTTCTCTAATGGCATTCTTGAAACATTTTGTATTATAAACATTTATGCATTTATCTTTTTCTGTATATAAGACTAGAGGCCTGGTGCATGGATTCGTGCACCACTGGGGTCCCTCTGCATAGCCTGCAGGCATCAGGCCAAAATCAGCTCTCCAACATCCCCCAAGGGGTCCCAGATTGAAAGAGGATGGTTCTTGGGTGATGCACCCAGAATTGTGCTTCCTCCTCTCTGGTTTCAGGTGCATCACCAGAGAACCAGAGCTGCCAAGTCACTGCAGCTCAGCACCTCCTGCGTTGAGTGTCTGCCCCCTGGTGGTCCGTGCATATCCTAGCTACCAGCCAGTTGCATAGGATTTTGTATATCCTAATATATAAAAATCCAGGGGCCATCACAACTGAAACACTCAGAAAGCAGTGGGGGTTAGTGAGGGACAACCAAATGATTGAACAGCAGACTGTGTAGGGAAACCAGGCCAGCAGGGGGACAATTGGGGGTGACAAGGCTGGTGCAGAGGTGGGGGGAGTTAGAGGTGATTAGGCAGGCAGGCAGGTGAGCAGTTAGGAGCCAGTGGATCCAGGTTGTGAGAGGCAGTCAGACATCCAAGTTGGACATCCCCCAAGGAGTCCAAGATTGGAGAGGGTGCAGGTTGGACTGAGGGGGACCCCCCATACACCAATTTCGTGCACCAGGCCTCTAGTATAGATTATAAGTTCCTTAGGGTCATAAACCATAATTACTTATATTTGTTTTGCTTATAAAAACTGGCTAAGTGCATTGCTCATAATAGGTGCTCATATTTATTTTTTGTGTGGAATCGAATTCTATATTACACAATAGAAGGAACTCAAACTTAATTCTGCTCAGCTACCTGGAAAAGGTAAATCTTCATTAATCAGAGGTGATACAATCAAAGTAATTGATTAAGGTGTACAGAGAAATATTGATAATGTATTTTTAAATATATTTTATTGATTTCAGAGAGGAAGGGAGAGGAGAGATAGAAACATCAATGATGAGAGAGAATCACTGACTGCCTCCTTCACGCCCCCAACTAGGGAACGAGCTTTCAACCTTAAGCATGTGCCCTTGACCAGAATCGAACCAAGGACCCTGCAGTCCATAGGCCGATGCTCTATCCACTGAACCAAACCAACTAGGGCTATCTGGAATATTTTTTTTAACACAGTTGTCATTCTCAAATTTCTGGTTGGGCTGTAAGTGGTATTTGGTAGCCCAAAGCCTCTATAGGGATATACTACAAGAAATGGCCTAATCATCTTCTCTTTTTATTTCTCATCCCCTTCAGAAGCCTGTGTGTGGTTAATAAAAGTATTAGGTAGCCCCAAATACACAAGAGTCACATTTGCCTTTCCTTGTCTTGCCAAGACAGAATTCCTAGAGATTTGGAGCATATGGCGTATACTTGCAGACATGTGATGGTTACCACTGCTCGTTGTATAAAAGAACTATTCTAGAGGCCTGGGAGATGCATCTGAAACTTTTAGTGTCTGTTATCTTGGACACCCACTCTCATGTCTAGTGATTCCTGTTTTTAGTGTCAGAAAAAAAACAGTTAATTGTATTTTAAATCAATTTTTTATTAGTACCCTTTTACTAATCTGCTTTATTTCCTTCTTAATGTGCCCATCCTTGACTCTGGTTTATAAGAATATTGCTTTACCTGTATTATTGTGCAATGTCAAAGAAACAATAGGCTCTCTGTTGATGTTTGCTGAAGAAAAGATATAACCTGGTGATCCTACTATGTTACTCTCCCCAGAAATTAGAAGCTACCTCTAAAAGCCACTCATCGTTTTCTAAAATTAATTTTTGATTTGTTTTTAAATTTTTAATTAATGTATTATATGTACACATATCTTCCCATTGCCCCCCCCCTCCCAGGCATACCCTAATCTCCCAGTGTCTTCTGTTCATTGGTTATGCTTATCTGCATGCATACAAGTCGTGGTTGATCTCTTATTTACCCCACCTCTCCCTAACCTGCCTGCTGTAATTTGACAGTCTGTTTGATGCTCTACTGCCTCTATATCTATCTTTTTATTCAGCAGTTTATAATGTTCTTTATTATCCACAAATGAGTGAGATCATGTGGTGTTTCTCCTTCATTGACTGGCTCATTTCACTTAGCATAATGCTTTCCAGTTCCATCCAGGTTGCTGCAAATGGTAAGAATTCCTTCTTTTTTATTGCAGCATAGAATTCCATTGTGTAGATGTACCACAGTTTTCTGATCCACTCATCTGCTGACGGGCACCTAGGTTGTTTCCAAATAGTAGCTATTGTAAATTGTGCTGCTATGAACATAGGGGTGCATAAATCCTTTCTGATTGGTATTTCTAGCTTCTTAGAATGTATTCCTAAGAGTGGGATTGCTGAGTCAAATGGGAGTTCCATTTTTACTTTTTGAGGTAACTCAATACTGTTCTCCACAGTGGATGCATCAGTCTGCATTCCCACCAGCAGTGCACGAGGGTTGCTTTTTCTCAGCATCCTCGCCAACACTTGTTTGTTGATTTGTTGATGATTGCCATTCTGACAGGTGTGAGATGGTATCGCATTATCATTTTGATTTGCATCTCTCAGATAATTAGTGACTTTGAACATGTTTCATGTGTCTCTTGGCCTTCCTTCTGTCGTCTTTCGAAAAGGTTCTATTTAGGTCTGTTGTTCTTTTTTTTATTGGATTGTTTAGCTTCCTTTTATTAAGTTGTATAAGTTGGCTGTAGATGTTGGGATTAAACCTTTATCAGTGATAACATTTGCAAATATGTTCTCCAATACAATGGTCTTTCTTGTTGTTTTATTGATGGTTTCTTTTGCTGTGCAAAAACTTTTTATTTTGATGTAGTCCCATTTGTTTATTTTCTCTTTAGATTCCATTGCCCATGGAGCAGTATCAGTGAAGAAGTTCTTTCAGCATATGTCTGAGATTTTGCTGCCTGTGGATTCCTCTAGTATTTTTATGGTTTCCCGTCCTATGTTTAAGTCCTATATCTATTTGGAGTTTATTTTTGTGTATGGTGTAAGATGGTGGTCTAGTTTCATTTTTTTGCATGTATCTGTCCAATTTTCCCAACACCGTTTATTGAAGAGTCTGTCTTGACTCCATTTAATGTTCATGCCTCCTTTGTCAAATATTAATTGAGCATAGTGGTTTGGGACGATATCTAAATTCTCTATCCTATTCCATTGGTCTATGTATCTGTTCTTGTGCCAGTATCAGGCTGTTTTGAGAACAGTTGCTTTGTAATATATCTTGATATCTGGTATTGAGATCCCACCTACTTTATTCTTCTTTCTCAGGATTGCTGTGGCTATTCAGGGTCTCTTTTAGTTCCGATGAATATTTGGAGAGTTCTTTCCGAGGTCTGTGAAATAGGTTGTTGGTATTTTAATGGGTAGTGCATTGAATCTATAGATTGCTTTGTGTAGTATAGACATTTCAATGATGTTGATTCTTCCAATCCATGAGCATGGTATGCTCTTCCATCTGTTTACATCTTCTTCTATCTCTTTTTTCAGTGTCCTATAGTTTTCTGCGTATAGGTCTTTAACCTCCTCAGTTAGGTTTATTCCTAGGTATCTTAATTTTTTGGTACAATCATAAATGGGATAGCTATTTTAGTCTTTCTTTCTATAATTTCACTACTAGTGTACAGAAATGCCACAGATTTGTTGGCATTCATTTTGTATCCTGCTACATTGCCAAATTCATTTATTAAGTCTGTAAGATTTTGGGATGGAGTCCTTTGGGTTTTTTTTTTTTTTGTACAGTATCATGTCATCTGCAAATAAGGACAGCTTTACTTCTTCTTTTCCAATTTGGATGGCTTTTATTTCTTCTTTTTTTTTTACTTTTTTTAATTAATTTTTATACATATCTCCCCATTGCCCCCCCTCTCTCCCAGGCATACCCCAACTCCCCAGTGTCTATGTTC
>JAAGEH010000013.1:11269873-11280569 GCA_011751065.1 Lasiurus cinereus | reverse complement strand
GATGCCTTTTATTTCTTCTTCTTGTCTAATTGCAATGGCTAATACTTCCAGTACTATGTCAAACAGGAGAGGTGAGAGGGTGCATCCCTGTCTTGTTCCTGTTCTTAGGGGAAATGGTTTTAGTTTTGCCAATTGAGTATGATGTTAGCTCTGGGTTTATCATATATGGCTTTTATGATGTTGAGGTATGATCCTTCTATTCCCACTTTGCTGAGATTTTTTATCAAGAAATGATGTTGGATTTTGTCAAATGCTTTTTCTGCATAAATTGACATGACTATATAATTTTTATCTCTCAATTTGTTTATGTGATGTATCACATTTATTGATTTGTGGATATTGTACCATCCGTGCATTCCTGGGATGAATCCTACTTGGTCATGGTTTATGATCTTTCTGATGTACTGTTGGATCCGATTTGCTACAATTTTGTTGAGGATTTTGGCATCTATGTTCATGAGAGGTATTGGCCTATAATTGTCTTTCATTGTGTTGTCTTTATCTGGTTTTTGTATTAGGTTGATGCTGGCTTCATAGAAGATGTTTGGAAATGTTTTTTCTTCTTGAATATTTTTCAATACTCTGAGAAGGATAGGTTTTCATTCTTCCTTGTACGTTTTGTAAAACTCTCCTGTGTAACCATCCGGACCCAGGCTTTTATTTGCTGGAAGCTTTTTGATGACTGCTTCAATTTCTTCCATAGTTATATGACTATTGAGAAGTTTAGATTCTTCCTGATTGAGTTTTAGAAGGTTATATTTTTCTAGGAATATGTCCATGTCTTGCAGGTTATCCAATTTGTTGGAATAGTGTTTTTCATAGTATTTTTTAACAAGCCTTTGTATTTGGGAGGGGTCTTTTGTTATTTCTCCTCTTTCATTTCTGATTTTGTTTATTTCAGTCTTCTCTCTTTGCTTCTTGGTGAGCCTGTCTAGAGGTCCATCAATCTTATTTATCCTTTCAAAGACCAGCTCTTGGTTTTGTTGATCTTTTGAATTGTTTCCTTGGTCTCCATGTTGTTTATTTCCACTCTGATCTTTATTATTTCCTTCCTTTTTCTTACACTAGGCTTTTCTTGTTGCTCTCTTTCTAGCTCTTTGAGTTGTAGGGTTAGGAAATTCATTACCATTGTTTCCTGTTTTTTGCAGTAGGCTTGTAGGGCTATGAACTTCCCTCTCAAGACTGCTTTCACAGTGTCCCATAAATTTTATATTGTTTTGCTGTCATTGTCATTTGTTGCCATGATGTTCTTTATTTTTTCCTTGATCTCTTTGGTAACCCAGTAATTGTTTAAGAGCATGCTGTTTGGTCTCCATGTGTTTGATTTCTTTCTGTTGTTTTTATTATAGTTGATTTCCAGTTTTATGCCACTGTGGTATGAGAAGATGCTTGATATGATTTCTATCTTCTTGAATTTGAAGAGACTTTTCCTATGAGCCAATATATGGTCTATCTTTGAAAATGACCCATGTGCACTGGAGAAGCATGTATATTCTGTGTCTTTGGGGTGAAATGTTCTGAAGATGTCAATTAATTCCATCTGGTCTAGTGAGTGATTTAGGATTGATGTTTCTTTGCTGATTTTTTATTTACAGGATTTATCCAGTGGTGACAGTAGGGTATTAAAGTCTCCTACTATGATAGTATTACTGTCAATATCTCCCTTAATATCCTCCAGGAGATGTTTTATGTATTTAGGTGCTCCTGTATTGGGTGCTTAGATGCTTATCAAATTTATTTCTATTTTTTGGATTGCTCCCATTAGTATTATGAAGAGGCCTTCCTTATCTTTTGATTTGTCCTTCACTTTGAGATCTAATTTTTCATATATACATATTGCAACCCCAGCTTTTTTTTTCATTTCCATTTGCCTGAAATACCATGTTCTATCCCTTCACCCTCAATCTGTGTGCATCTCTTTTCCTGAGGTGGGTTTCTTGTAGACAGCAGATATGTGGATCATGGTTTCTTATCCAATCGGTTACCCTGCATCTTTTGATTGGAGCATTTAATCCATTTACATTTAAAGTTATTATTGATAGGTACTTATCTGTCACCATTTTTTTGTCTTTACCCCAGTGTTCCTTCTTCCCTTCCTATTTCTTTTTATTACAGCAGACCCAACATTTCTTGCATTGCTGATTTGGTGGTAATATATTCCCTTAGTCCTTTTTTGTCTGTGAAGCTTCTGATTTCACCTTCAATTTTTATTGAAAGCCTTGCAGGGTACAGTATTCGTGGATTCAGACCCTTCCTTCGCATGACTTTGTATATTTCATTCCATTCCCTTCTGGCCTGATGAGTTTCTGTTAAGAAATCAGTAGCTAGTCTTATGGGGGTTCCTTTGTAGGTACCTTTCTGTTTCTCTCTGCCCACTTTTAAGATTCTTCCTACCAATTATATGTATGAGAAGAAAACTGCAATAGAACAGCCACTAAACCCTACAAATAGCAGCAACAAGTACCTAGAGATTAATACAAATTACAAATAACAAGTAATATCAAGGGAGGTGAGGAAAAACAGAGGTGAAAAACAAACAAAAACAAAGCAAACAAAAAGCAAATTAAAACAAGTAGAATAAGCAAAAACAATCTCACAAAAATGTATAAAAATTTATATAATTAACGTTCAAGTGAACAATGACAAAAGGACTTAAAAGTAAATGATTTTTTGGATAGTGAAGACAGAGAAGCGAGAGGTGTGTATGGACTTGGAATAGGGGATTAGAAACTATATATATATAAGTGGAGTGAAGTTTTAACCAGGTAAAAAGAAAGTATAGGGAAAATCTAAAGTTCGATATGGGTAAGAGAAACAAGACCACAAAATGGGAAAAGTTGAATCCAAGATGACGGTATGGGTAAACACCTACACTGCTGCCTCACAGAAAAATTTCAAAACTAAACTAAAAGAACGGACATCATCCAGAACCACAGGAAAGCTGGCTGAGTGGAAATTCTACAACAAGAATGAAAGAGAGGGGCTCACGGAGATCCAGAGGAGCTGCAAAAAGCTGAGGTACGGAGATGTGCATGGGGAGAGAGCGGGTGCAGGAGAACCTGGCTGGCTTTTTCTGGTGGGAGGGAGACACAGACTCTCAAAGGCATTGAACCCCTTATCTTAAGATACTAAACCCCAGATCTAGCCGAAACTCATACAGGGGAGTTCAAACTCATACAGGGAGAAGTGCACGGAAATTTAGAGGAGTTGCAAAAGATCAGAAGTCTGGTGTCACACACAGCACTGGGCGGCAGAGGACTGACTGTTGATTATTCCACGGGGTTTCACGAGTGTGCAGGAGACAGAACCTCCCAACTGTGCCACTTCTAACTCCACTAAACCCCAGTTTCGGGCGAAACCCTGGGGACCCAGACTCATATGGTACCAGAGCGCAGGGGAGCCAGAAGGGTAGCAGTCTAGAGGCACTGCGGGAGAGCGCCTAGCACGCACAGGGACCACTCCAGTGATTACCCAGTCATGTGAGACCCAGCGGCCGTGGAGGGCATGGTCAACTGGAAGGCAAGGCGGTCCCTTAAGCCCTGACACTCCACCCATCCCATGCTCAACAGACAAGTTTTGGCCGTTTTGCAACTCTTGTATCATAAGGCTGAATCCAACACAGAAGTTCTCCCGGCATAGTGAAAATGCCGAGACAAGGGAAGGGATCACAAACAAAAGAAATGGAGGAAAACAAATGACTGGATATAGAGTTCAATACCACGCTTATAAGGTTTTTTAAGAATGTCCTAGAAAAGATGGATAAAGTTAGCGAGATCCAAGAGGAGATGAAAAAGAACCAACTAGAAATTAAACATACACTGACTGAAATAAAAATATTATACAGAGTCCTAACAGCAGACTAGAGAAAGGCAAGAATCAAGTAAAAAAAGTGAAATATAAAGATTACAAAAACACTCAACTGGAAAAGCAAGAAGAGAAAAGAATCCAAAAATGTGAAGATAATGTAAGGAGCCTCTGGGACAGCTTCAAGCGTACCAACATCAGAATTGTGGGGATGCCAGAAGGAGAGAGAGAACAAGATACTGAAAACCTATTTAAAGAAATAATGACTGAAAACTTCCCACATCTGGTAAAAGAAATAGACTTACAAGTCCAGGAAGCACAAAGAACCCCATATAAAAGGAATCCAGAGAGGATTACACCAAGACACATCATAATTAAAATACCAAGAGCAAAAGACAAAGAGAGAATATTAAAAGCAGCAAGAGAAAAACAGTTCATTACCTACAAGGGAGCACCCATACGACTGTCAGCTGATTTCGCAACAGAAACAATGCAGGCCAGATGGGAGTGGCAAGAAATATTCAACGTGATGAATAGCAAGAACCTACACCAAGAATACTCTATCTAGCAAAGCTATCATTCAGAATTGAAGGGCAGATAAAGAGCTTCAGAGGTAAGAAAAAGCTAAAGGAGTTCATCAACTCCAAACCAGTATTATATGAAATGCTGAAAGGTACTTTTTTAAAAGAGGAAGAAGAAACAGGTAAAAGACAAAAAATTATGAACAACAAATACGTATCTATGAAAAGTGAATCTAAAAATTAAGTGAATTAAAAATTTGATCAACAGAATAAACTGGCGAATATAATAGAATCAGGAGCACAGAAAGGGAGTGGACTGATCATTCTCAGGGGGAAAGGGGTGAGGGGTGTATAGGGAGAGACTGGACAAAAATCATACATCTATGGATGAAATCAACGGGAGGGATGTAAGGGTAGAGGGAAGGGTGGGAGTTGGGTGGAGGGGAGCTATGGAGGGTAAAACAAAGAGAAACAAATGTAATAATCTGAATAATAAAGATTTAATTTAACAAAATAAAAATTAAAACAAAAATAAAAAAACAAAAACAAAATGGGAAAAGTTAGGAAGAGAGTGTTGGCATAAAGGTAGAGTTGAGATACAGTAAAATGATGCTAAAGGAAAGCTGAGAATAGAATGTAGAACTCTAATCCCAAAATAAAATAAAGAGAATATAAAATGACACTTCTTTTTTTTCAAAAAGGTACAATAGTGGTAGTAAAAATACTGTTTGAAAATAAAAATGTAATAATTAAAATGGTAAAGTCAATTGAGGGAAAAAAGAAAAACTAGTTTTTTAATTAAAAGATGAAAAAAATTGTTAAAATTAAAAATAAAAAATAGAATGGGTAATAGTGGAGGTCATTCACTTCCTGTATTTTTCTGTTTGGCATGCCTCTTTCCCAGTCATGACAATATTGCAGTTCCCTTTGTTCCACTTCTGCTCACTGCTGAAAGCCAATCCTGATTCTTAAAGAGGCGGTGTGTCTTAATCTCTATTCTTTTTGATTACACGAGAGTCAATTTGTAAGTCATCCCCTGGGTGACAGTGTTTCGGAATTGACCTCTGAGACTATAGGTTCTCTCTAGCCTGTGCTTATATCCTGCTTTCTCTGTGGCACTCAATACCGGTTTGTGGGAGTGGGTTGCCCCAGAGCTGATTCTCTGATGGTTATTCTGCACTCTGATCCCCAGGTTCCAGAAAAACAACTTTCTCCTGCAGTCTCTTAGGATGTCCCCAATTGGGTGATCCCCTAAGTATTGGCCTTAGCAATCAGAAGCGAGGGTCTGAAGAGGAAAGAGTGCAGTCTGTGCACTCCCCTTTCCCACTCCTGTTCAAGCAGCTGGGACACCTTAATAACTTCCAGACTGTCCTTCTGCCTCAGATCAAAATGGGTTGCTTTCTAGAGCTCCACTCTGTTAACAGCTCTGTGGGTCCCCTTCCACATTCAGGGATCACGCCCTGCCCAACATCCATGGATTTTTGTAGGTGCAATTTTCCCCCAGTCCAGTTCCCACCTTGTGTGTGTCTCTCTGTTCTGCGGGACCAGAGGCCTCACCTTATCCCAGGCAAAATCTGACCTTTCTGAGTGGCATGTGTTGCTCCTCTGAATCTCAGTGTTTGCGCCAATTGGGGAGCAGTGTTCTGGGTCCCCCAGCTTTTCGGTGGGTTCTGCAGCTGTAGCTTTTCAGGCTGCCGTAAACATCCACTTTCCCCTGCAAGATGGCGTGGTCTCAGCGTTTGTGCTGGTGGCTCCAGGGGAATAAACCCCATGGCAGTGGGGCTGCCTGGTCAAAGAAGCTCTGTCCAGCAGTCCCCCACCTTCTCCTGAAGGACAACTGTCCCTTAACTTGCCAACAAACACTCCCAGTGCGACCCTCAGCTGTTTCTCTCTGTCTGCTCAGTGACAAGGATCTGGACACATCCGTTTATTCTGCCACCATTTTTTCTCTTCTAAAATTAGTTTTTTGTGTATTTGTTTGTTTTGTTAATCTGTTTCCGGACAGTTTTGTTAGAGAAAGTACAAATTGTAGACTGGGATGAAAATGGTAGTGGATGAAATTATTCTAGTCACAACCTTTTTTCTTCTTTTCCTATAGTATTAGCAATGGAAATGCCTGCATACTATCCTTCCATTGCTCTAAAGGCCTTGAAAAGGGCTTTATTGCTCCACAAAAGGAAAGAATCATTTGATGTTTTCAAATACAGGTTAGTAATTGTAATTCAACTCTGTACCCAGGCTTCTTGATAGCCAAAAGAACTATAGTCGGTGCTTCATAAGTCATCAATCATACTCAACTGGCCCAAATTAAAAGATGATCAGGGTACTGCTATAACTCCTGAACTAAAAAAGTCTTCAGAACAGCTCCATAGTCAGGGTTGTACAGTGGTACCTCGAGATACGAGTACCCTAACATACTAGATTTTTGAGATATGAGCCGTCGAGCGAGCAATTTTTGCTTTGAAATATGAGCAACATTTGAGATAGGAGTAATCGTGCGGATTGGCCGGCTGCACACAACCCACCAGTTTACCACAACTTTAGCATCTCATAGTTTCCCACGCCTCAAGGTTACGGAATGAATTAAACTCGTATCTCGAGGTACCACTGTATTATATATAGACCAATAATTAATTAGGTTTCCCCAACAGTGAAAGGGGGGACAGTTGCTTCTTTGTGTGAGTATATCTTTACTAAATTACTAAGTACAGTGGTACCTCGAGAGCAAGTTTAATTCGTTCCATAACCTTGCTCATATATCAAGTTGCTCATATCTCAAAGCAAATTTCCCTATTGAAATCAATTGAAATGCCGTTAATTCGTTCCAGCCCCCAAAATGCCACCCCAGTTGTTCTGGTCACGTGATTTTGAGTAAGAAAAATGTATTTATAAATGACAAATATTGTATAAAAACATAATAAAAGAGAATGTAAAGGAATAAACTGGTTTTATAAAGTGTATTTACCTACTCGTTACACTCTTAATGCTACACTTTATCCCTAAACTGAATGTAACTTAACTAATCTTCACTGAACTTAATTGCTACTGGTCTTTGCATTTTTGGCCGATTTCAAAAAAAACGTGTCCAACGAGGTTTGCCTCTTCCTCCCTTTCAGAATGTTTCTGAAATGGGTGAGACAAGTTTCATTGAACAGCTCCGATGCACGACAAGTAGCAACTTTTTCGGGGTGTTTCTTTTCCACGAAGTGTGACACCCTCTCCCATATTTCTAAGATCTGCTTTATCTCACTTGTAGAGATCTCCTCCACCTCTGGCTCCTCCTCGAAACCAATTTCTTGGAGAACCTTCGCATGTTGCTGAGACTGCCACTCTTGTAACTCCTCCGTGGTGAGTTCCAGAGAGTGCTCCTTGACAAGCTCATTCACGTCTCTCTCATCCACCTCCAGGCCCCATGGATTTTCCCAGAGACACTATCTCTTTCTCCACTGGCACCTCGGGTTCGAATCCTTCGAAGGTCCTCTCGGCTACGGCCTCAGGCCACAGCTTCTTCCAGGCAGAGGTCAAAGTGCTCGTTTTAACACCCAGCCAGGCCTGATCAATAATTCTGAGGCATATCACGATGTTAAAGTGGTTCTTCCAGAACTCTCGAAGGGTGAGGTTTGTGTTCTCCATCAACTCAAAGCAGCGCCGGAACAGGTGCTTGATGTACAGCTTTTTAAAATGAGAAATCACCTCCTGATCCATGGGCTGCAGGATAGGAGTGGTGTTGGGAGGTAGGTAGACAACCTTTATAAACTTGAACTCTTCGAGGAGTTCATCTTCGAGGTTAGGTAGGTGAGCAGGAACATTGTCGAGGACGAGGAAGGCTTGCATGGTTAGGTTGTTTTCCTATAGATATTTCTTAACAGAAGGGCCGAAAACCAGGTTTACCCACTCCACAAAGAACTGCCTGATGACCCATGCCTTCGGGTTTGCCCTCCACATAACTTGCAGTTTATCTTTTAAAATCTGATGTGACTTAAAGACTCTGGGGTTTTCCGAATGGTATACCAGCAGAGGCTTGATCTTGCAGTCGCCACTCACATTGGCACACAGTGCGAGAGTTAGCCTATCCTTCATGGGTTTGTGGCCTGGCATCGCCTTCTCCTCTGCCGTTATAGAAGTCCTATTCGGCATCTTCTTCCAGAAAAGCCCTGTCTCATCACAGTTGAAGACTTGCTGGGGGATATATCCTTTGGCTTCTATCAGTTCGGAAAAAGTTTTGAGGTAATCCTCAGCTGCCTTCATATCCGAACTTGCTGCCTCACCATGCCTGACAATGGAGTGAATGCCGGACCTTTTCCTGAAGTTATCAAACCAGCCTCTACTGGCTTTAAATGAGTCTTTCGATGCTTCTTCCATGGAAGTGCACGGGGTCTGCTCTAGCAAATCACCGTAAATCGCTCGCGCCTTCTCGCATACAATGCCCTGTGTTAATGTATCTCCTTTAAGCACCTTCTCCGTCACCCACACCATCAGTAGATTCTCCATCTTTTCATGGAGAGAGCTACGGAGCTCAGAAATTATTGTAACGCCCTTAGCTGGCGTTATACCCTTTATCGACTCCTTCTGTTTAAGCACAGTGCATATCGTTGAAGTACTACACCCGTACTGCCTCGCCAAGTCAGCCACTCGCACACCTTGCTCATATTTTTCTATGATTTCACACTAATTCAATAGACATCATCCTCTTCTGAGCACTGACCTTTCCACTGGCTTTCTTCGGACCCATGGTTATAAAAAGAAATGTGATAAAGTATGTAAATGCACAAAAGATGCTTCGACAATGAGGTAAACAAGCACACTGACTGAGGCGTGGGAAACTATGAGACGCTCGAGTCGCAGTGAACTGTTGGGTCTTGTGCAGCCAGCCGATCCGCGTGATTAATCGTATCTCAAATGTTGCTCATATTTCAAAGCAAAAAATGGCTCGCTCGACAGCTCGTATCTCAAAAATCTCGTATGTTAGGGCACTCATATCTCAAGGTACCACTGTACCTTTCTTTATTTTGTTACTAAATATGCCAAACGTAGACAGAGATTAATATAACAACTATGTATTCCCCACCAAAGTTTAATAAATGTTAATATTTTGCTCTGTTTTCCTCAGGTTTTTTTTCCCTAAACAACTTTCTTTAAGGACCAATGGATGCTGTAACTAATATAACATGTTATTTATTGGAGATTTTCTGATTTCTATGCCTATACATAGGGGAAATTAGAAGTTATGTGACGTGATTTTTCTCTGGAAAAAATCATTACAGTTTTCCTTTTCTAAGATTTAAGAGATAGTTCTCTTAGAATTATTTCCAATTTAAATCCCCAATTTTCTTGTTTATTTGAATATGTAACAGGATGCTTTAAAGTGCTTATAGGTTCAACTAGTTCATAAAATACAGTAAACAGCCACAAGTTCTTAATATAGGAAACTAAAAAAAAAAAAAAAGTGAAAGACAACCATAATAAAAGGAAGGGCTGGTCAGCCCATTTTATAGCTTCAAAAAAATCTGTCTTCTGAGGTTGGAGGCCAGATTAAATTGAGGGAAGAACAGACATGTTTTTGAAGCTTAGTCTGGGATAAAATGCAAGATTTTACTTATCCATGAAGCCAATTATTTTCTTATAGGATGAGTCTTCTCTTTTTGATTTCAGCAACTGTCTGCACAACTTGATTAACCTCTTAGTGCCAGGTGGAGTGCCAAATGCAGAACTCTGTCCCTTGGAAGAAGTATGGAACTATTTCGAAGATGCATTGAACCACACTGTAAGTCAAACAGTAATATGAAACTTTCAGCTAACTTTAAAGTTTTGAACTGTCTTGTGTATTAGGAATTACATAAAATAATGCCTTCTGTTATAAGTTTTTTTATTTTTTATTTTTATTTTTATTTTATTTTATTTTTTATTAATTTTTTATACATATCTCCCCATTGCCCCCCTCCCTCTCAGGCATACCCCAACCCCCCAGTGTCTATGTTCATTGGTTATGCTTATATGCATGCATACAAGTCCTTTGATTGATCTCTTATCTACCTCACCTAATTTAAATCTTCCTGCTGTAATTTCACAGTGTGTTTGAAGCTTTACTGTCTCTGTATCTATGCTTTAGTTCATCAGTTTATAATGTTATTTATTATCCACAAATGAGTGAGATCATGTGATGCTTCTCCTTCATTGACTAGCTTATTTCACTAACCATAAGGCTCTCCAGTTCCAGCCAGGTTGCTGCAAATGGTAAGAATTCCTTCTTTTTAATGGCAGCATAGAATTCCATTGTGTGCAAAAACTAAAACCATGTCCCCTAAGAACAGGAACAAGACAGGGATGCCCACTCTCACCTCTTCTGTTCTACAGAGTACTGCAAGTATTAG